>JAFMOC010000552.1:47500-156292 GCA_019802505.1 Corydoras sp. C115 | reverse complement strand
AGCAGGCCAGAGATATAAATGAGATCTGACTTTGTCCCTAAATTCATTACAGACTTCCACAGTAATACATTGTTTTAAAAAAATAAAATAAAATAAAATAAAATACTTTTTTTAACTTCATATCCGTTGATTGGATGTTTAAAGTCTTATCAGACCATGACTGATGCTGGCTTTTGCACCTTTTACTTAATAGTCTGGGTAATGCTTTTTTTTCTTTTTTTTTTCTTCAGGCAGGGTATATTAGGTCCTTTTGGTGTGGTTTAGCGGCCAAATTACAGAACACAGTTTATAAAACCAGCCGTGACAGGTTTATTGCTGATTGGGAATCGATGCGACGTTCATATTAATCTGTATTTTATATCATACATTAATACGATGTAATAATGTGGTGCGCTCGGAGGTGTATGTTATTGTTAACAATGTCACGGCTGGACAAATGGCTCGGCCAATCAGATTTATGGAGCAGAACGACTGTTTTATAATCAATCATACAAAGTATCTAATATTAAATTTTACTATCAAATATCTGACCGAATGTTTTTACTTAAAATTCTCCAGACAGAGTTTATGGATTGTTTCTGTTTTATTGTGTTACTGATTTAATGACGGGACTGAAGGTTCTGCTGGAAATGTGCTGAAAATTTGAGAACGTCGATGCATCCGCATAAGAGTTTTGGTGAGCATCAACTGAATGTGTAACTGCTTCTTTAGGAGGATGGAGAACATGTTTGCACGCATTTTGGGGAAACAGGATCCTGTGGTTGAGACGAGGAGAAGACGAGCATGATGATTAAACCTTCACGTTCTAACAGGTTTACAGACCCGTTTTACTCACGGTAAATAATTGACTTCAGATCAGTTACAGTATGTTCCAGTTCACGATTTTGTTTTTTATCTCATTGATAGAACTTCACGTTGACATGTTTGAGTGACAGCCGGGATAGGAAACAGATGTGAGCATGTGTTTGTTTTTAATAAAGAGCGAGTCAGCAGGAATAGAAGACCTGCAGAACCTCTGACAGCGTGATGATTGGAGCTTCTCCAGGTGTGTGCAGTTTGTGATAATGGTGGTGGGTGGGTGGTTGGGTGGGTGGGTGTGTTGGGGGGGGGGGGGTCTGTACATGCAGTAATATACAGGTCCAGACCTGTTGAGACTCTGTGGGAAGGGCATCTGAACCCAGAGCTGTGATGAGTCTGAATCTGCCCCATCATCATCAGCTGAGCTCTGTTATTACCCTAATCACAGACTTACAGCCCCATCCCTCAGCACTGACTCAAGTGAAGATCAAACCCGCATGCACCTCCACCTCTGAAGCAGCACATTACTAATAACACTCCGCTCCACACTTTATTCCCCTAAATGTACCACTTAGATCCAAAGGCAGTGAAGGTGGAACATTTACGGGACTTTCTCTTGTGAGGAGACCAGACGCCTGTGAGCGACCATCCATCAGTGTGTTCAGCTGCCGAGTCGTTTAATCATGAAAATAAGACTTTACAGATGTTTAATTATTACTGTTTGCTGTTTGTTGCCTTGGCAACCACATGTCATGAAGGATTCAGTTGTTGCTCCTCGTTGTTTAGTTTTTAAGAGCTTTGAGAAACTTTCAGTACACGATGGAAAGGGATGTTCGGAAAAATCCTACAAATGACGTCCCGAGTCAGAAATATGAGCTGGATTTGGTTTTTTTTAGGGAAACCAAACTCACGATTCCATCAAGATGTTTGTTTTGTTTGTTTCTTCAGGAGGTTGGTGTCTGGGAAACATCAGTGGAAGTCCCAACAGGGGGACAGTTTGGTATCTCCAGCTTACACACCTGTTTGTAATATGGGAAAAGTGGAGTCCTAATGGAAACCCAGATGTTCCATCACTTGAGTCCTTCTGCTGAAACTGCTACATCACTGTACCACCAAATCCCAAGATCCACTGAAGAGCAGAAGAGACATCCATACCATCCATACCATCCATTATCTTCCGCTTTATCCTCTATTAGGGTCATGGGGGGGTTCCCCATGCCCATCCAGGTGAGAACGTTTCGGGCACTGGGCAGATAGACCCAGGACAGGGCGCCGATCTATCGTTGGGCACACACTCACTCACACACACACTCTATATGGGGCAATTTGGAGAATTCAATTGATCTTGATCCATGTTTTTGGACTGTGGAAGGAAACCGGAGAACCCGGAGGAAACCCACGCGGACACGGGGAGCGTGGGTTTGAAAGCGTGGCCTCCAGAATTCTTTTTACAACCAAACATGGTCCTTACGTTCCAACACGGGTTCCTCCCTCACTTTTATCTTTTTGTAGTATTTACGTTCTGACGTTGAGTTTGTCGCAGTGTCGCTGTATAACGTGTGTTTTAGGTGAGGCTTTGACGTTCCGCTCTTCTAAATATCTGCAGTGTTCCAAGTTCTAAAGCTCTGCCCGTTCAAATGTTTTTAGAAACCCAGAATGATCTGGGAATTTTTTAACCATACTTGGACTCATTTCCACTGTGTTTATATTGACCAAAATACTTTACCCTTCAGAGTTCCACAAAGCCACCGGAATGCAGTCTGAGTTTCTATGGGAGTACGACGAAGTGACACTCACTCATGGTTCCGATACAACTCTTCTACTTTTACGCAAAATCCATCCATCCATCCATTTCCATCCGCTTTATGCTCTATTAGGGTCGCGGGGGGGGGTCCCCATGCCCATCCAGGGGAGAACGTCTCAGGCGCTGGGCAGATGCACCCAGGACAGGGTGGCAATCTATCGCTGGGCACACACTCACTCACACAGACACACTCTATATGGGGCAATTTGGAGAACTCAATCGACTTGATCCATGTTTTTGGACTGTGGGAGGAAACCGGAGAACCCGGAGGAAACCCACGTGGAAGCGGAGAGAACATGGAAACTCCACTCGGACTGGGGATTCAAACCTAGTGCTGAGAGGAGAACATGCTAATCACTAAGCCTATGGCCTATGGCTTCAGATTATCTTACTTAAAAGATCTAATAAAGGGATCTCAGTCCGATTTGTCTCTAGGAGTCCATCCATCCATCCGCTTTATCCTATATTAGGGTTGCGGTGGGGTTCCCCATGCCCATCCAGGGGAGAACGTCTCGGGCTCTGGGCAGAAACACCCAGGACAGGGCGCCAATCCATCGCTGGACACACACTCACTCACACAGACACACTCTATATGGGGCAATTTGGAGAACTCAATCGACTTGATCCATGTTTTTGGACTGTGGGAGGAAACCGGAGAACCCGGAGGAAACCCACGTGGACGCGGGGAGAACATGGGAACTCCACCCAGATTGGGATTCGAACCGGGAATCCCTAGTGCTGAGAGGAGAACGTGTCAACCGCTAAGCCACCCCTTACACAAAATCATTTTAAAATTTTTATTTTGATTTATGGAGTTTCCATGTTCTCCCCGTCTCCCCTTGGGTTTCCTACGGGTTCTCCGGTTTCCTCCCACAGTCCCAAAACATGCAGGGCTAGTAATGCAGGGCTAGTCCCAAGCCTTCAGGTCATTTGCCCTACCCACGGAGGGGTAACGCCCTCAGGTTAAGCTGAGAATCTCGATAAACATTTTAAACATTTCAATGCTGAAAATATAACTCCTTTAATTAAAATCGTCCTACAAAACGACTTTGATTCATTGGGGAATTTTAAGTGGATCTTGTAAACAGAAGCTCCGACATTAAAGCGAGTTTAAAATAAGCTTGCGGTGCGAGACAATACAGAAGTTAAATGCTACTTTTGATTGGACGGCTCATTATAAAGCTCTGTAATTACAGGAACATTCCTGAACCTCTCGAGCGGTGTCGATGACCAAGCACCACTGCATCTCGCGTCTCACTTTAACCACCGACCGCTGCTTAAAAAAAAAAAACCTCACCATAAATACAGGCATGAAACATTCTACAGACGGAACACGTGCATAAAGTCAGCAAACAAAAGTTTATTAGAGAAATTACACAGTGAAATTAAAAAAAAAATCAACAGACAGAAATATGGGGCAATTTGGAGAATTCAATTGACCTTGATCCATGTTTTTGGACTGTGGGAGGAAACCGGAGAACCCGGAGGAAACCCATGTGGACACGGGGAGAACATGGAAACTTCACCCAGATTGGGATTCGTGCTGTGAGGAGAACGTGCTAAGCACTAAGCCACCGTGACGCCCAGATGAATTTTCCATTTAAGAAAATCTTTGGATTATTGATCACTGAATGGGTCTCATCATGTATGAAACACATTATAATTAAATAAAACCCAAACTTTCTGAACATGAAGCTCTCAGTTTCACACTGACTCCAAAAAAGTTTAATCTTAAAAAGTCAGAATGTCTTTTAAAAAAGTTTGTCATAAACAAGAGTTACATGGACTTCCAAGAAAGATACATAAAAGATAAATCTAGTTTTTACAAACATTCTCTGATTTTGACAAGATAAATATATTATTATATTGTTAGATACATTTATTGGATTTATGTACAGTTTTTTCTTAATTAGTGGGGGGTTTTTTTTTTTTTTTTTTTTTTTGTTGACAGATTTTTTTTGCAGTGCTTTTTTTTTCAATCTTTTTTATTATTATTTTTATAAAAAAATTTTTTTTTAATATTTTTATTTTTTTTAAACTCTCTATCCCTTACTTATTCTTAACCCAATCTCTCACTCTCACACTCTCTCTCTCACTCTCTAATTCTCACGCTCTCTTGCTCTCTCTCTCTCTCTACAACTTTCATTCATTCATTCATTATCTCCCGCTTTATCCTCTATTAAGGTCGCGGTGGGGTTCCCTATGCCCATCCAGGGGAGAACGTCCCGGGCGCTGGGCAGATACACCCAGGACAGGGTGGCAATCCATCGCTGGACACACACTCACTCACACAGACACACTCTATATGGGGCAATTTGGAGAACTCAATTGACTTGATCCATGTTTTTGGACTGTGGGAGGAAACCGGAGAACCCGGAGGAAACCCACGCAGACACGGGGAGAACATGGAAACTCCACCCAGATGGGGATTCGAACCGGGAATCCCTAGCGCTGAGAGGCGAACGTGCTAACCACTAAGCCACCGTGCCGCCTACTTTCTTTCTTAGTTTATTTATTTTTTAAATATACATAATTTTTTTTATTTAATTTAAAAAAATTTTTTTTTTAACTCTCTCCGTTACTTATTCTTAACCCAATCGCTCACTGTCACTCTCTAATTCTCACTCTCTCACGCTCTCTTGCTCTCTCTCTACAACTTTCTTGCCTTTTTTTTCTCTCTCTCTCACCCTATCCCTCTCTTGTTCACCCTCTCTCTCTCTCTCTCGCTCTCTCTCTCTCTCCCCACCTCTCTCTTTCTCCCTCACCCTCCCGCTCTCTTTCACATGTCTAAACTTTAATAGTGAATCATACGGTCCACATCCTGGTGGAAGGGTGATACTTTCCTGTATGATGCATGAAGTTAAAGTTGTTGTTTTTTTTTTTTTTTTTTTTTTTTTTTTTTTGCAAAGGCACCCCTCCCCCCACATCCTCATGTTACCCCATCTTAAAGTTATACTTCACCCTGTTCCTCCCTCTCGCTGTAATAGCAGGAACATTGAGGCCTTTTATAGGTCCAGTCCTGAAACCCTGGGAACGGTGCCGAACTCCCAGTGACTGCTGCTGACCCCCCCCCCAACCCCCCAAAATATTTCCTGCTTTTACCCTTCCAGCTAATATCAAACAGACGTCCCCTTCTGTGTGTACTCGCCTCAAAGTACAGCCAGCAGGCACGATGATCCTCCTCACATTCATCAGAACCGGCAGTAGCAGCAGCAGATCAACACTGCATCCTCAACTACCCCTCCCACACCCCCACCACGACCCCCCTGGGGCCTTTGGGTAAATACAGAACATTTAAAATGTTCCACCATCCATCAGGTTCTAAATTCCACTGCAGTATTAAATTCCAGAACGAGTCCAGAGTCAGAAGGTCCCAATTCAAGTTGAATCAATTTAACATAAATGATTCCTTTGAATCAGTTATTTAAAAAAAAAAAGTAATTCTGCAAAAACCTGAGGTAATTTTATGTATATATATATATATATATATATATATATATATATATATATATATATATATATATATATATATACATATATACATACATACATACATATATACATATATATATATATATATATATATATATATATATATATATATATATATATATATATATAAGGCACGGTGGCTTAGTGGTTAGCACGTTCTCCTCTCAGCACTAGGGATTCCCGGTTCGAATCCCCATCTGGGTGGAGTTTCCATGTTCTCCCCGTGTCCGCGTAGGTTTCCTCCGGGTTCCCCGGTTTCCTCCCACAGTCCAAAAACATGGATCAAGTCAATTGAGTTCTCCAAATTGCCCCATGTAGAGTGTGTTTGTGTGAGTAAGTGTGTGTCCAGCGATAGATTGGCACCCTGTCCTGGGTGTATCTGCCCGGATGGACATGGGGACCCTAATAGAGGATAAAGCGGAAGATAAAGAATGAATGAATATTTTATATATATATATATATATATATATATATATATATATATATATATATATATATATATATATATATACTGTGTAATTTATAATAAATTCACCAGTTTAACTGATATTTAAACTTTAAATTGTTGCACTAGGGTTTCTTCCCACAGTCCAAAGTTCCCCCTTCTCTGATTTCTTCCCACAGTCCAAAACTATGGATTCAAGGTAAGTTTAATGCACTTAATTGCCCCATATTGTGTGAATGTGTGTCCAGCGATAGATCGGCGCCCTGTCCTGGGTGTATCTGCCCAGCACCTGAAACGTTCTTCTCTGGATGGGCACAATCATTGTACATTTATATTTTGTACTTCTTGGTCAAACCTGCTATTTTTTTTTAAATGCTCAATTGTATTTCTATTACAGTTATATTATATATCATTCTAATTATAACAGTATGAATAAGAGCCTGCCAAATCCGTCTTATACTTGTGTAATAAAAAATATCTATTTTCCAGGATTTGTTGATGTTCTGCCTCCAAAATTCCACAAGGACTTAGGAATCATATAGGTCATCGTAACAGGTCCCGGCTGGCATATAACTCATAAGTAAGTAATATAAGTAAAGTCAACTTTCATTATGTATTTAAAGAAAATTCATGTCGTGTCAATTCATGGCTCATGGAAACCAATTCTTGATATATATGGTCATTTCTCTTACTTTACAACATTGGGTTTTATGGAGAATCCTAAAGTTATAGCCCACAAAGACGGTCGTACATCAATTTAGGAAACTGGAGAAACAACTGTTGGTTAACCCAAGAACTTGGAATGGAATTGGAATGACAACTGGAGGGTTGAAGAAAGAATGATGGAGAGTTGAGCCGATCACCATCAGGAGAAGGCTATTTTGATTTGTTCTTGCATGTGATGGCTTTCGTGTTTTTGGTTCACTGCAGTGGTTTGCGAGGGCCGTTCAGTCTGTGGAAGAGATTTTGGGAGGTAACACCAGAGACCTCTACTTTGGGTGTGAAAGATTTAATGAGCAGGTCCACGGAGCCAGACATCTCCCAGCCGCTGAGAAATGGAGAGATTGTGTGTGTGTGTGGGAGACGTTCTGTAAACGCACATCGTTCTCACTCAGGCTGGAACCATATAAAGAACACGTGTTTACATTCGAGAACCTTCTTTAAACGCTTCGAATGAAACGGAGACGGCGCGAAGTCCTCCAAGGGTCTTCTCTGCTTTTCATATCAGGAGAAGCGCTTTGGTCCTGATGGCTTATCCAGGAGGCGCGTCCTTACACTTGGCAGAAGTCTACGGCGTTTCAGTCGACCTCCTGAACGATTAGATTAGTGGTTCACGAGGGTAAAAGACCAGCGAATATATTAATTATATATTTCAGAGGAGTGTTTATAGAGTCGGAGTTCATTCTTACAGTAAACCAGTGCTTCTCAAATAGTTGAGAAGGGGGGGCGCAGTGCGGTGCCTGGGAGGGCGCATAACAAGATATCACAGAGCAAGTGATATTAAGTGAACTGAACAAACCCTCAAGAGACAACATGGACAAATATTTAACAGGGATGGCGGAGAGAGACGAAGATAATGAGAGCAAAAAAAAAAACGAGGAAATACGTCGAAGCGTATGTAGTGCCTGGCTTCACTGTAACTGAGGTGGAGACGAAGAAAGACCGGTGTGTCTTCTGTGTCTTTAAATGTTGGCAGTGGACAGCATGAAGCCAAATAAATGAAGGCGTCACTTAAAGACATTAAACCCCAATCACGTTGATTACCGCTTGAGTATTTTTAATCATAAACGTGACGAGTACAGCCAGCAATCATCCCGCTTTATGAAAACTGCTTCAGAAAAGCTGTGCTGCATTTCTTTTGATAAAAAAAAAAAAAAAAAAAAAAAAAAACAGCACAAATTGTTACCGATTGTCCGTTCTTCCCCGGAAGAGGGAGACTACGCGGAGTAAATGCGTACGACCGCTCGCGCCTAGTGAGCGCTTCCCGGGTACCGACCACGCGGGGAATAATGCGTGCGTCGGTCCACGGAAACGCTCCCACGAAATACGACCTGCGCGGAGAAGGTGCACAGCGCCGTACCGTGGTTGAACGCGGAAGGAGGTCCGGAAGTCCAAGAAACACCGGGATAAAATCCAAAACTAGAATTTATTAAAACGTGGTGACGGGACACCAACAGAAAGAGGGGAACAGAACGAACAGAATAACATTGGGTATAATAACCACTAGGGCTGTATTCAACTACAAATTTTCGTAGTCGAATCTGATTCGTCAGATTTTCCCTATAGTCGACTGATAGTCGAATCAGTTAAAATTTCACCACAAGATGGCGCTATAAGCATAGTTTTTAAAAAAGATTTTTATTTTATATTTTACTTGTTTTTCTAACTAAAGAAAACCTTTTATTTTTGTTTTCTAGAAATTATGATGATTTTATTTGACAAAGGGCTATATATATAACGAAAACAAAGACATTTCATGTAAAAACTAATGCTTAGCAGCAGCCATGGGCGCCCCCATGTGGTCAAAATGGTACATTCGACTATGAGGTTCATAGTCGACTACGGTTCTCCGAATCGAATCGTCGAATCAGCGAATATTGCAGCTCACCCCTAATAACCACAAACAAAGACGTGCGCAGACTTGAAGGGAAACGGAAACTAAATAACAAACCAACTAAACACGTGTACAGAAACAAACCAATCACCCAGCTAAGATAATTAAGGACCAAATGAGGGACAGGTGCCCCAGGCACCTGTGACACAAATTGTTTTCATTTTAGTTTTGTAGGTTAAAGTGTTAACAATAAATTGTTCTCCTGAATGAATGTTGCTGATGAATTTGAATTTATTATTATTTATTGATTTTATTTCATTTCATTTTTCAGTATCAAATGCCAGTCGGTTCAAAAACGTTTCTAGTTTAAATAAGGATTTCATTCGTTTCTGTTACAAACTAAAAAAACAGTTAATAAAATGATTCTTTGTTCTAAGACGATCTATATTTCTTTCTTTTTTGTTTTCTTCAGATACACTGTTATAAAAGAGTGGCGGCACGGTGGCTTAGTGGTCGGCACGTTCGCCTCTCAGCGCTAGGGATTCCCGGTTCGAATCCCCATCTGGGGGGAGTTTCCATGTTCTCCCCGTGTCCGCGTGGGTTTCCTCCGGGCTCTCCGGTTTCCTCCCACAGTCCAAAAAACATGGATCTAGTCAATTGAATTGTCAAAAAATTGCCCCATATAGAGTGTGTCTGTGTGAGTGAGTGTGTGCCCAGCGATGGATTGGCGCCCTGTCCTGGGTGTATCTGCCCAGCGCCCGAAATGTTCTCCCCTGGATGGGCATGAGGAACCCCCCCCCCCCCACGACCCCAATATAGGACAAAGCGAAAGATAATGAATGAATGAATGAATAAGTTAAGTGAAGTTAAGGTTAAGTTAATTATTTATGTAGCGGTGGCACGGTGGCTTAGTGGTTAGCACGTTCTCCTCTCAGCACTAGGGATTCCCGGTTCGAATCCCCATCTGGGTGGATTTTCCATGTTCTCCCCGTGTCCACGTGGGTTTCCTCCGGGTTCTCCGGTTTCCTCCCACAGTCCAAAAAACATGGATCTAGTCAATTGAATTCTCCAAAATTGCCCATATAGAGTGTGTCTGTGTGAGGGAGTGTGTGCCCAGCGATGGATTGGCGCCCTGTCCTGGGTCTATCTGCCCAGCGCCCGAGACGTTCTCCCCTGGATGGGCATGGGGAACCCCACCGCGACCCTAATAGAGGATAAAGAGGAAGATAATGAAGGAATGAATGAATGAATGTTATAAATATGTGCACTTATAACAAATTTATAGACAAATCATACTAAAAATTTTTCATCCCATTTTGTCATGTGCAGGGGGGGGGGGGGGGTGAGGTGAGTGTGCGTATGTGTGTGTGTGTGGGGGGGGCGCAAAATGTTTTCTTCTTTTCTTCTTCCTAGGGGAGGCTTAACAGAAAATAACTGAGAATCACTGAGAGGATGAGGCATGTGACCACGTTAAAAGCAAAAAGAGGAGAGGAAGCGGTGGATCTCACGAGGCTTTAACGTGATGTTTTTATTTTATTTGTCTGAGTATAGAGTGTCTGTTCTGACTTCACAACGCTTACTTCCCGATTCTATTCAGGGTTGTATCCTGTGTTGGCAGGGATGTCCAACTGCGCCCAAATCAGGGACCCTGTCCAACAGGATGGAGGTGAACATGAGTTTACAGAATAAGTATTATTAAAGTGGTGGATGATTATATTTACGTTTACATTTAGTCATTTAGCAGACACTTTTATCCAAAGCGACGTAAAAATGAGAACACAAGTCAGTAGGTAACCTACACTGTCGAATTTCCAAATCATTATCCTATCCTATCCTGCACCCCCACCCCCTTTTTTAAAAATTAATTAATGCATTTATTTATTTAGGCGGCACGGTGGCTTAGTGGTTAGCATCTACTTGTAGTATTATGACCTGACCTTCCAAATCGATGTCTCCACAATCTCTCCAAACCGATTAACCCTCCATGCATTTATTTCATTTAGGCGGCACGGTGGAGAACGTTTCGGGGCTTAGTGGGCGCCAGCTATCGTTGGACCACACACTCTCACACAGACACTAGGGAGAACTCAATTGATTCCCGTTTTTGGACGAAAACCCCCCGGAGGATCTGGGTGGAAACTCCACCCAGTTTCCATGTCCTCGAACCGTGTCCGCGTGCCAACCACTAAGCCACCGGGCCTGTATTCACTCACTAAAACAAGGTCCGCGGCACGGTGGCTTAGTGTTTAGCATGTTCTCCTCTCAGCACTAGTTCCCTCGAACAATCAGTTTCCATGTCCTCCCCGTGTCCGCGTGGGTTTCCTCCGGGTTCTCCCGTTTCCTCCCACAGTCCAAAAACATGGATCAAGTCAATTGAGTTCTCCAAAATGCCCCATATAGAGTGTGTCTGTGTGAGTTAGTGTGTGCCCAGCGATAGATTGGCGCCCTGTCCTGGGTGTATCTGCCCAGAGCCTGAAATGTTCTCCACTGGATGGGCATGGGGAACCCCCCCCGCAACCCTAGTAGAGGATGAAGCGAAGATAATGGATGGATGGAGGGTTACGGACCAAATCGGTTGGAGAGATTGTGGAGACATCGATTTGGAAGGTCCGGTCATAATACTGTAGATTGAGGAATTAGCTGGAATTATGAGAAGCTCTGTTTTTATTATTAATTTAGTTTGGGATGAAGGGCCTTCATCCAAACAGATATGTCTGGTGTGTTCTGTTGCTGTTCCATCTTGTAGATGTAGAATCAAAGACAGTAGATCATCATGCTGCCCAGAATGTGTTCTCCATCCTCTAATCCTCCATCAGTGATGCATGATGCTGCATATAGGATGGTGGTGGATGGTTTTAAGGTCTGTTGGCTTTCTTTGGGAGCTCCTGCCCCCCCCCCTCCACAAACTCCAAAAACAAGCTAACTAAGTGAACTGGTGTTGGCATTGGAATTTCCCCAGCTGTGAACATATGTCTGTAGTGATGGGATAGGCTAAACGCCTTTATAATCAGAATACATGGATTACAAGGTTCTGCTATAACCTTTGTTAAACTCCACCATGTTTTGTTAAAGTGACGACGATTAATCTGTAATTAAATAATAAGATCATTTTAATATAGTTTGTATTTACATTCGACTCTCATCAGTGTTGTAAATCTGAGCTAATGAGCAGATCTGCTCTCCGATTGGCTCTTTTCTGACTTCTGGTGGTTTCATTAAAATTAGGGCTTTCTGTGGAGGCGCGGAGCTGGGACCTGCTCGTACACGCATGATGCTTGGTTCAGACAGGAAGCCACCACCAGCCCTCACCACAGAATGAGCAACCAGAGACCGGCAAACCCCCCCTCCCCCCCAACCCACCACCTCTGTGTTTCAGTCTGGAGGTTTAGCAGGGGGTCAGGACGAGTCCTTGGTGGAGTTTAAACTGCTCCGGGAGCGTGGCGTGAACAGGGCTGCAGTCTGATGGGTTCCGTGCAGAAGAACAAAGAGGCTTTTTATTCTGGTGAGGGTGAACACGCCCCGTCTCCCTCATTTACTCATCGTGGAAAATCTTAGTTAATTGGTTTTGAACTGAAGATTTTTGTTTGCTTAACAACACAGAAAGCTTCACCCCTCCCCACTTCCCTCCCCCTCCTCCCAAACCCGCCCACTTCAGACTGTTCCCCCCTGTTCTCGCCCTGCTCCTCCTGACTGCCGTCCGGCTCTCCGGCTGGGTGGGACTCTCTGTGGATGAGGGGTACGGACAGAATGGTACTGTCTGGAACAGCTGCAGGACGTTGCCACCTCTAATTCTCCTAAACTACGATCCGAGAGTGTTAGAGAACCGAGAGCTGGATTATGGATGGAGTTGGTGTAGAAACTTTTCCAGTAGCCATTATAAGGAGAAACAGAAGAAACTCCCTACAGACTGAGTGCTGAATGTATGGACTTGTATCCAGAACCATAGCCCTGCCTGTGAAGTTCCTCTGCGGTAAGTGAGTTCAGTTGTTGTGTGTTGTTGTTTTCTGCTGTGGATGGAACACCAGGGATGCCCTGCAGATGTTTGACTGCTGTTATGAATCCACATGTTCCCACAGCTCTCTTTAATCTCTCCTTCATTCACATGCAAAGTTCTCTGAAGTTATCTGGTGGAAACTGTGAGCACAAAACACAAGTTTTGGGGTTTATCTGGACATTTGTTTCCATGTGACGCTCTAGAACATGAAACCTAGAACCATGAATCCTCCTGAAGGTGACACAGCATCAGATCAGGGTTGGTTACAGCAAACCGAATGAAGGTGGATGCAGCAGGGTTCATATGTGGACATTTACACTTCAGAGCAACTTTACAAATACCAAAGCCACAAGGAAGACCTGCTGAAAAGAACCAATCTCAGAAGGTGACCCATGTTCTTCAGGAGGTGCAGGAATTTCAGTGATTCAGATCTGGGGGGGAGGACCCCAGACCATTTTATGAGGGTGTCCAGGCGGAGAGCATAACTCACACCAGACTGGAACCTAAACTGGTGTCTTGTTTTTTTGTGCTTGACAAAATTTCATTATGGCTCACTTTTTAAAGCTTTGTCATTCAGAATTAAGACTCATATTAAAAAAAAAAAGTTAATTTATTAATAAATATCTGACGCGGGTTGATAAAGTGGTTTTAAAATGTGAGCGATGATGAACAAACATCTGGTCATTATGGAAAGATGAACATAACCATGCTCATCCAGAGGAGAACGTTTTGGGCATGGGCAGATACACCCAGGAAAGGGCACCAAATCATTGCACACAATAACTATATATATAGGGACAATTTAGAGCAGCCAATTTATCTTGAATCCATGTTTTTGGACTGTGGGAGGAAACCCAGAGAACCCGCAGAAAACCCATGCAGAGATTGGAAGAACATTCAAACTCCAGCTAGATTGGGATCTCCAGCATTGATATGTGGATGTGCTGACCACCCTATTTTGTAACATATTAATTATTAACAATAATAATATGTGGCTCAGAAAAATAATTTTAAAAGTCTTTAGAGCCTATCCCATTGCTTATTGGGTGAAACACACTGGAAAGATTGAAGGTCCAACCTAGGGGCAGTCAACTAGAAGCAATTTATATCATTGCCAGATCTCCAGAAACCCATCCACACCTCAAAAGAAAATGCAAACTGGTGCATGGAAATGCCTCATGCACCCCTACTGTAAATAAATAATAGAAAAATCGAAGACAGGTGGCGATGTTTAGTGCCGATCATGTTGTGATGTTCTGGGATCTTCCTGTCTAGTCTAGAGCTCCAGCCAGGAGAAGAGAACCTCACCTACCAGAAGGTTGGGGAACTTTGATGTCCTGGATACCCCAGTGCAGGCTGAGCAACCATAGCTGAATTTAGCATCTCCATGTGATCACTGGTCTCCCTCTTGTCTTCTATTTTCCATTTATTTATTTTATTTAAAGGTGCATGTTCTTTGAGTTCCTGATTATAGACACTCAGTCCAAAATGTCTGCTGGGGAACCTACAGGTGGTATTCCATCCATCCATTATCTTCCACTTTTTCCAATATTAGAGTCGCAGGGGGGTTCCCCATGCCCATCCAGGAGAGAATGTTTCGGGCGCTGGCAGATACACCCAGGACATGGCACCAGTTCATTGTTGGGCACACAGACACACTCTATATGGGGCAATTTGAAGAACTTAATTGACTTGATCCATGTTTTTGGACTGTGGGAGGAAACCTGAGAACCCGGAGGAAACCCAGGCGGACACGGGGAGAACATGGAAACTCCACTCAGATGGGGATTCGAACCAGGAATCCCTAGTGCTGAGAGGAGAACATGCTAACTACTAAGGCACCGTGTCGCCCCCGATCAGAATTCCCGGCTCCCGTTACTCCACAGAGACCCACATCTCCCCAGAGCTGCTTTAATTCGAATACGCTTCATGTTTGTGATGTTCTCCTAAGTCTTGGAACCAGTTTACCATTTAGGGAAGGTCCTTTCCTGTTTCAGCATGACCGTGTCTGCACAAAGGCAGTTTATTAAACCTTTGGTTGATCAATCTGAAGGTTGAGGGTTCAAATCCCAGGTCCACTGAAGTTACCAATGTGGCTCCTTGAGCAAGACCCTTAACCCTCATTGCTCCAGGGTTGCTTTGGATAAAAGTGTCCAATAAATGACCAAATGTAAATGTATCTCCACTGAACCCCGAAACCAGATAAATACCTGCAGTTAGATCTGAATTGTTGATTGTGAGAGAGTTCCTTGTGTAGGATCTTAACCTGACCAACTGAAGCTTCCATCCATCAAATATCTTCTGTTCCCCATGCCCATCCAGGGGAGAACGTTTCGGGCGCTGGGAAGATACCCCAGGACAGGGCACCAATCTATCACTGGGCACACACTCACTCACACAAACACACTCTATATGGGGCAATTTGGAGAACTCAGTTGACTTGATCCATGTTTTTGGACTGTGGGAGGAAACCGGAGGACCCGGAGGAAACCCATGCGGACAGGGGGAGAACATGGGAACTTCACTCAGATTGGGATTCGAACCGGGAATCCCTAGCGCCGAGAGGCGAACGTGCTAACCACTAAGCCACCGTGCCGCCCCCTCAACTGAAGCTTGTTCTCTCAAATTTAAACAGATACACTCAGTATTCCCAGAAGTTTGGAGGATGGGGGGCAGACAGGAGATGTGGGGGGGCAGAGAACGTGACTCACCTCCACTGCACATGGTTTCGGAATGAGTTGTGATGGTCAGGAGTCAACATCTGTTTGCTTTTATGGTTCACTGCTGCTGGGTTTTGTTTTCTGGTGATATGATTTCGAATTCTTTTTATTATTATTATTATAATTTTTTTTTTATTTACCTTTTTGAAGTTGATTTTGCCGAAATACGTCCTCTTTATTTTGAGGTGCTGTAAGAATCAAATTCATTACATGATGTAACTAAAGATAAGCTTCACATCTGCTCTTTGTTATGGCACGGATGATTTAGCACCTTCGCCCGCATCCCCTCCTCCATCCCCACCTCCACCCATCACCCAACCACCCTCCATCCTCAACCTCCATCCCTGCCTCATCTCCACCCGCTCGTGTCAGTCCGACGACTCTGTCTCTGGTTCTGCCGCTGGAGGTTCACACATGCTTCAGATTTTAAGAGATCAGAGGTCAGTCTGTCTCACTAACTGCTTGTTAAACTGAACTTTAATACCACAACATGAACTCCTAGAGGCGGCACCGTGGCTTAGTGGTTGGCACGTTCTCCTCTCAGCGCTAGGGATTCCCGGTTCGAATCCCCATCATGTTCTCCCCGTGTCTGCATGGGTTTCCTCCGGGTTCTCCGGTTTCCTCCCACAGTCCAAAAACATGGATCAAGTCAATTAAATTCTCCAAATTGCCCCATATAGAGTGTGTCTGTGTGAGTGAGTGTGTGCCCAGCGATAGATTGGCGCCCTGTCCTGGGTGTATCTGCCCAGCGCCCGAAACGTTCTCCCCTGGATGGGCATGAGGAACCCCCCGCAACCCTAATATAGGATAAAGCGGATGGATGGATGGACTCCTAGAGACAAATCGGACTGAGATCCCTTTATTAGATCTTTTATGTAAGATAATCTGAAGCCATAGGCGGCACGGTGGCTTAGTGATTAGCATGTTCTCCTCTCAGCACTAGGTTCGAATCCCCAGTCCGAGTGGAGTTTCCATGTTCTCTCCGTGTCCGCGTGGGTTTCCTCCGGGTTCTCCGGTTTCCTCTCACAGTCCAAAAATATGGATCAAGTCAATTGAGTTCTCCAAATTGCCCCATATAGAGTGTGTCTGTGTGAGAGAGTGTGTGTCCAGCGATAGATTGGCGCCCTGTCCTGGGTGTATCTGCCCAGCGCCCAAAACGTTCTCCCCTGGATGGGCATGGGGAACCCCACCGCGACCCTAATATAGGATAAAGCGGAAGATAATGGATGGAATCTGAAGCCATGAGAGATTCTATTCTGACTGAGAGAGTTAACACGGTTCTAAAATTAATGTCCTTCAGTATTAAACACAGACAGAGTCCGATCTAATGTATCATCACTGAGATTAGATTCTGTTTCTAATCAGATAATTAAATCCTAATCATTAATTCTAACTAGGTGATTTTATTCATTCATTCATTATCTTCCGCTTTATCCTCTATTAGGGTCGCGGTGGGGTTCCCCATGCCCATCCAGGGGAGAACGTCTCGGGCGCTGGGCAGATAGACCCAGGACAGGATGCCAATTCATCGCTGGGCACACACTCACACACTCAAACACACTCTATATGGGGCAATTTGGAGAATTCAATTGACTTGCTCCATGTTTTTGGACTGTGGGAGGAAACTGGAGAACCCGGAGGAAACCCACGCAGACACGGGGAGAACATGGAAACTCCACCCAGATGGGGATTCGAACCGGGAATCCCTAGCGCTGAGAGGCGAACGTGCTAACCACTAAGCCACCGTGCCGCCAGGTGATTTTATAATAATTAAAATTAAAATTGATTATTTATTCTGTTTCTAGACTGAGGATTAAAACGGAGTCTGATCCGATAATTTCATGTTAAATATCAGTACAGTCTGATCCCGCGTTCCTTATTGATTTAGTGTCTGAGTATTGATTTAGAAATTCTGACTTGCTACTTTAATTTGAAAACTATATTTAGATGTCTGATTTGAGGCAGCTCGGTGTCTTAGTAGTGTTCTTAGCATCTCCTTTCAGCACTGGGGCTTCAGGTTTGCATGTTCTCCCCGTGTGGGTTTTCTCCGGTTTCCTCCACAGTCCAAACATGGATTCAAGGTAAATTGGATGCTCTAAATTGCCCCATATTGTGTGTGTGTGTGTGTTTGTGAGTGTGCCCAGCAATAGATTTGCGTCCTGTCCTGGGTGGGCATGGGCAACCCCCCCCCCCCCCCCCCCCCAACCCTAGTAGAGGATTAACCAGAAGACAATAATCTCATACTTTAAAGTTAGTAATGAGTCTAATCTTAAACTTTAAATATTGAAAACCATTTTGATTTTGAGTTTGATTAGACACTTTAACACACAGTATTTATTACTAAATATTAATAATGAATTCTGAATGAGTCTATGCCTTTTTTTATTTTGTAGCGTAAATAAGTCTTATCCACTCATGTTTGTAACATTTATTATTTACGCTATATCTAATCCGTTTCTTAATCATTCGGTTTTCAAATCTGATCTGAAATTTATATAGTATTGATACCTAACTATGCTCTTCAGCTGCACAATGCAGATTAATAATAATTAAAAAAAAATTAATAATAATAAAAATTAATAATAATTTGGTTTAAACCAATAATATTTTTTTACATCATGTACATGAGTACAAGGCCAATTTTCAACCCCCCACCTCTGCTCAGCCCCTCCACCCACAGCCTCCACTTAAACATGTGAATGACACAGAGCACATGTTTTGTGTAATACAGTAACATGACGGTTAGTATAATAGCTGCAGTATGTTCTTATGGTTCTGCAGAGCCTCGGGATCAGATCTGATCTGTAGATTAAATCAAGCTTTATTTGTGAAATTTAAGAGCTGAGTCACTGGTGGGTTCCACCCCGCTCCTAATTCTACATGCACAGACGTTAAACCTTTATTAACATGAGGTTTGATGGACTGATCTGATGTTCAACATGCATCAATCTGACAAGACAAGAAAATTTTAAGCACTTTGGCATGTTCTCTGTCCACACCTGTATGGGTTTAGTTCTATAAATCGGTCTAGCTTGTGCATAGGAATGTATTTGTTTATTTTTTTCCCGTCGTGTGGGTGTGGCCTGGGCTCCAGATGTGCATTCTTATTGAAACATCTCGCACACTGTGACTAACGGGGGGTAAGATCAGGAATGTGAAACATTTTAATGAACTTGTGTACAGCTTTAACCTCAGCAGGAAGATTTAATGGAATATCGGAACTTTAACATGAATTAGAACATCGAGCATTGGGTTCGCTTATTCATTCATTCATCCATTATCTCCCGCTTTATCCTCTATTAGGGTCGCGGTGGGGTTCCCCATGCCCATCCAGGGGAGAACGTTTCGGGCGCTGGGCAGATACACCCAGGACAGGACGCCAATCCATCGCTGGGCACACACTCACTCATACATACACACTCTATATGGGGCAATTTTTGAGAATTCAATTGACTTGATCCATGTTTTTGGACTGTGGGAGGAAACCGGAGAACCCGGAGGAAACCCACGCAGACACGGGGAGAACATGGAAACTCCACTCAGATGGGGATTCGAACCGGGAATCCCTAGCGCTGAGAGGAGAACATGCCAAACCACTAAGCCACCGTGCCGCCTAGGTTCGGTTATTCACTTTAAAACTTCAAAAAAGTTCATTCATTCATTCATTCATTCATTATCTCCCGCTTTATCCTCTATTAGGGTCGCGGTGGGGTTCCCCATGCCCAACCAGGGGAGAACGTTTCGGGCGCTGGGGAGATACACCCAGGACAGGGCGCCAATCTATCTCTGGACACACACTCACTCACACAGACACACTCTATATGGGGCAATTTGGAGAACTCAATTGACTCGATCCATGTTTTTGGACTGTGGGAGGAAACCGGAGAACCCGGTGGAAACCCATGCAGGCACAGGGAGAACATGGAAACTCCACCCAGATGGGGATTCAAACCGGGAATCCCTAGTGCTGAGAGGCGAACGTGCCAACCACTAAGCCACCGTGCCGCCCTTCAAAAAAGTTTTTCAGTCTTTATTTTTAAGAAACAGAAATAAAATCCATGTTGTGAGGAGCCGGGTTGTCTGATGTGGTGTACGGGGTTAGTGTTCAGAACTCTGCATACTGATTGATGATGTCATAATGTATGTATAATAGACATAATAACTTGCTGTCTGGATGTCAGTAAGTCTTCAGCAGTAGATCTGTCAGCTGCAACCACCTGGATGTTCTCCAGCACTACACTTTTTTTTTTTCACCTCGACCCCTGGCTGCTTAACTTTCAGCACTTAGTGTCAAAGTCACACTTTTTTGTTTACGTAGATCAGAGGTATTTAAACCATTTCCTCTTGGGGCCGCCTTAAAAGAACCTTGGGCCTCCACCTTAAATATGCAAACCTATATTTAAAATTTTTGTTTTAAAAGCACATAATAAGAGCGATGGTGGCCTAGTGGTTAACACGTTCGCCTCTCACCGCTAGGGATTCCCGGTTCGAATCCCCATCTGGGTGGAGTTTCCATGTTCTCCCCGTGTCCACGTGGGTTTCCTCCGGGTTCTCTGGTTTCCTCCCACAGTCCAAAAACATGGATCAAGTCAATTGAATGCTCCAAATTGCCCCATATAGAGTGTGTATGCGTGCGTGTCTGTGTGAGTGAGTGTGTGCCCAGCGATAGATTGGCACCCTGTACTGGGTGTATCTGCCCAGCGCCCGAAACGTTCTCCCCTGGATGGGCATGGGGAACCCCCCCCCACGACCTTAATAGAGGATAAAGCGGAAGATAATGAATGAATGAATGAATGAATGAATATTTAAAATTTTTGCTTTAAAAGCACATAATAAGAGTGACGGTGGCTTAGTGGTTGGCACGTTCGCCTCTCACCGCTAGGGATTCCCGGTTCGAATCCCCATCTGGGTGGAGTTTCCATGTTCTCCCCATGTCCACGTGGGTTTCCTCCGGGTTCTCTGGTTTCCTCCCACAGTCCAAAAACATGGATCAAGTCAATTGAATGCTCCAAATTGCCCAATATAGAGTTTGTTTGAGTGAGTGAGTGAGTGCACCCAGCGATGGATTGGCGCCCTGTGCTGGGTGTATCTGCCCAGCGCCCGAAACGTTCTCCCCTGGATGTGCATGGGGAACCCCCCCCCCCCCGCGACCCTAATAAAGGATAAGGCAGGAGATAATGAATGAATGAATGAATAATAAGAGCGATGGTGGCTTAGTGGTTGGCACGTTTGCCTCTCACCACTAGGGATTCCCGGTTCGAATCCCAATCTGGGTGGAGTTTCCATGTTCTCCCTATGTCCACGTGGGTTTCCTCCGGGTTCTCCGGTTTCCTCCCACAGTCCAAAAACATGGATCAAGGTCAATTGAATGCTCCGAATTGCCCCATATAAAGTGTGTTTGAGTGAGTGAGTGCACCCAGCTATAGATTGGCACCTTGTGCTGGGTGTATCTGCCCAGTGCCCGAAACGTTCTCCCCTGGATGGGCATGGGGAACCCCACCGCGACCCTAATAGAGGATAAAGCGGAAGATAATGGATGGGTGGATAATAAGAGCGTCTTCTTTGTTTATCACAGAACTATTTCTGCCTCACACTCCTTTCCAAACCTTCAGATAAAAAAAAACTACTTTTTATTTATATAGTTCTGATAATGACTTATATCTTTAAACTGAATTGGGCAAAAAATGTTTTTAACTATTTTAAATATTAAATTGAGCAGTTTTCGATCTTACCTCTCACCTCACGTAACCCCCCATTTAAAACTCCCTCACAGGCCCCCACAGCTTAAACTGTGACCTGCAATAATCAGCAAGAGGAGCCGTTTTAATCTATATTTCCTCCATCAACCTCCCAAAAAATTGGAAAGAAACAAAGTTAAAGCTGACAGTGTCAGATCTGATAAAACTGGAATATTAAATGGAATTCTGAGTCAGGTTCAGTACCGGTGTTCGGTATCATAGTTCTTCTTGGGTTTCATTACAAGCTTAATAAAAACAGATTTGCAGTCGATCCTGAACTATTAATTTTGGAAATTGGAAACAATTCGAGCCCAGTCTCTAATCTCAGAGCTTTGTGGCTGTTAGACGTGCATTTTTCAGTGAAGCTGGCATGCAGCTTCAGGGTCAGCGCCGTCTCTTGGGTACGGGTCAAAACGCTGATAGCAACCACATGTCTGACCCGGTTCCAGCTGAAATACTGAACATATAAAGAGCCACTGATGGAGAACCTGGCAACCGAGACACAAACACATCCCACTGCGCTGATCCACAGAGAGTTAAATCGTCAGAGGCAGATCTGTGGAACTGTGTGCATCCTGATTGAAGGCTTTTACAGATGGTTGTTGAATTCCCTCCACTCCACCTCAGGGAGGATGACATACTCGGCTTGTTGGCTGGTGATGAGGTGGTGATAGCATGTGATCATGACGTCTGGGTCACATTGTGTTTTTGTCTTTTTTATTCTGTTCATACATGACTTTAAGTGGAACAGTGGCACAGTTGGCATGCTCACCTCAAAGCTTCTGGATTCAGTTACCGGGCAGAACAAGGATTCCTGCCTCAGTTTCCTGAGTGGGCTTTGCATGTGTGCACCCCTGTGCAGGGGTGGGTTACCTCTCACAAGCCATATTTACTTTTAAGACGTAAGATATAAACAATATTGTTAAACAATAAAGTAGGTGTGGACGGGTAAGAGGTTGTGTTTATGAGAAGAAAAAATTTTAAGTGATTAAAAGTGGACGGTATGTTCACCTCTCAGCGCTAGGGATTCCCGGTTCGAATCCCCATCTAAGTGGAGTTTCCATGTTCTCCCTGTGTCCGCTTGGGTTTCCTCCGGGTTCTCCGGATTCCTCCCACAGTCCAAAAACATGGATCAAGTCAATTGAGTTCTCCAAATTGACCCATATAGAGTGTGTCTGTGTGAGTGAGTGTGTGTCCAGTGATAGATTGGTGTCCTGTCCTGGGTGTATCTGCCCAGCGCCCGAAACGTTCCCCCCCCCCCGAGACCCTAATATAGGATAAAGTGGAAGATAATTGATAGACAATTAAAAGTGAATGGAAAGTTCAATCAGTCTTTGTTTTAGCGGTGGGTTTTTTCCACAAATCATTCAGGGCATGGCGAGTTTCGTGTTTGTAGCTCAAAAATTGAGTTACGTGACTTTGAAAATCAGATTTTTCCTATAGGAAATGAATTCCAACTTTTATAGAGTGATCACAAGTGAACGAAGAGCGAGATCGCTCTGGCTGTAGCCGTCTCTGACTCCTGCGAATTAGGTTTTTGTAGCTCCAAACATTGGCCAAGCCAAATTACTATAATTCAATGTGTATGGGAATATCGGCTCGGAAAAACGGGAATATCTCAAGAACGTTTTGACCGGTTCCTTAGCTGTATGAAAGCAGTGGTCTCCGATGAGCTCCGGAGGTGTCCTGCGAAAATCATATTGATTCTGTAAGAAGAAATGGAGACACAAACGATGGAATAGGAAAAACACAATATAAAGGGTCGCGGGGGGGGGGGGTTCCCCATGCCCATCCAGGGGAGAACGTTTCGGGGGCTGGGCAGATACACCCAGGACAGGACAGCAATCTATCGCTGGGCAGATATAAAGAAAACTCAAAGTTTAAACTGACAACATGGTCAAAAGTATACATGTCTGTTGGAACATTTAAGCTGAATCCTTCTCCACAGGATTTGGATGCTTGCCTGACACCCAAACAGGTCCAAGGTCATTTGTGAAGGTCATTTGTGAACGAAGAGCGAGATCGCTCTGGCTGTAGCCGTCTCTGACTCCAGCGAATTTGGTTTTTGTAGCTCCAAACATTGGCCAAGCCAAATTACTATAATTCAATGTGTATGGGAATATCGGCTCGGAAAACGGGAATATCTCAAGAACGTTTTGACCGGTTCCTTAGCTGTATGAAAGCAGTGGTCTCCGATGAGCTCCGGAGGTGTCCTGCGAAAATCATATTGATTCTGTAAGAAGAAATGGAGACACAAACGATGGAATAGGAGAAACATAATATAAACACCCAGGACAGGACGCCAATCTATCGCTGGGCAGATATAAAGAAAAGTCAAAGTTTAAACTGACAACATGGTCAAAAGTATACATGTCTGTTGGAACATTTAAGCTGAATCCTTCTCCACAGGATTTGGGTGCTTGCCTGACACCCAAACAGGTCGAAGGTCATTTGTGAAGGCAGGCGTCTGCCGTCATGACTCCGTTCCTCTTATCAGTGTTCAGTAGACTTGAGGTCGTATCTTTATACAGAACAGAGAAGCTTTCTTTTCATGGTTCCTCTCAGTGGTTTCAAACTTATCTCTGCGTGTCATAATGCAGCTCATTCAGTCACGCTGACAGGAAATGGCCTTCCGCACTTATTAAAGTGTGCAGTTATTAAAAATAGATTTGTTTGTTGAAGGATTAAACAGAAACCTTCTCAATCTGATGGTGGTGTGACTGTGACTTGTCTTGGGTTTCAGTTATTGGCTGCTGGTTTTGCATGTTCTGATTAGGATAAGCAGCTTATGATGACCCACTGAATACACTCTAGTTCATTAACCCGTTCTGTTCTGTAACCAGGGTTCCATCCAGATCCAGATCCAGAAACAGATCCATCCATCCATTTATCCATTATCTTCCACTTTATCCTCTATTAGGGGGGGGGGACGCTGGGCAGATACACCCAGGACAGGACACCAATCTATCACTGGGCACACGCTCACTCACTCACACAGACACACTCTATATGGGGCAATTTGGAGAGTTCATTTGAACTTGATCCATGTTTTTGGACTGTGGGAGGAAACCGGAGAACCCGGAGGAAACCTACGTGGACACGGGGAGAACATGGAAACTCCACCCAGATTGGGATTCGAACCGGGAATCCCTAGTGCTGAGAGGAGAACATGCTAACCACTAAGCCACCGTGCCCCAAAGAACACAGATCATGTAAGATAATCCATCCATCCATTATCTTCCACTTTATCCTCTATTAGGGTCGCGGGGGGGGGGGGGTTCCCCATGCCCATCCAGAGGAGAACGTTTCAGACGCTGGGCAGATACACCCAGGACAGGACGCCAATCTATCACTGGGCACACACTCACTCACTCACACAGACATGCACACTCTATATGGGGCAATTTGGAAAATTCAATTGAACTTGATCCATGTTTTTGGACTGTGGGAGGAAACCGGAGAACCCGGAGGAAACCCACGTGGACACAGGGAGAACATGTAAACTCCACCCAGATTGGGATTCGAACCGGGAATCCCTAGTGCTGAGAGGAGAACATGCCAACCACTAAGCCACAGTGCCGCCCAAGAACACTTCTTTTACATTTTGCCTGTAACCTGTTAGAACCGAATCTTCTGCCAGATCTCTACATGTTCTTTTCTTCATTCTGGCCTGAAAAAACATAGAGGGTTGTCTGAATACTTTACTTACATTTACAGCATTTATTTATTAATGTTTTTGTTTAGAGGAATTTAGAGATTATCACATCATTCAACCCCCATGATTAACATTCTTGTTTAGAACCATGAAATAAAGTTTCTGTTGTTGGGTGCAAAGTCTAAAATCATATCCGCTGAACTCCAGCGTGTCAGAATGACTGATTCCCAAAACATTGCCCATTTTTATGTCACAGGGGAACAGACACTGTGGTTATTTGTGACAGAGGAAGGACATGTCAGTTTGCTCTTCTTATTTGTTAAAGAAACAGAAATCTGATGTGAGATTTACAGTCTGACTCGGCTGTTCCTCCGTCAACATCACGGTCATTACTAAAACAGACATGGAGGGTGTGAACATAGATTTTTTTTTTTTCTTCTTTTTTTTTTTTTTTTTTTTTTTTTTTAAAGATGTCTCTGTTTAGTTTTTGTGAACATTTCACTAACGTAACACCAACCTTCTTTGTTGCTCTAATGCATAGGTGTCAAACTCAAGGCCTGGGGGCCATATCCATTTTACATCGATCTGTTATTATTATTATTAATAACCCGGCAATGTCAGTGCTAGGGATTCCCGGTTCGAATCCCCATCTGGGTGGAGTTTCCATGTTCTCCCCGTGTTCTCCAGGTTCTCCAGTTTTCTCCCACAGTCCAAAAAACATGGATTCAAGGTAAATTTATTTCTCAATATTGCACCAAAGGCGGCACGGTGGCTTAGTGGTTGGCATGTTCTCCTCTCAGCGCTAGGGATTCCCGGTTCGAATCCCCATCTGGATGGAGTTTCCATGTTCTCCCCGTGTCCTCCCCGTGGGTTTCCTCCGGGTTCTCCAGTTTCCTCCCACAGTCAAAAAACATGGATCAAGTCAATTGAGTTCTCTAAATTGCCCCATATAGAGTGTGTGTGTGTGAGTGAGTGTGTGCCCAGCGATGGATTGGCGACCTGTCCTGGGTGTCTCTGCCCAGCGCCCGAGACGTTCTCCCCTGGATGGGCATGGGGAACCCCACCGCGACCCTAATAGAGGATAAAGCAGGAGATAATGAATGAATGAACCCGGCAATGTTTTTTTTTTTTTTTTTTTTTTTTTTTTTTTTTTAACCAAGCTCATGTTTTAAATTTGTATGATTTTGACAGGCGGCACGGTGGCTTAGTGGTTGGCACGTTCTCCTCTCAGCACTAGGGATTCCCGGTTCGAATCCCCATCTGGGTGGAGTTTCCATGTTCTCCCCGTGTCCGCGTGGGTTTTCCTCCGGGTTCTCCGGTTTCCTCCCACAGTCCAAAAACATGGATCAAGTTAATTGAGTTCTCTAAATTGCCCCATATAGAGTGTGCTTGAGTGTGTGAGTGTGTACCCAGCGATGGATTGGCGCCCTGTCCTGGGTCTATCTGCCCAGCGCCCGAGACGTTCTCCCCTGGATGGGCATGGGGAACCCCACCGCGACCCTAATAGAGGATAAAGCGGGAGATAATGAATGAATGAATGATTTTGACAAACATTTTTATGCAGAGCAGAAATATTTAAAGATATTTAAAGTTTTTTTATTTATTTTTTTTTAAAGACCCAAGAGCAAAGAAATCTGAATGTTTTGATTTGTTATTTTTACTTTTGTGGAAAAGCATCATTCTCAGGTCATTTTTTTTGTCATGATTTTTGCAGCATGTTCAGAGTTGTAATTATTATAATTCTGACATGAGATATGTTCATAGAGAGCAAAGTATTTTAAGTTATATACAGTTTGAGTTTATTTGTTGTAGAACAATATTTCTGTCTTTTTATTCTTATTATTCATTCATTATCTTCCGCTTTATCCTCTATTAGGGTCGCGGTGGGGGGGGGGGGTTCCCCATGCCCATCCAGGGGAGAATGTTTCAGGCGCTGGGCAGATACACCCAGGACAGGGTGCCAATCTATCACTGGACACACACTCACTCACACAGACACACTCTGTTGGAGAACTCAATTTGGAGAACTCAATTGACTTGATCCATGTTTTTGGACTGTGGGAGGAAACCGGAAAACCCGGAGGAAACCCACACGGACACGGGGAGAACATGGAAACTCCACCCAGATGGGGATTCGAACCGGGAATCCCTAGTACTGAGAGGAGAACATGCCAACCACTAAGCCACCGTGCCGCCTATGGTGCAATATAGAGAATTCAATTTACCTTGAATCCATGTTTTTGGACTGTGGGAGAAAACTGGAGAACCTGGAGAAACGCAGTCACGGGGAGAACATGGAAACTCCACCCAGATTGGGACTCAAACCTGGATCCCCAGTGCTGAGAGGAGAACATGCTAACCACTAAGCCACCGTGCTTCCTCAGATTATTATGTTATTTTAGGAAATATGGTCTCCACTCAGTGTTTGTGTGCGCTGATGCATGGTGCTGTTAGTAATGTGATTCAGACAGACTCCATCTCGCTTTTTCTCCACAGTGGGGTGTTGTGGGTAAAACTTGGCGAGTCTAATGTTTGTGTTCAGGGATTTAGTAATAAGCATGGTGTTCATGTTTAAATTTTCTGGAAACAGTTATTAACCTGCACGCTGTTTGCTTTGTGTTTTGTTTTTCTCATGGGAAGGGAATTATTAACAGCCCCGCTCAGCCGTCAGCTACGATATACGACTTGAGCGTTTATCACGCGTTCAGCTGGAAACCAAACACACATCCAGAGAAATGCTTACGGCAGAAAAACCTGAGGCACTTTTTATTTAAGGACTTTTTTTTTTTTTTTTTTACAGTTGTTGTGAATTCTTTCCAGGTCTGATGAAGGTGTGTGTGTGTGTGTGTGTGTGTGTGTGTGTGTTCAGCTTTGTGTGTGTGTGTTCAGCTTTGTGGCAACAGGAGATGATCATTTTCCTCTTCCTACATTATTGTACTCTTGTGTGTTATGGACTTATGTTATGCTGACTACAGCGAGTCCAGCGTTGTTCGTTGAGTTCTCCAAATTGCCCCATATAGAGTGTGTGTGTCTGAGTGAGTGTGTGTCCAGCGATAGATTGGCGTCCTGTCCTGGGTGTATCTGCCCGAAACGTTCTCCCCTGGATGGACAAGGGAACCCCCCCCGCGACCCTAATAGAGGATAAAGCGGACGATAATGGATGGATGGCTTTATTAAATCTGGATCCATTTTAACCCTGAATTCAACCCCACTGAACATATTTAGTTTGAATTGGAATGCTGACTACAGCGAGTGCAGCATTGTTCGTAAATGTATATTACATTTACATCAGGGGCGGCACGGTGGCTTAGTGGTTGGCACGTTCTCCTCTCAGCACTAGGGATTCCCGGTTCGAATCCCCATCTGGGTGGAGTTTCCATGTTCTCCCTGTGTCTGCGTGGGTTTCCTCTGGGTTCTCCGGTTTCCTCCCACAGTCCAAAAACATGGATCAAGGCAAGTGAATGCTCCAAATTGCCCCATATAGATTGTGTCTGTTTGAGTGAGTGTGTGCCCAGAGATATATTGGCACCCTTTCCTGGGTGTATCTGCCCAGTGCGCCCGAAACGTTCTCCCCTGGATGGACAAGGGAACCCCCCCGCGACCTTAATATAGGATAAAGCGGAAGATAATGGATGGATGGCTTTATTAAATCTGGATCCATTTTAAGTTCTGAACAGAACCCTGAATTCAACCCCACTGAACATATTTAGTTTGAATTGGAATGCTGACTACAGCGAGTCCAGCATTGTTCGTAAATGTATATTACATTTACATCAGGTCGTTTAGATGAACGCATTTATCCAAACGACTTACAACTATTCCATCTTGGAGCATTGAGGGTTAAGGGCCCCTCTCAAGGACCCACTTTGGTAACTATAGTGGAACCACAACCTTCAGATTGATAGCTTAACACTCACATGTTTTATTTTCTCATAATTCCAGCTAAACTCTCAATCCATCATGACCTGACGTTCCAAGTCGATGGCTCCTCAATCTCTCCAACCGACTCTGTCCGCAACTATGGTTTCATAACTGACACACATCTTAAACGATCTGATCAGGTCACTAAAACTGCCGGTTCCAGCAAGTTCTTTCTGTAGAACATCAGGAAGATCAGACCTTTTTCAACTGAACATGTTACTCAGCTGTTAGTCCAAACCCTCGTCCTATCCTGACTCAATTATTGTGATGCATTGCTTGCCAGTGTCTCAGCATGCGCCATCTACTATGGGCACTACAACTGATTCAAAACTCTACAGCTTGACTTGTGTTCAATTACCCAAATGCTCTCATGTTCCTTTACCTCTCCTCTCTCCCCATTGGCTCCCTGTAGCTGGGGCACTGACTCTGACCAAAAGGACAATCTCTGGATCTGCCCCCTCTTACCTTCACTCTATATTTCCAAAATACACTCTAACTCTACTCTCCATTGGCTTCCTGTAGCTGCTCGCATTTAGTACAAGTCACTGACTCTGGCATACAGAACCATTTCTGGATCTGGTCCCTCCTACCTTCACTCTATCTTTTCAAAATACACTCCGACTCGTTCACTTCGCTCCAGTGATGATCGCCGCCTGGCGATTCCACCTCACCGAGGAGCTAATTCTCACTCTGTGGCGTTCTCCACTGCAAAATGGTGGAACGATCTTCCCAACTCTGTCCGTAAGGCAGAATCACTAAACAGTTTTAAGAAACTACTGAAGACGCATCTCCTTAACAAATACCTATTATAAAAAATACAAAAGGGGGGGGGGGGGGGGGGCGCAGCATCGAATAACAATCAGGTTTGATGAATTTACAGTATAGTTGGTTTTCTCCATGGCTTCTGACTTGTGATGTTCTCATTTGTAAGTCGCTTTGGATAAAAGCGTCTGCTAAATGACAAAATATAAAATGTAAATGTAAACTCTTTCACTTTGCTCTAGTGATGAATGTCGCCTGGTGGTCCAACCACTGATCAATGGTGGAACCATCTTTCCAACTCTGTCCATAAGGGTCACTAAGAGTCATTTCGGATCTTCAGGAAACATCTCAAACCACAGCTCTTCCACAAACACTATATATAAAACAATAAAAAAGCTAGATTGGATAATGATCAGGTTTGTTGCTGGTTGTTGAGGTTTCTCCTCAAGTTCTGACTTATGCTGTTTTCTTATATGTAACTCACTTTGGATAAAAGCATCTGTTAAATGACTAAATATAAATATAAATGTAATGTAATGTCCATGTGAGGCCTCGTGGGCCACAAACTTCACCCACTGGAAACGCCTGTTTTATTGGCCGCCGTGTTCTGTGTGATTTCGTATGTTCTTGGTGCTGCATGTGGTGATGAGGTCATGGCAGGATGTCAATGCAATAGGATGTGTTTACTTCCTGCGCTCCTATTTGACAGCAGTGCTTCCTTCCTGCAGTGGTGTGCTGCTGATGTCCAGCTCAAACAATAGAACAAGTGCAATCCAAAATCTGGTGGCGGTTCCATTAATCCAACATTCACCATCGGGTTCTACTGAGCAGCAGAACCTGTGAATCTGTTTCTGAGAGAAAGGCAGCCAGGTTTATTAACCAGTTACAGTCAGAACTAGTGGTCTGTTCTATGTTTCTTCATGACTAAAACCCAGGTTACCAACCCAAACCCCAGTATTGGATTTAACATGAGAATATGCATCCATTCATCCATCCATTATCTTCTGCTTTATCCTCTACTAGGGTCGTGGTGGGGTTTTGGTGGGGTTCCCCATGCCCATCCAGGGGAGAACGTCTCGGGCGCTGGGCAGATACACCCAGGACAGGGCGCCAATCTATCACTGGGCACACTCACTCACACGCACACTCTATATGTGGCAATTTGGAGAACTCAATTGACTTGATCCATGTTTTTTTTGGACTGTGGGAGGAAACCGGAGAACCCGGAGGAAACCCACGCGGACATGGGGAGAACATGGAAACTCCACCCAGATGGGGATTCGAACCGGGAATCCCTAGCGCTGAGAGGCAAACGTACTAACCACTAAGCCACCATGCCGCCCTTGAGATTTTGCAGTTCTCCAATTATTATAGTCTGAGTTCTAATTCATCCTAAAGGTGTTGGATCAGGACTCTGTGTGGGTCGGTCAGGTTTATCCAAACTCACCCAACCATGTTCTTAGGGGTCTTACTTTGAGCCCCGATGAACAACACAGAGTCTTCCCCAAACTGTTTCCCCAACGTTCCAGGTTTAGAGTTATTAATAGAGGTTCTTATAGTTGCTGAAATGAAATGTTCTGAAGTATTACATGGGCGTGTCTGATGTGTTGGTTCTTCTGCAATGTTCAGTGTGGATCATACAGGTCTAGAGGTTCTGCTGATGATGTGTCCACATATTTACAGTTTCACTGAGCGCTTGATAAACAGCTTTTTAAACCTATGGTTTTAAAGGAAGCCATTGTGATCGGCTGTCCACATATTTACAGTTTCACTGAGCGCTTGATGTTTTTGGATGGAGGCGGTTCCAGCTGCTCTTTGATCTGTTTGAGGTAAGGGTTCACACTCACACAATGAAATCATGGGAACGTCACTTTAATTAAAAAATTTGTGAACACTTTATTAAATTCATTTTTGCTCTGTGTCTGCAGTGTGGAGAGAAGATACAGAATCGATTCATCCCCATCTGGGTGGAGTTTCCATGTTCTCTCCGTATGAGTGGGTTTCCTCTGGGTTCTCCGGTTTCCTCCCACAGTCACACATGGATATTATTTAATCATCTAGAATTGTCACACTAAGAGTTGTCTGTGTGAAAATGGATTGGCACCCTGTTGGGTAAATCACTTTCCCCTGGATTAAATTAAGGATAAAGCATTTTGCCTGAATGATATGCTAATGGGCGGTGGCTTAGTGATTGGCACGTTCTCCTCTCAGCGCTAGGGATTCCCGGTTGGAATCCCCATCTGGGTGGAGTTTCCATGTTCTCCCCGTGTCTCCTTGGGTTTCCTCCGGATTCTCCGGTTTCCTCCCACAGTCCAAAAACATGGATCAAGTCAATTGAATTCTCCAAATTGCCCCATATAGAGTGTGTCTGTGTGAGTGAGTGTGTGCCCAGCGATGGATTGGCACCCTGTCCTGGGTCTATCTGCCCAGCGCCCGAAACGTTCTTCCCTGGATGGGCATGGGGAACCCCACCGCGACCCTAATAAAGTATAAAGCGGAAGATAATGAATGAATATATTAACGGTTTAAACCTTTAAATTAAGCTGAATGTCTAAGAGCATCGAAGATTCAGACTTTTATTTATTTATATTACATCCCATTTAATTACAGAATAAATTATACAAAATAAATCTCTGTTATGATGTCACTAACGTAAGATTTATCATTATGATGTCAGTAACGTAACGGTGTTTTCATCGTTATGACATCACAAACGTAATATGTAGCTCGTTGATACATTTTGATGTTTTATGTCACTTTGCACATTCATTAGTGTGTGATGTATTTTAATGCAGTTATAGAAGCTTATAACATTTTTGTACTGAATGTCATTCACCAAAAACAAACCTGACCCATGAAAGTTAAAGTTATATAATTATATATAATATATATATTTAATTTTAATAATTATATATGTATAATTCATATAATTCATATATAATGTTGTAAAGCTGTGAGAGTATAGATACTGCAAGCATTGTTGACACTGATAAATGGGATTCAGGGGATTTGCACAGGAAGTATATAAAGCCCCCATACCCCCCCCCCCCCCCCCCACCCTGACCTGAGGCTGGACTTCCTGTGACGTGATGCCTCTGAAGTGTTTGTTCCGACTCCGACATTCCATCACAGGGCTAAGAACGCAGGAGCACTTCAGCAAGCTCAGACCCGTACCTGCTCCTGGGTTCTGCTTTCTAACGCCGTTCGTGAGCCTGTGACCTCTTGCCTGTCGTCTGTTATGCGGGTACTGTCTGTCTGACCGGCGGCACGGTGGCTTAGTGGTTAGCACGTTCGCCTCTCAGCGCTAGGGATTCCCGGTTCGAATCCCCGTCCGGGTGGAGTTTCCATGTTCTCCCCGTGTCTGCGTGGGTTTCCTCCGGGTTCTCCGGTTTCCTCCCACAGTCCAAAAACATGGATCAAGTCAATTGAATTCTCCAAATTGCCCCATATAGAGTGTGTCTGTGTGAGTGAGTGTGTGCCCAGCGATGGATTGGCGCCCTGTCCTGGGTGTATCTGCCCAGCGCCCGAGACGTTCTCCCCTGGATGGGCATGGGGAACCCCCCGTGACCCTAATAGAGGATAAAGCGGAAGATAATGAATGAATGAATGTCTGTCTGACCGCGAAAACCATCTAAGATGTCTCATACCTACAGAGGACATGTAGGTGGATGGGATGATGGAGGAGAAAATAAGGACAGTGTGAGAAGGGGCATAAAAATCCACTGTAGGACGCTCCAAGGGGAACAGGAGGAAAAAAGAAGGCCGTATGGTCAATCATATCGTGGCACGAATAGGAGCATTTATAAAAAAATATATATATTTTAATTTGGTTCGCATCTCCCAGCGATGGATTGGCGCCCTGTCCTGGGTGTATCTGCCCAGCGCCCGAGACGTTCTCCCCTGGATGGGCATGGGGAACCCCCCCGCGACCCTAATAGAGGATAAAGCGGAAGATAATGAATGAATGAATGAATGGTTCGCATCTGCAGATTTCACACATCTGTGAGAGCTTTCTACAGAAATATAGAGTTGAAATCTCTGTTCCAATTCCTCCATACGGGGTTTGAAGACACCAGATCCACCTGAACATGACCTTATGGATCAGGCACCTGTTTGAACCTTGTGTTTGTTTATCCTGTAAAGGGCCTTCCCCAAATTATTTTTCACAAAAATAGGGTTGTTCAGGCGTTCACAACACATGGTTAGGTGGTTGATTTTAAACACCTGAGATGATACAACTGAAACACCTGGATTCATGAATTGTAAGGTGTGTCCCAATATTTGTCCATAATAGTGTTTATATTTTAATGCACTTGTAATGTTGTTTTTTTAGTAAAAAACTTACTTTTCTGATAATAATATAATTTTTTTATAATTAAATAACTTGATGGCACGGTGGCTTAGTGGTTGGCACGTTCGCCTCTCAGCACTAGGGATTCCCGGTTCGAATCCCCATCTGGGTGGAGTTTCCATGTTCTCCCCGTGTCCACGTGGGTTTCCTCTGGGTTCTCCGGTTTCCTCCCACAGTCCAAAAACATGGATCAAGTCAATTGAATTCTCCAAATTGCCCCATATAGAGTGTGTCTGTGTGAGTGAGTGTGTGCCCAGAGATGGATTGGCGCCCTGTCCTGGGTGTATCTGCCCAGCGCCCGAGACGTTCTTCCCTGGATGGGCATGGGGAACCCCCCCGCAACCCTAATAGAGGATAAAGCGGAAGATAATGAATGAATGAATAATTAAATATCTATCTATCTATCTATATATATATATATATATATATATATATATATATATATTTGAACTTTAAATTTGTGTTGTTTTTTTAATTTTAACTCTGCCATGTAAACAGACAGCCACCAGAGGACGTAGTTCATCACTTTTCACTTGACTCCATTCTGTCATTGATCTTGTCATAGTTGTCCAAGAACACAAATCTCCAAAGTAGTAACTTTAAGGAACGATAAACATTAAAGATATAAACTTTTTATTGAAAGTCAATGTTAACAATTCATATAATTCTGGAGCATTTCTTTGATTTAAACTAAACTCATTATTAATAATGACCCCCTGTAATTATAACATTTTTCTTGTTTGGCAGAAATAACAGAAACAATATAGAAAATGCTGAAAGTGAACATGTGGAATGTAACAAAGCTGTTGTTTTAACCTTACAGCACTGAAACTTCAGGATGGATGTGAAAAAGAAGGACATGGACCTCCTGAGTAACAGTATGGCTGCGTACGCACATATCAAAGGTTTGGAATTATCCATTATCTCCCGCTTCATCCTCTATTATTTCCAAAATACACTCCCACTCGTTCACTACGTTCTAGTAATGAATGTCGCCTGGTGATTCCAACTCACCATGGTGCTAATTCTCACTCCATTGGGTTCACCACTGCAAAATAGTGGAACCATCTTCTCAACTCTGCCCGTAAGGCGGAGTCACTTGGCATCTTTAAGAAACAACTAAAAAACACATGTTTTTCACAAACACCTGGTGTAAAAAAAAATAAAAAAAATCCATTATCTATCCATTTTCTTCCTCTTCATCCACTATTAGGGTCGCAGTGGGGTTCCCCATGCCCATCCAGGGGAGAACGTTTCGGGCGCCGGGCAGATACACCCAGGACAGAGCGCCAATCCATCGCTGGGCAGACACTCACTCACACAGACACACTCTATATGGGGCAATTTGGAGAACTCAATGGACTTGATCCATGTTTTTGGACTGTGGGAGGAAACCGGAGAACCCGGAGGAAACCCACGCGGACACGGGGAGAACATGGAAACTCCACCCCGATTGGGATTCGAACCGGGAATCCCCAGTGCTGAGAGGAGAACATGCTAACCACTAAACCACCGTGCCTCCCGGTTTGGAATTAATTAAATTCATTCATCCATTATCTCCCGCTTTATCCTCTATTAGGGTCGGGGGGGTTCCCTATGCCCATCCAGGGGAGAATGTCCCGGGCGCCGGGCAGATACACCCAGGACAGGGTGCCAATCCATCGCTGGACACACACTCACTCACACAGACACACTCTATATGGGGCAATTTTGAGAATTCAATTGACTTCATCCATGTTTTTGGACTGTGGGAGGAAACCGGAGAACCCGGAGGAAACCCACGCGGACACGGGGAGAACATGGAAACTCCACCCCGATTGGGATTCGAACCGGGAATCCCTAGCGCAGAGAGGAGAACGTACCACTAAATTTGGACTGAATTTATTTTTAATTTCTTTAACGTTGGAACCTCGACGTCTCGCCCTCTGTTTGTCATCTTGCTCTCAGCCAATCCGGAGAGGTTCGGCCTGTACTTCGTGATCGGGGTGTGTTTCGGGCTGGTGCTCACCCTCTGCCTGCTAGTGATCCGGATCTCATGCAAGCCTCGCACCCCACCCGCCCCGTCCACCCCCGAGAAGAAACAGCTGAAGGACTTCAGTGAGGACGACGAGGAGGAGGAAAGTGAAGGAGAGGAGATTCGCCTGGAGTTGCCCGTCGTTCTGAGCGGCACAGAGATGCCAGCGAGCCACCCGCAGGTGGCGCTGGACGGGAACGTGAACGTGTTCACCTCGGCGGAGGAGCTAGAACGAGCACAGCGGCTGGAGGAGAGGGAGAGGATCATACGGGAGATCTGGAGAAACGGACAGCCGGACATCCTGGGCGCGGGCACCGGCACCATCGGCAGGGTGCATTATTATTAATTTACTTGAAGGTTTTACAGTTCACTCTGATCCTGGACCTGAGCACAATCACTGCACAAACTGTACAGGGCAGAGGAAACGATGAGAGGCATTCTAGAAGCACAATTCCCTCCTCAGCGTCGAGGGACAGGAGGCCTTTTATATTTAATGTTGTATTAAGTAAAACTAAGGACGGGATTTTGATTTGTATTCTTTACGTATACCCTGATTCACTGATGTCTTCAATTTGTATTATATTTGGAAGCAATGAACCCTGTAAAAAAATCTACTTACAGTTCATATACTTTTGCTGCCTATTAAAGTGTAAAAAGTAGGCGCCACCTGTTGGATTACAGAAGAACAGCAAAATTATACATCCGTCTAGCCATCCATTATCTTCTGCTTTATCTTCTATTAGGGTCGCAGTGGGGAGGGGGGGGGTTCCCCCATGCCCATCCAGGGGAGAACGTCTCGGGCGCTGGGCAGATACACCCAGGACAGGGGGGCAATCTATCACTGGACACACACTCACTCACACAGACACACTCTATATGTGTCTTAAGTTGGACATGTGAAAGTTGTGTTGATTAACAACCCCCCCTAGCCTGAGGAATATTAGCATTCATTCATTCATTATCTCCCGCTTTATCCTCTATTAGGGTGGCGGGGGGTTCTCCATGCCCATACAGGGGAGAACATCTCGGGCGCTGGGCAGACAGACCCAGGACACACTCACTCACTCACTCACTCACTCACTCACACAGACACACTCTATATGGGGCAATTTTGAGAATTCAATTGACTTGATCCATGTTTTTGGACTGTGGGAGGAAACCGGAGAACCCAGAGGAAACCCATGCGGACACGGGGAGAACATGGAAACTCCACCCAGATGGGGATTCGAACCGGGAATCCCTAGTGCTGAGAGGAGAACATGCCAACCGCTAAGCCACCGTGCGGACGCAAAATTATACGATGTTAAATATATTCTGAATATATCTGCTTTTCTTCAGGCGGCACGGTGGCTTAGTGGTTGGCATGTTCTCCTCTCAGCACTAGGGATTCCCGGTTGGAATCCCCATCTGGGTGGAGTTTCCATGTTCTCCCCGTGTCTGCATAGCTTTCCTCCGGGTTCTCCGGTTTCCTCCCACAGTCCAAAAACATGGATCAAGTCAATTGAATTCTCAAAAATTGCCCCATATAGAGTGTGTCTGTGTGAGTGAGTGTGTCCAGCGATGGATTGGCGCCATGTCCTGGGTCTGTCTGCCCAGCGCCCGAGACGTTCTCCCCTGGAAGGGCATGGGGAACCCCACCGCGACCCTAATAGAGGATAAAGCGCGAGATAATGAATGAATGAATGAATGCTTATCTTCATCAGGCTGGGGGGGGGGGGGGGGGTTGTTAATCAACACAACTTCCACATGTCCGACTTAATAGTTGGTCAAGACCCTGTGACATTTAATCATAGAGAGATAAAGGTGTGGGAACTGGATCGTCAGTCTTTTACAGAACACACACATTCACAGTATAAGGCAAATACAAGGAGAACATGCAAAACACAGGATTCCTTCCGGCCTGGACTTGAAAACTTGAGTGTATGCGGCGAAACATGAATCGGCGTTAAATATCACAGTAATAACTGCTTCGGTTTTCAGCCCATTTATTACCATAAAGTTCTGATCGCTGTTCTGTGCAAGTTCCTGCTCTAGAACATTCTGCATCTCCTCCACCCTGCGCTTCGTCTTCATATATAAAGCCATATGGATGTTTATTATTAAAGACTTGTTGTGTTTGTTGTGTCTGGTGAAATGCTGAACTGAATCTATTTCTACAAACCATTTTTATTTACAACATGCCACAGAAAATCAGCACAGTGTGACGTGAAGCAACAACAAACTTATCTGACAACATGGCAGAACGTTAGAACGTCTCAAATACAGTTTTCTGTCTGATACTAATAAAATGTTCTGATTGCAGTACAGTGTTGATTAAACATGTTTTAGACTCATTGATTCATTTGAATCTGAACACAATCAAAAAGCCAAAAGCAGTGTTTGATATTTTACATTCATTAATTCATTATCTTCTGCTTTATCCTCTATTAGGGTCGCGCTGGGGTTCCCCATGCCCATGCAGGGGAGAACGTTTCAGGCGCTGGGCAGATACACCCAGGACAGGGCGCCAATCCAATGTTGGGCACACACAAACACACTGTATGTGGTGCAATATATTCATTCATCCATTATCTTCAGCTTTATCCTCTATTAGGGTCGCGGGGGGGGGGGGTTCCCCATGCCCATCCAGGGGAGAACGTTTCGGGCGCTGGGCAGATACACTCAGGACAGGGCACCAATCTATCACTGGGCACACACTCACTCACACAGACACACTCTATATGGGGCAATTTGAAGAACTCAATTAAATTGATCCATGTTTTTGGACTGTGGGAGGAAACCGGAGAACCCTGAGGAAACCCCCGCGGACACGGGGAGAACATGGAAACTCCACCCAGGGAACTGCAAATCCCTATCGCTGAGAAGAGAACATGCTAACCACTAAGCCACCGTGCCACCCACAGATTCTATTTATTCCACAGATGTTCTATTGAATCTAATGTTATTTTCTGCCTGATCCTATTCTAGGGTCGTGGGGGGGGGGGGGGGTTCCCCATGCCCATCCATGCCCAGCCCACCCATTTCGGGCGCTGGGCAGATACACCCAGGACAGGGCGCCAATAAAATGTTGGGCACACACACACAAACACACTGTATGCGGTGCAATATATTCATTCATTCATTATCTTCTGCTTTATCCTCTATTAGGGTCGCGGGGGGGTTCCCCATGCCCATCCAGGGGAGAACGTCTCAGGCGCTGGGCAGATACACCCAGGACAGGGTGCCAATCAATCTGTCTAGACACACTATATGGGGCAATTTGGAGAATTCAATTGACCTTGATCCATGTTTTTGGACTGTGGGAGGAAAGCGGAGAACCCGGAGGAAACCCACGCGGACATGGGGAGAACATGGAAACTCCAAACAACAGAAACTCAAAATGCTCAGCTACATGCAGCAGCGTTTAAAGAGCCCGTCCCTCACAAAGAGAAAGAACACCATCAGTGTGACGCACAGCCATAAATATACAACCAACACCTGATTAGAAACACCTGTGATTGAACACGGACCGTGCGACTATGCTGCCACCTTGCGGTTGCACGTTCACATTACAAATTGTATTAAATGATCAGCTTTCAGGCTGGCTTAGTGGTTAGCACGTTCGCCTCTCAGCGCTAGGGATTCCCGGTTCGAATCCCCATCTGGGTGGAGTTTCCATGTTCTCCCCGTGTCCGTGTGGGTTTCCTCCGGGTTCTTCGGTTTCCTCCCACAGTCCAAAAACATGGATTAAGTCAATTGAATTCTCCAAATTGCCCCATATAGAGTGTGTCTGTGTGAGTGAGTGTGTGCCCAGCGATGGATTGGCGCCCTGTCCTGGGTCTATCTGCCCAGCGCCTGAAATGTTCTCCCCTGGATGGGCATGGGGAACCCCACCGTGACCCTAATAGAGGATAAAACAGGAGATAATGAATGAATGAATGAATGAATGATCAGCCTTCAGTCAGTCTACAGATGTATGTTGTACTATAGTAAGTTCATAACATAAGACTTTAGTTTCTGTATGAAATTGTAAGACCTTAGAAATTAATTCATTCATTCATTATCTCCCGCTTTATCCTCTATTAGGATCGCGGTGGGGTTCCCCATGCCCATCCAGGGGAGAACGTCCCAGGACAGGATGCCAATCCATCACTGGGCACACAATCACTCACACAGACACACTCTATATGGGGCAATTTTGAGAATTCTATTGACTTGATTCATGTTTTTGGGCTGTGGGAGGAAACCGGAGAACCCGGAGGAAACCCACGCAGACACGGGGAGAACATGGAAACTCCACCCAGATGGGGATTCGAACCGGGAATCCCTAGCGCTGAGAGGAGAACGTGCCAACCACTAAGCCACCGTGCCGCCTAGAAATTAATTATAACAGAAAATTATATTGATTCGGGTGGCACGGTGGCTTAGTGGTTGGTACGTTCGCCTTGGTTGGTATATTCACTAAAGTCTGGTAACTACACACACACTATAGTCTTGCCACAAAGTGTCTTGTTCTTTGGGGGTTCAGGTTTAGAACATAAAAGCTGCTTTGTGTTCTATTGTAAAGCGATCTACATAAATAAATACACTTATTTAAAAAAAAAAAAATAAAAAAAAAACGTCAACTGACCGCTTTGGAAAAGACGTTTAGCAGAAAATAGGAATTCCAAAAATATTTATTTAAATTCAGTAAAATGAGGAGCTCGTGTCACGTTAGCTGTATGTAATACATCCATGTTTTAAAAAAAATACCATTTAAAACCACAAGTTTCATAAAACAATGACCAGGTTGATACAAGTCCAGATCAAAGTGCCTCGGAGTTGTGCAATGTGTGTGAGTGAGTGGGTGGGGGGCATTAATAAAGAAAAAAAAAAAACCCGATAATTATGTGGAACATTAAACAGATCTGTGAAATTAATACAGATATAAGATTCCCGGATTTACATACCGCAGTTAATTAATAATACACACTTTAATATGATGTCATGGCAACAGTAACATTGATGTCATAAGGATCTTCCTCTGCTAATGTGTTACTCTGTGTTGACCAGTCAGAGCTACAAGTACAGTGCGATCGGATTAACCGATAAGAATTCAGGGAACAGAATTTAGAAAATAAAGAAGCTGCTGCAGAGTGGAGAAGCCGAAATAAAACAGGGAGGATTAGTTTTGCGTGACCTACACCAATCCCTTTACTGAGTGGGAACTTATTAATGTCAGGTGACTTAAGTGGGGGATTAGTGTCGGTGGGTCGGTACTCGGTTGCTTCGCGTTCTGTTCGCGTTCTCTTCGGATTCAGCAACATGCCTTAAAGAACCAGTCCAAGTCCAAATGCCTGCTGAGACCTTCAGAGTTACTTCAGCTTCCTCAGCAGTTGCACCTCGTCCTGCAAACAATCCTGCCTTTCAGTTCCCGGTTTAATAATTCCCATGACTGATATTTAAAATTGGGCGGCACGGTGGCTTGGAGTGGAGTTTCCATGTTCTCCCCGTGTCCGCGTGGGTTTCCTCCGGGTTCTCCGGTTTCCTCCCACAGTCCAAAAACATGGAGCAAGTCAATTGAGTTCTCCAAATTGCCCCATATAGAGTGTGTCTGTGTGAGTGAGTGTGTGCCCAGCGATGGATTGGCGCCCTGTCCTGGGTCTATCTGCCCAGCGCCCGAGACGTTCTCCCCTGGATGGGCATGGGGAACCCCCCCCCCGCGACCCTAATAGAGGATAAAAGCGGGTGATAATGAATAATGAATGAATGATATTTAAATTAATAAAGGTTTTATATATATATCTCGCTATAAGGAAGGAGAGGGTGTGGCATTGTTGGAATAAATAAATAAAACACAACCTTGATTGTCTTGTTGCTTTTATAGAACACTTACAAACACACTATAATTAAAAAAAAAAAATAAAATTAAGTTTTTTTTAAATGAACGGTGATTGCTGAGTAAAAGGATTCCGGTTTCTTTAACAATCAAACACTGCCATCTAGTGGACAAATCACATAACGCAGTTTATAAAAACAGCCTAACAGATTTAGTACAGATTGGGAATTGGCGGCGGCACGGTGGCTTAGTGGTTAGCACGTTCGCCTCTCAGCGCTAGGGATTCCCGGTTCGAATCCCCATCTGGGTGGAGTTTCCATGTTCTCCCCGTGTCCGCGTGGGTTTCCTCCGGGTTCTCCGGTTTCCTCCCACAGTCCAAAAACATGGATCAAGTCAATTGAATTCTCAAAATTGCCCCATATAGAGTGTGTCTGTGTGAGTGAGTGTGTGCCCAGCGATGGATTGGCGCCCTGTCCTGGGTCTATCCGCCCAGCGCCCGAGATGTTCTCCCCTGGATGGACATGGGGAACCCCACCGCGACCCTAATAGAGGATAAAGCGGGAGATAATGAATGAATGAATGAATGAATGGGAATTGGCTTGCTATTTATATTAATCTGTAGTTTATGATTTAAAATAATGTATTGTATATCACGCATTCATACGAATATGAAGCGCTCAGAGGTGTGTTATTTTGTGAAAACTTGATCTACCTGTAGCTTCGAGCGCCTGGTTCTCTCCTCCTGCAGCTCATCCTTGAGTTCTCTCATGTCGGTTCTGTTTGAGAGAAGGTTGAGTTTAAAAGCAGATTTATTCATCGTCAGTTCTTTTATGAGCAAAAGAAATTCCTCTGAAGGTGAAACTCACTCATGCTGAGATTTGAATAGCTCCAGAGCCATACGTAGTTCCTTTAGTTCAGCTAGAACCTTCTCCAGACTTGGTTTCTCCTCCGTTTGGGTGTTCGAGGGGTGCAGCGATGATGAACCCGCCTCTTCGGCTGATGGATGCTGATTATCTGATACCTGCGAGTCAGATTATTTTGAGGGTTTATTAATGCAGAATCAGATCAGAAGATCTGATCCAATGGTATGATTTAGAGAAGAATCTGGAGAACATAAAGCCTCTGGTTTGCGTTTTTATTAATTATTAAGGTTAGATCAAAGGAGAATTTGCATTTGTTTACTTCAGTTCCATAAATAAGAAAACCATCAATCCATTTTCTTTCCGCTTTATCCCCTATTAGGGTCGCGAGGGGGTTCCCCATGCCCATCCAGGGGAGAACGTTTCAGGCGCTGGGCAGATACACCCAGGACAGGACGCCAATCTATCACTGGACACACACTCACTCACACATACACACTCTATATGGGGCAATTTGGAGAACTCAATTGACTTGATCCATGTTTTTGGACTGTGGGAGGAAACCGGAGAACCCGGAGGAAACCCACGTGGACACGGGGAGAACATGGAAACTCCACCCAGATGGGGATTTGAACCGGGAATCCCTAGCGCTGAGAGGAGAACATGCTAACTACTAAGCCAACGTGCCGCCCTAAATAAAAAAAAAACATCTATTTAAATCTATAAATAATTAAATAATAATTAAATAATTAAATAATCACAGTTAAATAATTAACAATCTGTGTCGTTTTAAATAAAAGTAAGTTAAATGTTAACTCAAAGGAAGCTCTGAATATTCTGATGTAAACGTCATTAATGAAACCTGAACCTAAATAAACTCAAACCCCGGTGGTTGGCATGTTCTCCTCTCAGCGCTAGTGATTCCTGGTTCGAATCCCCATCTGGGTGGAGTTTCCATGTTCTCCCCGTGTCCGCATGGGTTTCCTCCGGGTTCTCAAGTTTCCTCTCACAGTCCAAAAACATGGATCAAGGTCAATTGAATTCTCCAAATTGCCCCATATCGAGTGTGTATGGGTGCGTGTCTGAGTGAGTGTGTGCCCAGCAATAGATTGCCCCCCCTGTGCTGGGTGTATCTGTCCAGTGCCCGAAACATTCTCCCCTGGATGGGCATGGGGAACCCCCCCGCGACCCTAATAGAGGATAAAGCGGAAGATAATGAATGGATGGAGGGATTTTAACATTCACACTGTTTCCTTTCTATCTAACGGAGTTACAACAATATATTCCGAACCTCATTTGAATAAAAGTGCCTGAACATTCAAACATTTACATCAATAATGACCTTAATGACGAGAAACATGTTAAACTTAAAAAACTGTTTAAATTATATATGTAGTAAAGCTATTAATGTCCCTAAAACCCAGGAATTAAATAGAAAAAAACCTTTAATAAATGATAAATAAACAATTTGAATAAAACATCACAACTAAAGAACTATTTACATCCAAATATTTACTTTAAACTTATTACAAAACATAATTATTATATTTATTGAGTTATTTCTTCAGTAATACGTGAACATTTTCAAACCTTTTGAGAAAGCGCTGTTTTTTTGGCTCCGTCAACTTCTGCTGATGTTCCATTCTCATGAGAATCAGAAGAAACCTTCAGAGGAACACAATTCAGTATTTATTTTATTGTTAGATAAAGAATTCCGCTGAACTTTCAACATGAAAGTGAGTAAAATTGTGGATGAAATCTGGGATTTAATCAACCTATCTATCTATCCATCCATTATGTTCCGCTTTATCCTCTATTAGGGTCGTGGGGGGGGGGGGTTCCCCATGCCCATCCAGGGGAGAACGTTTTGGGCGCTGGGCAGATACACCCAGGACAGGACACCAATCTATCGCTGGGCACACACTCACCACTCACCCACACAGACACATACACACTCTATATGGGGCAATTTGGAGAATGTTGTTGGACTGTGGGAGGAAACCGGAGAACCCGGAGGAAAGCCACGCTGACACGGGGAGAACATGGAAACTCCACCCAGATGGGGATTCGAACCGGGAATCCCTAGTGCTGAGAGGCGAACGTGCCAACCACTAAGCCACTGTGCCGCCCTACCCATCTATCTATAAATACAAAAATCTTCTTGTCTTGGGGCGGGTTAGCTCAGTGGTTAGGGTGTTGGGCTATCAATCTGAAGGTTGGGGGTTCAAATCCCAGGTCCACTGAAGTTACCAATGTGGGTCCTTGAGCAAGACCCTTGACCCTCATTGCTCCAGGGATGTTGTGATTAACCCTGTGCGCACATTGTAAGTCGCTTTGGATAAAAGCATCCAATAAATGACCAAATTTATTTATTTAATTTATTTGTCTGACCCATACAGGAGTTCTGACTGTACGGTTAAAGAGCTATTAGAGTACACTTTAATGAAGTGCTTAGGTTTGTAACGGAGGGATTGAATAAACCTACGTGTGAGCCTGATCCCGCACCCGTGGGTGGTCTCCTCTGTGGGGGTTTGGCTCGGTTGGCTGTCGGATGGCACAATTTAGAGGACGAGACGTCAACACCATCGAACTGATCCGACTCTTTTGGTTTGCTGTCCGTGGGTTTGGGAGAGAGAGGAGTCTGATTCTCACTCGGCCTGAATCGGAAAAACAACACAAGCTCAGCAGACACAACGCAGGTTTATTTACAGCAGGTTTTAGTTCCAGCTCTGAGTCATTTCACTCAAACATATGACTCATGAGTCATCTCACTCAAACAAACTGTAGATTCATTTACATCCGAGGAGCATCGCTTCCACCAGAGATCAGACTCATTTATTAAGAGAGCTGAGTTAAATAATTATAATAATAATAATAAAAAATTAATTAATTCATTCATTCATTCATTATCTCCCGCTTTATCCTCTATTAGGGTCGCGGTGGGGTTCCCCATGCCCATCCAGGGGAGAACGTCTCGGGCGCTGGGCAGATACACCCAGGACAGGACGCCAATCCATCGCTGGGCACACACTCACTCACTCACTCAAACACACTCTATATGGGGCAATTTTGAGAATTCAATTGACTTGATCCATGTTTTTGGACTGTGGGAGGAAACCGGAGAACCCGGAGGAAACCCACGCAGACACGGGGAGAACATGGAAACTCCACCCAGATGGGGATTCGAACTGGGAATCCCTAGCGCTGAGAGGAGAACATGCTAAACAATAAGCCACCATGCTGCCCTGTGTGTGTGTGTGTGTATATATATATATATATATATATATATATATATATATATATATATATATATACATATATATATATATTACACACACACACACACACACGCCATATTTATATATATATATATATATATATATATATATATATATATATATATATATATATATATATATATATATATATATATATATAAATATAAATATGGCGGCATGGTGGCTTAGTGGTTGGCATGTTCTCCTCTCAGCACTAGGGTTTCCCGATTCGAATCCCCATCTGGGTGGAGTTTCCATGTTCTCCCCGTGTCTGCATGGGTTTCCTCCAGGTTCTCCGGTTTCCTCCCACAGTCCAAAAACATGGATCAAGTCAATTGAATTCTCAAAATTGCCCCATATAGAGTGTGTCTGTGTGAGAGTGAGTGTGTGCCCAGCGATGGATTGGCGACCTGTCCTGAGTGTATCTGCCCAGCGCCCGAGACGCTCTCCCCTGGATGGGCATGGGGAACCCCCCCGCGACCCTAATAGAGGATAAAGCGGGAGATAATGAATGAATAAATATATAAATAAAATCAAAGAATAAACATTTTTCTTAACAAATGTGATTTTGGGGTCTAAATTGACAACAGCGCCACAGAAATCGTTGGTCACAGAATTCAGTGTTACGTCTGAGCCATATAATTATTGTTAAATTCAGTGTTGGTGTTGCATAACAGACGTGTTTACAGCACATTTATTGAAATCTGGAACAAATCCCGTTCCATATTTGTTTAGTACGGGACGCAACATTTATTTCCCAAATACAGGACGATTCCTGTATTTGGTAGACAGATTCAATCACCCATAAGGCAGAACCTCTTACAGAGGTAATGATGTCATGCAATCAGTGTGTTAGAAACATATCAGTATTATCATCCTCCTCCTCCTCAGCTCTTCAACCTCCACCAAAAGTCCAAAAAACCAAATCATAATCTTTCTCTGCAGCATTGTATGGGATGCAAGTGTCACAATGGAGGGTGCAGTGTGTTTACACTCCCCGTGAATTACACTTCGTTAACCGGTTCGCCGAGTTGGAGCCACTGATCTTTTGTTGCTCACATACGTTTCCTCCTCATCTTATGCTAAAGAAAGAGCATCTCCCAACAAAATGTGAAATCGGACACAACAGAGGGGTTTAGAGAACAGAGCACGTGGAGGTTCCATATACAATGAAGCAAGAAATATCATTCATTCATTCATTATCTTCCATTAGGGTGGCACGATGACATAGTGGTTGGCATGTTCTCCTCTCAGCACTAGGGATTCCCGGTTCGAATCCTAATCTGGGTATATTTTCCATGTTCTCCCCATGTCCGCGTGGGTTTCCTCCGGGTTCTCCAGTTTCCTCCCACAGTCCAAAAACATGGATCAAGTCAATTGAGTTCTCCAAAATTGCCCCGTATAGAGTGTGTGTGTGTAAGTGAGTGTGTGCCCAGTGATAGATTGGCGTCCTGTCCTGGGTGTATCTGCCCAGCGCCCGAAACGTTCTCCCCTGGATGGGCATGGGGAACCCCCCCCCCCCCCGCGACCCTAATAGAGGATAAAGCAGAAGATAATGGATGGATGGATTATCTTCCATTTAAACATCTACTGGGTCGGGGGGGGGGGGTTCCCATGCCTATCCAATCCAGGGAAGACTGTTTCAGGTGCTGGGCAGATGCCCCAGCCCAGACACACACACAAAGACACACTATATGGGGCAATTTAGAGCATTCGATTTAACTTTAATCCATGTTTTTGGACTGTTGGAGAAAACCGGAGAACCTGGAGAAAGCCCACACGGACACGGGGAGAACATGGGAACTCCACCCAGATTGGAATTCAAACCTGGATCCCCAGAGCTAAGAGGAGAACATGCCAACCACTAAGCCATTTATGCCACAGCACAGATGGCATAAATGTAGAGTTGATTTAAATGTACTGTAATTATTAGTATTTAACAGACATATCTGATTTCAGAGCCGCGGCACGGTGGCTTAGTGTTTGGCATGTTCTCCTCTTAGCACTAGGGATTCCCGGTTTGAATCCCCATCTGGGTGGAGTTTCCATGTTCTCCCCGTGTCCACGTGGGTTTCCTCCGGGTTCTCCAGTCTCCTCCCACAGTCCAAAAACATGGTTGAAGGTCAATTGAATTCTCCAAATTGCCACAATCTCCAAATAGAGTGTGTGTGTGTGTCCAGTGATAGATTGGCGTCCTGTCCTGGGTGTATCTGCCCAGCGCCCGAGACGTTCTCCCCTGGATGGGCATGGGGAACCCCCCCGCGACCCTAATAGAGGATAAAGCAGAAGATAATGGATGGATGGATTATCTTCCATTTAAACATCTACTGGGTCGGGGGGGGGGGGTTCCCATGCCTATCCAATCCAGGGAAGACTGTTTCAGGTGCTGGGCAGATGCCCCAGCCCAGACACACACACAAAGACACACTATATGGGGCAATTTAGAGCATTCGATTTAACTTTAATCCATGTTTTTGGACTGTTGGAGAAAACCGGAGAACCTGAAGAAAGCCCACACGGACACGCGGAGAACATGGGAACTCCACCCAGATTGGAATTCAAACCTGGATCCCCAGAGCTAAGAGGAGAACATGCCAACCACTAAGCCATTTATGCCACAGCACAGATGGCATAAATGTAGAGTTGATTTAAATGTACTGTAATTATTAGTATTTAACAGACATATCTGATTTCAGAGCCGCGGCACGGTGGCTTAGTGGTTGGCATGTTCTCCTCTTAGCACTAGGGATTCCCGGTTTGAATCCCCATCTGGGTGGAGTTTCCATGTTCTCCCCGTGTCCACGTGGGTTTCCTCCGGGTTCTCCAGTTGCCTCCCACAGTCCAAAAACATGGATCAAGTCAAAAGAATTCTCAAAATTGCCCCATATAGAGTGTGTCTGTGTGAGTGAGTGTGTGCCCAGCGATGGATTGGCGCCCTGTCCATCGCCCGAGACGTTCTCCCCTGGATGGGCATGGGGAACCCCCCTGCGACCCTTATAGAGGATAAAGTGGAAGATAATGGATGGATGGATCTGATTTGAGATCATTCTTCAAACCTGCGATGACTTACTTGGGTGCAGGCTTTGGTGGTTTGTCCTTTATCGGAGGGGGCGGAGCTTTAAACATGCCTGGAAGCTTGATTTTTCCAGGAGGATCCGACCGGAAGTCTTTACCCTCGGACTTTTCATCTAAACAGAACAGAATGAAATGAACTACAGAAGCAAAGAACATTCAGAGGACTCATTCATTCATTCATTATCTCCCGCTTTATCCTCTATTAGGGTCGCGGTGGGGTTCCCCATGCCCATCCAGGGGAGAACATCTCAGGCGCTGGGCAGATAGACCCCGGACAGGGCGCCAATCCAATTTCGGAGGACTGTTCTGGATATTTCTAATAAACAGTGATGTCACTGATGCAGCATTAACTTTTTACATAAGGTTTTAAAGACCCGGGTTCTGATTCTTTACCACTAATGTGGGGTGAGCTTCCCTAAACCACTGATGGCTCCTCCTCCTCCTCCTCGTTAGGGGGCATCACCGAAGAAGAGACTTAACTTTAACACCCGATTCTCCTCCTAACGCCCCCTGTTTACCTTGTCTTGCTACCGCCACCATGAGGGCACTGATAAGAATCACTCCTCATGACTAAAACAACTTTTCATCCATCCATCCATTATCCTCTACTAGGATCGTTCATGGGGGGGGGGGGAAGTTTCCCATGCCCATCCGCAGGAGAACGTTTCAGGCATTGGGCAGATACACCAGGGACAGGATGCCAATCCATCCCTGGGCACACACACACACACACTCACAAACACTACATGAGGGCGCGGTAGCTCAGTGGTTTTGGAATTGGGTTATCAATCTGAAGGTTGGGGGTTCAAATCCCAGGTCCACTGAAGTTACCAATGTGGGTCTTTGAGCAAGACCCTTAACCCTCATTGCTCCAGAGATGTTGTGATGAACCCTGTGCTCACCTTGTAAGTCGCTTTGGATAAAAGCGTCCAATAAATGACCAAATGTAAATGTATGGGGCAATTGAGAACTTTCAATTTTCTTTGAATCCATGTTTTTGGACTGTGGGAGGAAACCAGAGAACCCGAAGGAAACCCACGCTGACACGGGGAGAACATGCAAACTCCATACTGATTGAGATTCGAACTGAAGCACTGAGAGGCTGAGCTAACCACTAAGCCACTAAGTCTTCTCCAGTTTCCTCCCACAGTCCAAAAACATGGATCAAGTCAATGGAGTTCTCCATATTGCACCATATAGAGTGTGTGTGTGAGTGAGTGTGTGCCCAGCAGAGGCGCCCTGTCCTGGGTGTATCTGCCCAAAACGTTCTCCCCTGGATGTATATATATATATATAGTGGCACGGTGGCTTAGTGGTTTAGCACGTTCGCCTCTCATCGCTAGGGATTCCCGGTTCGAATCCCCATCTGGGTGGAGTTTCCATGTTCTCCCCGTGTCCGTGTGAGTTTCCTCCGGGTTCTCCGGTTTCCTCTCACAGTCCAAAAACATGGATCAAGTCAAATGAATTCTCCAAATTGCCCCATATAGAGTGTGTCTGTGTGAGTGAGTGTGTGCCCAGTGATAGATTGGTGTCCTGTCCTGGGTCTATCTGCCCAGCGCCCATCTGCCCAGCGCCCGAAACGTTCTCCCCTGGATGGGCATGGGGAACCCCCCCGCGACCCTAATAGAGGATAAAGCGGAAGATAATGAATGAATGAATATTTATATATAGATTTATATATATACTTTTAAAGGAATTCAGACTTTCAGTGAGGACAAATCTTTCAGATCCTTCCCAGCTCTGTCCGTAAGGCAGAATCACTAAGCATTTTTAAGAAATTACTAAAGATGCATCTTTTTAACAAATACCTGTTGTAAAAAAAGCAAAAAAGGGGGGGAGGGGGTGCCGCAGCATCATATAATGATCAGGTTTGAACTACAGTTCCTTCATAACTACTGACTTGTGATGTCCTCATTTGTAAGTCGCTTTGGCTAAAAGCATCGGCTTAATGACTAAATGTTACATTTCCATTACATTTCCATTTGGTCGTTTATTGGACGCTTTTATCCAAAGCGACTTACAAGGTGAGCACAGGGTTCATCTCAACATCTCTGGAGCAATGAGGGTTAAGGGTCTTGCTCAAGGACCCACATTGGTAACTTCAGTGGACCTGGGATTTGAACCCCCAACCTTCAGATTGATAGCCCAACACCCTAACCACTGAGCTACCACATAAATGTAAATGTAGATTGTAGTTCAATATTCAGTGTTCCTCACATTAAATTTCTAAATATTGACTTCAACATCATGAGATTCTGCCTCACTGAACCCCAACACAGACTGGGATTAAATAATAAATAATAAAAAGCTATAATCTGCAGTGTTCATTGATTCATTCATTATCTCCCGCTTTATCCTCTATTAGGGTCGCGGTGGGGTTCCCCATGCCCATCCAGGGGAGAACGTCTCGGGCGCTGGGCAGATAGACCCAGGACAGGGCGCCAATCCATCACTGGACACACACTCACTCACTCAAACACACTCTATATGGGGCAATTTTGAGAACTCAATTGACTTGATCCATGTTTTTGGACTGTGGGAGGAAACCGGAGAACCCGGAGGAAACCCACGCGGAAACGGGGAGAACATGGAAACTCCACCCAGATGGGGATTCGAACCGGGAATCCCTAGTGCTGAGAGGAGAACGTGCCAACCACTAAGCCACCGTGCCGCCCTTGAATTATTATTATTATTATTATTCATTCATTCATTCATTCATTCCGCTTTATCCTCTATTAGGGTCGTGGGGGGGTTCCCCATGCCCATCCAGGGGAGAACGTCTCGGGAGCTGGGCAGATAGACCCAGGACAGGGCGCCAATCTATCGCTGGGCACACACTCACTCACACAGACACACTCTATACGGGGCAATTTTGAGAATTCAATTGACTTGATCCATGTTTTTGGACTGTGGGAGGAAACCGGAGAACCCGGAGGAAACCCACGCAGACACGGGGAGAACATGGAAACTCCACCCAGATGGGGATTCGAACCGGGAATCCCTAGCGCTGAGAGGAGAACGTGCTAACTACTAAGCCACCCTGCAGTGTTCAATTTTAGTCTTAAAGCCTCAGTGACCTTACCTTTGACCTCGGTCTTTGCGTTTGCGTCTGCGCCGCTTTTGTCCATTCCAAACACCTGCTTTACTGAAAGAGATCAGAGTTCAGAACGTCTCAGAAATGTTTTCGGATCATCTTTACAAATCTTTACAAATCACAGTTCCTGTTCGCCTGCACGCCGCGTCTCCTCCGACAGGTTCAGAAGGAAAACATCAGAACGTCAGTTTGTACGAACCATGAGAACGACCGCACTCCCGCCGTCTGCGCTCATCTGCCGCGCACTCCCGCCCGATACCAACCCAGTTCCCATGCACTCCGCTCACATGAGCCTCGCAGGACCTACAACTTCCTGTCTCACTCACAAACAGCTCTGCTTTCTCAGAATGCACTGTAACACTTCCTCAGAGAAGATGAAGATGAAGCCCAGAGTCAGTGAGAACAAAGCTTTAAAAGCAGCTCAACCGTCATCCATCATCACCAACCCGGTGATGGACACGTTCTCTGATCATAACACACACACATACATACACACAGGAGTGGGGGGTTGGGGATGGGGGGGGAGTGAGGGTAAGACACAGGTGTTCTTAAGCGAGTTTTGTTTTTCTAGATCAGCAATGTAAAAAACCACTTCCTGTTTAGTCACCAAGTTCACATCCTTCTGTATAGTCAGATAATGACATGAGAACATGACGTTCTTCACGCTTTCATTCTTTAATTCGTTCAGGAATCGCTAAAACGTACAAAAACACACAAGAATCTGACCTTTAATGAACTTTGAATTCCAAGGCGAACAATTTTAATGGTTTATTGGCCAAAGTTACGGTGGCTTAGTGGTCAGCACGTTCTCCTCTCAGCGCTAGTGATTCCCGGTTCGAATCCCCATCTGAGTGGAGTTTTCATGTTCTCCCCGTGTCTGCGTGGGTTTCCTACGGGTTCTCCGGTTTCCTCCCACAGTCCAAAAACATGGATCAAGTCAATTGAATTCTCCAAATTGCCCCATATAGAGTGTGTTTGTGTGAGTGAGTGTGTGCCCAGCGATAGATTGGTGCCCTGTCCTGGGTGTATCTGCCCAGCGCCCGAAACGTTCTCCCCTGAATGGGCGTGGGGAACCCCCCCGCGACCCTAATAGAGGATAAAGCGGAAGATAATGGATGGATGAATGAATAAAGTATCGGATTAAAACGTTCACATCGTTTATTCTTTTATTAAAGATCTGAATGAACCCAGATGGAGTTTCCATGTTCTCCCTGTGTCCGCGTGGGTTTCCTCCGGGTTCTCCGGTTTCCTCCCTCAGTCCAAAAACATTATAACACACACATACATACACACAGGAGTGGGGGGTTGGGAAGGGGGGGGGGAATGAGGGTAAGACACAGGTGTTCTTAAGGGAGTTTTGTTTTTCTAGATCAGCAATGTAAAAAACCACTTCCTGTTTAGTCACCAAGTTCACATCCTTCTGTAGAGTCAGATAATGACATGAGAACATGACGTTCTTCAGGCTTTCATTCTTTAATTCGTTCAGGAATCGCTAAAACGTACAAAAAACACAAGAATCTGACCTTTGATGAACTTTGAATTCCAAGGCGAACAATTTTAATGGTTTATTGGCCAAAGTTACGGACCTCTTTAGCTTCTTCTCATTTTTTCGACCGCTTCCATTAGGGGTCATAACCGTGGAACGTTATTCTCCATTTTGTCCTGTTCTGAGTGTCTTCCTCAATCACCCAAAACCACCTGCATGCCATCACATGAACCTCATTTTTTGTCCTTCTCCACCTGTTTGGTGTCTCCATACTCATCATCCCCATGATAATGTACATCTCACGACTACTCTACCACAAAAACCAACTGCTTCTTAACCAAATATCAAATCAACCAATCACATGGCAGCAATGCAATGCACTCAGGCTGCAGATATGATCAAAACGACCAGATGAAAGTACGAAAATTATTTAATAAACAGTTAAAGTATCGGATAGGCGGCACGGTGGCTTAGTGGTTAGCACGTTCGCCTCTCAGCACTAGGGATTCCCGGTTCGAATCCCCATCTGAGTGGAGTTTTCATGTTCTCCCCGTGTCTGCGTGGGTTTCCTCCGGGTCCTCCGGTTTCCTCCCACAGTCCAAAAACATGGATCAAGTCGTTTGAATTCTCTAAATTGCCCCATATAGAGTGTGTTTGTGTGAGTGAGTGTGTGCCCAGCGATAGATTGGCGTCCTGTCCTGGGTGTATCTGCCCAGCGCCCGAGACGTTCTCCCCTGGATGGGCGTGGGGAACCCCCCCGCAACCCTAATAGAGGATAAAACGGAAGATAATGGATGGATGAATGAATAAAGTATCGGATTAAAACGTTCACATCGTTTATTATTTTATTAAAGATCTGAATGAACCCAGATGGAGTTTCCATGTTCTCCCCGTGTCCGCGTGGGTTTCCTCCGGGTTCTCCGGTTTTCTCCCTCAGTCCAAAAACATGGATCAAGGTCAAGTGAATTCTTCATATTGCCCCATATAGAGTGTGTCTGTGTGAGTGAGTGTGCCCAGTGATAGATTGGCGTCCTGTCCTGGGTCTATCTGCCCAGGATGGGCAACGTTCTCCCCTGGATGGACATGGGGAACCCCCCCCCCCCCCCCCGCGACCCTAATAGAGGATAAATCGGAAGATAATGGATGAATAAATATCAGACTGTAAATTTAAGGTTTTCTTACCAGGTACTTTGTTGGAGCCACGTCTCTGAGGTGGTTTGTTTTCCTACAAAAATATTAAAACAACATTTATTCTTACTCCAGATTGTGGTAATAACAACTCTACAGGTCACATGTGTGTGTGTGTGTGTGTGTGTGTGTGTTACTGACTTGAAGATCTTCCACAGGGATTAACATGACGAAGTTGTCTGGGAAGAAACCTCTTCGTCCGTTCAGCTCACCCTCCCACCAGCCATCATCTTCAGAGACCTTCAGAGGAGATCAGACATGAACTTTGGGACAGAAAGCACCACTACATGGACCCATCTATTCAGCAGTAAGCTGATTGGATAATCAGACGCTCAGTTCCTTCACTGAATTCATGGTGTGGAGTGGTTTTCTAAAAAGATCTGCTCATGCTCCAAGAATGTGAACCAACACGTTCACTCAAAACACAAACTCCATCACGCCACATGATGTCATGCCCCATCACACCACCCAATCAATATCGCGCTCCATCACACACCACCACCCGCAGTGCAGCGGAGGTCAGACGGTTCTGAATCTCAGTTTTAGCTGAATCATCATTCATTCAGTAAAATCTAGGGGTGTCTTCAACTAAGGATTTTCATAGTCGAATCTGATTCGTCAGATTTTCCCTATAGTTGACTGATAGTCGAATCAGTTAAAATTTCACCACAAGATGGTGCTATAAGCGTGGTTTTTAAAAAAGATTTTTTAATATATTTTATATTGTTAAAGCGCACGCATCATTTAAAAAAAAAATATTAACAGAAATTAGGGTGATTTTATTTGACAAAAGGCTATATATAAAACGAAAACAAAGACATTTCATGTAAAAACTAATGCTTAGCAGCAGCCATGGGCGCCCCCATGTGGTCAAAATGGTACATTCTACTATGAGGTTCATAGTCGACTACGGTTCTCCGAATCGAATCGTCGAATCAGCGAATATTGCAGCTCACCCCTAGTAAAATCAATGTTTTATTCTCTGACGGTAGAACAGAGTTATGCCAGAGACCGGTTCCAGACCTTGCTGATGAGGGTGATGATGTCACCTTTCTTCAGGTCCAGCTCGTCCTCGGCATTGCCGGTGTAGTCGAACATGGCCTGACATCGCTCCTTCACTGCGAGGGATAAAAACATCAAGGTCAAACCTTGAATACAGATACAGTGGGTTGCAAAAGTATTCATACCCCTTGAATACTTTAAACTTCTCCAAAACCATATTCCTAACCTGTCTGGTGTGTTCTTTGGACTTCATGATGCTGTTTACTCCCCAATATTCTCTTAACCAACATCTGAGGCCGTCACGGAGCAGCTGTATTTGTACTGAGATTAGATTACACACAGGTGGACCCTTTTGAGTCATTAGCACTCATCAGGCAACTTCTGAATGCAATTGGTTGCACTCAGGGAAAAGGGGGCTGAATACTTTTGCACGTCGCACTTTTCAGTTTTTTATTTGTAAAAAAAATGTTGATTCATGTATAATTTTCCTTCCACTTCACAATTGTATACCACTTTGTGTTGGTCTTTCACATTAAATTCCAGTGAAATATATTTATGTTTGTGGTTGTAATGTGACAAAATATGGAAAAGTTCAAGGGGTATGAATACTTTTGCAACCCACTGTAGATCCTGCGGGTGGCGCTCCTTAAATATGAGTAATATAATCTAAAGCAGTAAGGTACAAGAGGGCATGGCATGATCGATTCACAATAATACACAATCTCCCCAACTGATTCGGTCCGGAACCTTGGGTTCACTATAGACTCCCACCTTAAACTCTCTGATCATGTGATCAAAACCGCCCGTTCTTGTAGATTCCTTCTTTATAACATAAGGAAGATCAGACCCTTTCTGACTGAACATGCTACCCAACTGCTTGTTCAAGCTCTAGTCCTATCCCGGCTTGATTATTGTAATGCACTTCTTGCCGGTATCCCAACTTCCACCATCAGACCTCTTCAACTAATTCAAAACTCTGCAGCCCGACTCGTGTTTAACCCCCAAGAACTCACGTCACTCCATTACTCACTTCCCTCCATTGGCTTCCTGTAGCTGCTCGCATTCAGTACAAGTCGCTGACTCTGGCATACAGAACCATTTCTGGATCTTCCCCCTCCTACCTTCACTCTATCTTTTCAAAATACACTCCGACTCGTTCACTTCGCTCCAGTGATGATTGTCGCCTGGCGATTCCACCTCACCGAGGAGCTAATTCTCATTCTGTGGCGTTCACCACTGCAAAATGGTGGAACGATCTTCCCAACTCTGTCCGTAAGGCAGAATCACTAAACAGTTTTAAGAAACTACTTAAGACGCATCTATTTACCAAATACCTATTATAAAAAAAAAAAAGGGGGGGGGGGGGGGGGGGGGGGCGCAGCTTCGAATAACAATCAGGTTGATGAACTTACAGTATAGTTGGTTTTCTCCATGGCTTCTGACTTGTGGTGTTCTCATTTGTAAGTCGCTTTGGATAAAAGCGTCTGCTAAATGACTAAATGTAAATGTCTAAATGTTTTAGAAAATGCTCACAAACACCCTATAATTAAAAAAAACAAGCTTTGATTCATTAATGCGTGTACTGCAAACAATCTGGTCTTCCGCGACGTACTCTAGTCCAGTTTTTAGAGTGAACGCTGATCGCTGAGTAACAGATTCCGGTTTCTCTAACAATCAAAAACTGGCATCTAGTGGCCAAATGACAGAACACAATTTATGAAAACAGCGCAACAGGTTCAGTGCTGATTGGGAATCGGCTCGCCGTTTATATTAATCTGTATTTTATCATTTAAATTAATGTATTGTATATCACCCATTGATACGAATGTGAAGCGCTCAGAGGAGTACGTTATAGTCAATGATGTCACGGCCGAACAAACGGCTCAAAACAGAACCAACAGATTTAAGGAGCATAACGACCCATTTTATATTAACGCTTATGGCTTCAGAATAAAGAATCCAGCGGCTGATGGATGTGGGGATCAGAAGTTCTTGTGATGTAACAGCATGTCGCATGAACTCAGAGCATTTCCTCATACTCACTTCTTTGGCTTAAAGAATGAAATCTGTGGTTCAGAAATGTTGATGTGAATCAGATTGTTGTTGAAAAGTGCAGGTGGAGACATGTGACGTCTCGATGGTATGAAGTCTTTGGGGGATTCTCAACTGGTTCTGGTTTAAAATAGACACCGACTGACAACAACATTTAATGCCTCATCGGTTCATGAGAACAGGAACAGCAGGTTTAAACACACGTTCCAAAGTTTAGAGAACTGATTCACTAGAAAAGTTCTCTGTGCCATATTATTCATTCATTCATTATCTCCCGCTTTATCCTCTATTAGGGCCGCGGTGGGGTTCCCCATGCCCATCCAGGGGAGAACATCTCGGGCGCTGGGCAGATAGACCCAGGACAGGGCGCCAATCCATAGCTGGGCACACACTCACTCACACAGACACACTCTATATGGGGCAATTTAGAGAATTCAATTGAACCCGGAGGAAACCCACGCAGACACGGGGAGAACATGGAAACTCCACCCAGATGGGGATTCGAACCGGGAATCCCTAGCGCTGAGAGGCGAACGTGCTAACCACTAAGCCACCGTGCCGCCCTCCTGCTATATTATATATATATATATATATAGAATCCCCATCTGGGTGGAGTTTCCATGTTCTCCCCGTGTCCGCGTGAGTTTCCTCCGGGTTCTCCTGTTTCCTCTCACAGTCCAAAAACATGGATCAAGTCAATGGAGTTCTCCAAATTGCCCCATATACAGTGTGTTTGTGTGCGTGTCTGTGTAAGTGAGTGTGTGCCCAGCGATAGATTGGCGCCCTGTCCTGGGTGTATCTGCCAGCGCCCGAAACGTTCTCCCCTGGATGGGCATGGGGAACCCCCCTGCGACCCTAATAGAGGAAGATAACGAATGAATGAATATATATATATAAAAAAAATTATTTTTCTTTTCTTTCATATTTTGATTTTGGCGGCACGGTGGCTTAGTGGTTAGCATGTTCTCCTCTCAGCACTTGGGATTCCCGGTTCGAATCCCAATTTGGGTGGACTTTTAATGTTCTCCCGATGTCCACATGGGTTTCCTCCGGGTTCTCCGGTTTCCTCCCACAGTCCAAAAACATGGATCAAGGTCAAGTGAATTCTCCAAATTGCCCCAAATTTATCGGAGACAGGAACCGGCACTGTAAATGCACTAACATGTGGTTTACATTGGTGAGATTACATAGAATAGTGCCACCTGAGGTTCAGTTTGCTTCGTAGCCGTCACATCATGCAAAGTATTATTTTTCTTTTTGTGACGTATGAGGGATGTTCACGAGTCCTGAGGTACTTGATATTGTTTAATAATGTTTATTTTAATAAACTTTGGAAAATATTCATTTCTGGTGGGATTTTTTGTCTCATGCAGGTGAATTATTTGTTAATGTAAAGATGTATTGTTTTATTAATATTTTATTAATATAATGATTTATTATTTTATTAATATTAATAATAAAAGTTGTTGTTCTCATCTCAATATTTTCCACTTAAATCTATACTAGAGTCCCAGGAGGAGATGGTGGCTTTCCTATGTCCATCCAAGGGAGAACGTCTCAGGCGTTGGTCAGACCCACCCTGGACAGGGTGCCAATCTATCACTGGGCACACACTCACACAGATCCAGTATAAAGGGGCTATGGGAGGAAACAGGAGAACCTCGAGGAAACCCACACGGACACAGGGAAAACATGGATACTCCACCCAGATCAGGATTCTAACTAAATATATAGCATCCTTGCCCCAATCCACCTGTAAACCTCTCATAACTCATCATCCATCATGTATAAACCTTCAAAGTGACGCCACGATGAAAGTAGATAAGACTTCACTCTCGTAATAAACAAACCTTAAAACAAGACACTTTAGCAGCAAACTAAACTAAAACCAAACTAAACCTAAACTGGAACTTAAAGTAAAACTTCAACTTAACTTAATAAATCTGGTTTTAAAAATAGCGTGAACCTTGAAATCTAATCTATAATCTCAGAAAGGGTTCCACTCACCGTTGGTCTTCTTCCGTACACTCGCTCTCTGCTGCTGGATTCCCTGCAAACAGGACATAATAAACACACACATGACATAATGAAAACACACACACACACACACACACACACGACATAATAAACACACACATGACATAATGAAAACACACACACACACACACATGACATAATACACACACACACACAGGACATAATGAAAACACACACACACAACATAATGAACACACACACACACGACATAATGAACACAAACAACATAATGAACACACACACATAGGACATAATTAAAACACACACACACACACACACACACACGACATAATGAACACACACAGGACATAATGAACACAAACAACATAATGAACACACACACATAGGACATAATTAAAACACACACACACACACACACACACACACACACACAACATAATGAACACACACAGGACATAATGAAAACACACGACATAATGAACACACACATATGACATAATACACACACACATATGACATAATGAACACACACACATGACATAATGAACACACACACCACATAATGAACACACACACACACACACACACACACACACACATATGACATAATGAACACACACACACACACCATAATGAACACACACATATGACATAATGAACACACACACACGACATAAACACACACACACACACACACACACACACACACACTCGACATAATAAACACACACACACACGACATAATGCACACACACACACACACACAACATAATGAACACACACACACACACAATAAACACACACACACGACATAATGAACACACACACACGACATAATGAACACACGCATACACACACACACGACATAATGAACACACACATGACATAATGAAAACACACACACACACACATGACATAATACACACACACACACACAGGACATAATGAAAACACACAGACACAACATAATGAACACACACACACGACATAATGAACACAAACAACATAATGAACACACACACATAGGACATAATTAAAACACACACACACACACACACACACACACGACATAATGAACACACACAGGACATAATGAACACAAACAACATAATGAACACACACACATAGGACATAATTAAAACACACACACACACACACACACACACACACACACACGACATAATGAACACACACAGGACATAATGAACACACATACACACACACACACACACGACATAATGAACACACACAGGACATAATGAACACAAACAACATAATGAACACACACACATAGGACATAATTAAAACACACACACACACACACACACACACACACACACACACACACACACACACACACGACATAATGAACACACACAGGACATAATGAAAACACACGACATAATGAACACACACATATGACATAATACACACACACATATGACATAATGAACACACACACATGACATAATGAACACACACACATGACATAATGAACACACACACCACATAATGAACACACACACACACACACACACACATATGACATAATGAACACACACACACACACACCATAATGAACACACACATATGACATAATGAACACACACACACGACATAAACACACACACACACTCGACATAATAAACACACACACACACTCAACATAATGAACACACACACCACATAATGAACACACACACACACACACACACACACACACACACACACGACATAATAAACACACACACACACACGACATAATGCACACACACACACACACACACACAACATAATGAACACACACACACGACATAATGAACACACACACACGACATAATGAACACACGCATACACACACACACGACATAATGAACACACACACACACACACATACAATAAACACACACACACACATGACATAATGAACACACACAACATAATGAACACACACACACACACACACACACGACATAATGAACACACACACACACGACATAATGAACACGCACACACGACATAATGAACACGCACAAACACACCCACCCACACACACACGACATAATGAACACACACACACACACACACACACACCCACACACACACACACACCCACCCACACACACACACGACATAATGAACACACACACAGACGACATCTGTGCTGGGAGGTGCTTGTGCTTTACCTCTTTACTGAAGATGGCGTCAGAGAGTTTAGGTCTGCTCTTGCCCTCGCTGAATTTGGAATCTGGGGGGAGGTTTACATATTAATTATTAATTTATTAATTATTAATTAATTAATTTTATTGCTGAAACATAATTCATCAATAAAAGAAAATATTTCAGTCTGACTGATACACACCTTTAGCGGAGACGAAAATTTCCTTCACAAAGTTCGATGGAAAAGCCCCGATTTTACCGTTTTTCTTCCCCATGAACCAGCCGTCCTCAATCTGAACACACACACACACACACACACACACACACACACACACACACACACACACACACACACACAGACCTCTGAACATCTGCACACCTTTACAAAATGTTCCCACCTACACACCTGTATAAACCAACTACACACCTTATTACCCTTATAACCTTGTAACCCTGTGAGGTGAGCACCACCATCATACAACCCCCCCCCCCCCCCCCCCCCCCCCGACCTGAATGAGGACGAGTGCAGTGTGTATGTATATATAAACATGTGTCAGGTCACCCGGACGGACGGACGGACGGTACCTCTCTGAGGATCTCTATTGTCTCTCCAAACACCAGCTCCAGCTCGTCCTCCTGCAGAGGCTTGTAGGCAAAGGTCACCTCACACTGACGACACTGCGGCTTTAAGAGTTTCGCTGAAGCAACAAAAGAGTAAAAAAGAGTGAGGCAGCGTCAGAGGTCAAGATAATACAACACCGGAGAAGATTTATTATATTTCCTGTGATGTGAAATGCGAGTGCGGGTGTTTGTGAGAGATGGAATGCGAGTGCGGGTGTTTGTGTGAGAGATGGAGTGCGGGTGCGGGTGCTTGTGTGAAATGCGAGTGTTGGTGTTCATTTCTAATGGATTGTGAGTGCAGGTGTTTGTGTGGAAGATGAAATGCGAGTGCGGGTGTTTGTGAGAGATGGAATGCGAGTGCGGATGTTTGTGTGAGAGATGGAGTGCGGGTGCGGGTGTTTGTGTAGAAGATGAAATGCGAGTGCGGGTGTTTGTGTGGAAGATGAAATGCTAGTGCGGGTGTTTGTGTGGAAGATGAAATGCGAGTGCGGGTGTTTGTGTGAGAGATGGAGTGCGGGTGCGGGTGCTGGTGCTTGTGTGAAATGCGAGTGTTGGTGTTCATTTCTAATGGATTGTGAGTGCAGGTGTTTGTGTGGAAGATGAAATGCGAGTGCGGGTGTTTGTGAGAGATGGAATGCGAGTGCGGATGTTTGTGTGAGAGATGGAGTGCGGGTGCGGGTGTTTGTGTAGAAGATGAAATGCGAGTGCGGGTGTTTGTGTGGAAGATGAAATGCGAGTGCGGGTGTTTGTGTGGAAGATGAAATGCGAGTGCGGGTGTTTGTGTGAGAGATGGAGTGCGGGTTCGGGTGCTGGTGCTTGTGTGAAATGCGAGTGTTGGTGTTCATTTCTAATGGAATGTGAGTGCGGGTGTTTGTGTGGAAGATGAAATGCAAGTGCGGGTGTTTGTGTGGAAGATGAAATGCGAGTGCGGGTGTTTGTGTGAGAGATGGAGTGCGGTGCGGGTGTTCGTCTGAGATGAAATGCGAGTGTTGGTGTTCATTTCTAATGGAATGTGAATGCGAGTGTTTATTTCTAATGGAATGTGAATGCGGGTGTTAGTGTGAGAGATGGAATGCGAGTGTGGGTGCTGGTTCCTGATGGAATGCGAGTGCAGGTGTTTGTGTGGGAGATGAAATGCGAGTGCGGGTGTTTGTGTGGAAGATAAAATGCGAGTGCGGGTGTTTGTGTGGAAGATGAAATGCGAGTGCGGGTGTTTGTATGGAAGATGAAATGCGAGTGCGGGTGTTTGTGTGGAAGATGTTTGTGTGGAAGATGAAATGCGAGTGCGGGTGTTTGTGTGGAAGATGAAATGCGAGTGCGGGTGTTTGTGTGGAAGATGGAGTGCGGGTGCGGGGGCAGGTGCTTGTGTGAAATGCGAGTGTTGGTGTTCATTGCTAATGGAATGTGAGTGCGGGTGTTTGTGTGGAAGATGAAATGCGAGTGCGGGTGTTTGTGTGAAAGATGAAATGCGAGTGCGGGTGTTTGTGTGGAAGATGAAATGCGAGTGCGGGTGTTTGTGTGGAAGATGAAATGCGAGTGCGGGTGTTTGTGTGGAAGATGAAATGCGAGTGCGGGTGTTTGTGTGGAAGATGAAATGCGAGTGCGGGTGTTTGTGTGGAAGATGAAATGCGAGTGCGGGTGTTTGTGTGAGAGATGGAGTGCGGGTGCGGGTGCTGGTGCTTGTGTGAAATGCGAGTGTTGGTGTTCATTTCTAATGGATTGTGAGTGCAGGTGTTTGTGTGGAAGATGAAATGCGAGTGCGGGTGTTTGTGTGAGAGATGAAATGCGAGTGCGGGTGTTTGTGTGAGAGATGGAGTGCGGTGCGGGTGTTTGTGTGGAAGATGAAATGCGAGTGCGGGTGTTTGTGTGGAAGATGAAATGCGAGTGCGGGTGTTTGTGTGGAAGATGAAATGCGAGTGCGGGTGTTTGTGTGAGAGATGAAATGCGAGTGCGGGTGTTTGTGTGAGAGATGGAGTGCGGGTGTTTGTGTGAGAGATGAAATGCGAGTGCGGGTGTTTGTGTGGAAGATGAAATGCGAATGCGGGTGTTTGTGTGGAAGATGAAATACGAGTGCGGGTGTTTGTGTGGAATGAAATGTGAGTGTGGGTGTGGAGTTTGTTTAGTGTGAAGATGAAATGCGAGTGCGGGTGTTTGTGTGGAGATGAAATGCGAGTGCGGGTGTTTGTGTGAGAGATGAAATGCGAGTGCGGGTGTTTGTGTGATGAGATGCGAGTGTGGTGCGGGTGTTCGTGTGAGATGAAATGCGAGTGCGGTGTTTGGTTTGATAATGGAATGTGAATGCGGGTGTTTAGTGTGAGAGATGGAATGCGAGTGCGGGTGCTGGTGTGAGATGAATGCGAGTGTGGGTGTTGTTCCTGATGGAAATGCGAGTGCGGGTGTTTGTGTGGGAGATGAAATGCGAGTGCGGGTGTTTGTTCCTGATGAAATGCGAGTGCGGGTGCTGGTTCCTGATGAAGATGAAATGCGAGTGCGGGTGTGGTTCCTGATGGAATGCGAGTGATGGGTGCTGCGAGTGCGGGTGTGGTTCCTGATGGAAGATGGAATGCGAGTGCGGGTGTTTGTGTGGAAGAGTGGGAGTGTTGGTTCCTGATGGAATGCGAGTGCGAGTGTTGGTTCCTGATGAAATGTGAGTGCGGGTTCTAATTGCAAGTGTGTGTTGAAGATGAAATGCGAGTGCGGGTGTTGGTTGTGGAAGATGAAATGCGAGTGCGGTGCTGTTCCTGGAAATGCGAGTGTTGGTGTGCTGGTTCCTGATGGAATGCGAGTGCGGGTGCTTGTTCCTGGAAGATGAAAATGCGAGTGCGGGTGTTGTGTGGAAGATGAAATGCGAGTGCGGGTGTTTGTGTGGAAGATAAAATGTGAGTGCGGGTGTTTGTGTGGATGGAATTCAAATGCGAGTGCTGGTGGTGATGGTTCCTGATGATGAAATGCGAGTGCGGAGTGTTTTGGTTCCTGATGGAATGCGAGTGCGGGTGGATTGTGTGGAAGATGAAATGCGAGTGCGGGTGTTTTGTGGTTCCTGATGGAATGCGAGTGCGGGTGCTGGTTCCTGATGAAATGCGAGTGCGGGTGCTGGTTCCTGATGGAATGCGAGTGTGGGTGCTGGTTCCTGAAGGAATGCGAGTGTGGGAGCTGGTTCCTGATGGAATGCGAGTGCGGGTGCTGGTTCCTGATGGAATGCGAGTGCGGGTGTTGGTTATGATGAAATGCGAGTGCGGGTGTTGGTGGGAGATGCTCACTCTGTCTGATGCTGCGCGGTTCTCTCTTGCTGTCTCCAATCAAATTAACTGGAACCTCCTGTAGGAGAAGAGATCTGAGGTAAGCAGGAACCTGAACTTGGAACCTTCAATCTCAGTGAGAACAGGAACCAAGCTGGAACCTTTCCAAAGTTAGCAGGAAATATGCCTCGCTCTCCTCGGAGCTCTCCCTCGAACCAGCCCGGTTCTGATGCCACGGTTACGTTCTTCACCACATCTCCAGCTCTGATGGTCAGCTCATCTCCGGTGGTTCCCTCAAAGTCGATCAGAACCAGAACCTCTGCCACGCCCATCACCGAGATCAAAGAGAAAAGATCAATTTCATAAATAACCAAACATCTCACCAGAGATCCAAGAACAAGTCCAGCAGTTGATATGTGTATTGGAACTGCGAGTGCGGGTGTTTGTGAGGGAGATGCGATGCAAGTTCCGTATTTGTGAAAGAAGAAATGCGAATGCTGGAGTTTGTTGGGGAGATCAAATGCGAGTGCGGGTGTTGGTTCCTGATGAAATGTGAGTGCTGGTTTTCTAATGAAATGCAAGTGTGTGTGTTGGTTCCTGTTGAAATGCAAGTGCGGGTGTTTGTTCCTGATGGAATGCGAGTGCTGGTGTTGGTTCCTGATGGAATGCGAGTGCGGGTGTTGGTTCGCAGTGGAATGCGAGTGCGTGTGTTGGGTCCCAGCGGAATGCGAGTGCGGGTATTGGTTCCCAATGGAATGCGAATGCGGGTGTTGGTTCCTAATGAAATGTGAGTGCTGGTTTTCTAATGAAATGCAAGTGTGTGTGTTGGTTCCTGTTGAAATGCAAGTGCGGGTGTTTGTTCCTGATGGAATGCAAGTGCAGGTGTTGGTTCCTGATGGAATGTGAGTGCGGGTGTTGGTTCGCAGTGGAATGCGAGTGCGGGAGTTGGGTCCCAGTGGAATGCGAGTGCGGTTATTGGTTCCCAATGGAATGCGAGTGCTGGTTTTCTAATGAAATGCAAGTGTGTCTGTTGGTTCCTGATGGAATGCGAGTGCGGGTGTTGGTTCCCGATGGAATGTGAGTGCGGGAATTGGTTCCCAATGGAATGCGAATGCGGGTGTTGGTTTCCTAATGAAATGTGAGTGCTGGTTTTCTAATGAAATGCAAGTGTGTGTTTGGTGCCTGTTGAAATGCAAGTGCTGGAGTTTGTTGGGGAGATCAAATGCGAGTGCGGATGTTGGTTCCTGATGGAATGTGAATGCTGGTTTTCTAATGAAATGCAAGTGTTTGTGTTGGTTCCTGTTGAAATGCGAGTGCGGGTGTTGGTTCGCAGTGAAATGCGAGTGCGGGTAATGGTTCCCAATGAAATGCGAATGCTGGTGTTGGTTCCTAATGAAATGTGAATGCTGGTTTTCTAATGAAATGCAAGTGTGTCTGTTGGTTCCTGATGGAATGCGAGTGCGGGTGTTGGTTCCTGATGGAATGTGAGTGCGGGTATTGGTTCCCAATGGAATGCGAATGCTGGTGTTGGTTCCTAATGAAATGTGAGTGCTGGTTTTCTAATGAAATGCAAGTGTGTGTTGGTTCCTGTTGAAATGTGAGTGTGGGTGTTGGTTCCTGATGGAATGCGAGTGTTGATTCCTGTTGAATTGTGAGTGCTGTTGTTTGTTAGAGATGAAATGCGAGTGCTGTTGTTTGTTAGAGATGAAATGCGAGTGCTGTTGTTGGTTCCTGATCGAATGCGATTGCTGATTTTGGTTCCTGCTGGAATTTGAGTGCTGGTTTTGGTTCCTGATGGAATTCGAATGCTAGTGTTGGTTCCTGATGGAATTTGAGAGCTGGTTTTGTATGTATGTTTTGGTTCCTGATGGAATTTGAATGCTGGTGTTGGTTCCTGATGGAATTCGAGTGTTGGTTTTGGTTCCTGATGGAATTCGAATGCTGGTGTTGGTTCCTGATGGAATGCGAGTCCTGATAATGGTTCCTGATCTAATGCGAGTGCTGGTGTTGGTTCCCAGTGGAATGTGAGTGCAGGTTTTGGTTCTTGATGGAATGCGAGTGCTGGTGTTGGTTCCCAGTGGAATGCGAGTGCAGGTTTTGGTTCCTGATGGAATGCAAGTGGGAGTGTTGGTTCCTGATGGAATGTGAGTGCTGGTTTTCTAATGAAATGCAAGTGTGCGTGTTGGTTCCTGTTGAAATGCGAGTGCTGGTGATGGTGCCTGATGGAATGCGAGTGCTGGTGTTGGTTCCTGATGGAATGCGAGTGCTGGTGTTGGTTCCTGATGGAATGCGAGTGATGGTGTTGGTTCCTGATGGAATGCGAGCGCTGGTGTTGGTTCCTGATGGAATGCGAATGCTGGTGTTGGTTCCTGATGGAATTCGAGTGCTGGTGTTGGTTCCCAGTGGAATGCGAGTGCATGTTTTGGTTCCTGATGGAATGCAAGTGGGAATATTGGTTCCTGATGGAATGTGAGTGCTGGTTTTCTAAAGAAATACAAGTGTGCGTGTTGGTTCCTGTTGAAATGCGAGTGCGGATGTTGGTTCCTGATGGAATGCAAGTGCTGGTGTTGGTTCCTGATGGAATTCGAGTGCTGGTGTTGGTTCCTGATGGACTTCGAGTGCTGGTGATGGTTCCTGATGGAATTCAAATCAGCAGTTTGTGGTCAGCATTGTGTGGACAGTCAGCATTGTGTGGTTCTCCTTGCTTTGTACATGGGACACAGTCATGCTGGAGGAGAAACGGGCCTTACCCAAACTGTTCTTACAAGGTTAAAGCATACGGTTCTTCAGAATACAGAACAGCCGGGTCCTAAGATGAAAAAGGGTGTCCCAATACTTGTGTCCATACGGTATATAAAGGAAAGTTCTCAAGTTTCCTGTGAGAACCTTCTCAAAGAGATCTCATCTAAATACATTTCGCTGTTGATGCGTCGACTTGGACAGGGCACCAATCTATCGTTGGGCACACACTCACTCACACAGACACACTCTATATGGGGCAATTTGGAGAACTCAATTGACCTTGATCCATGTTTTTGGACTGTGGGAGGAAAGCGGAGAACCCGGAGGAAACCCACGCGGACACGGGGAGAACATGGAAACTCCACCCAGATGGGGATTCGAACCGGGAATCCCTAGTGCTGAGAGGAGAACATGCTAACCACTAAGCCACCGTGCAGATTAATGAACCAGGTTAATCTGATCTCTAATCTAATCCAGGTCTGGATTTGGTTCTGGTGTTTTGTGGAAGGTTCATATTGAATTCCTTTTGCTTTTAATGCACCACCTTTAGAACCGTGTTTATCTTCAGAACATCTTTACGGACGGAATTCTGATGGAATGGAACCCCGTGGTAGGACGATCCATTAAAACCATTATGCAGCGGCGCCACCCGTAATCGCTTCTCATCAACAAAACATTTCGCGGAGATCCTCAGGGTTATGTGTTCCGACGGGTCGGATGGTATGTGCTATGAGTTCCAGCTCGAGTTTAAACCACGTTCAGAAGTTTAAACCTGACTTTCAGAATGAGCAGCGACTTGTCTGCATTTTTAAACCCAGACGCCTCCCTCCCTCAACTCTGGAGACCGGAGAACGTACAGTTCTGCACTCTTCTCAGATTAATAAAACTGATCTGAACCTGGTTCTAACTTCAACCATGCCGATTAATCAAACTGAACATCTCTAGCTCCTCAGGTCGTTCCTCAGGTCAGTCCACACCGGAGTTCAAACCCAAACCAGATTCCGAATTCAATCAGAACCAGAACCTTTGCCTGAACCGGGTCCATTACGATCCCAGACATGAACCGCTGTCCGCGTTAGAACCCGAACTGCCGAAACTCACCCATTGTTGTCGTCTGTGTCCCACTGCAGCCTCGTCTTCTTCTCACTGAGACGTTCTCCTGCTAGTCCCGACAAGCAGAGAACCATTAAAGGTGATGTGTACGTGCCTGAGTGAGTTAAAGAGAGAGGAACAGGTAGAACAGGTCTCTGATGGAATGAGGGAACGTGAGATCACGGCGTGACCCAGTTCAGCGTGACACTGAGGGCTGATCGTCACGCTGCAGGTGGATTACGGAACCGAGCTGAATGATGTGCACCGTGTCCACAAAGGCTGTGGAACACCAACGAGAACTAAGATGTTCCACTGTGAGCCATTTCCTTTAACGGTTTTAATGCTTCTAGAAAGGCTTGCTACAAGATTTTGGAACGTGTCTGTGGGAACTTCTGTGGGGACTTTTTCTTGTCTGCTCATCCAGATGATCATAATTGAGATCAGACACCGACGTTGGACAGAATGCTCGCAATCTCTGTACTAATTCATCCCAGTGATGTTGAATGGGTTGTGGTCAGGGCTGTGTGTGGGTGAGGTCTGTAATGTCTGTAATGTCCTTATGACTCTATATTTGTGTATAGATTCACAGACATGCTGGAACTGAAAAGCTGGAGGGTGTGGTAGCTCAGTGCTCAGGGTGTTGGGTTATCAATCTGAAGGTTGGGGGTTCAAATCCCAGGTTCATTGAAGTTACCAATGTGGCTCCTTGACCAAGACCCTTAACCCTCATTGCTCCAGAGATGTTGTGATGAACCCTGTGCTCACCTTTAAGTCGCTTTGGACAAAAGTGACCAATAAATGACCAAATTTATTATTATTAACTGAAAATGGCCTTCCCCAAACTGTTTGAAAAAGCAATAGCAACAATCCAGAATGCATTGCAAGGTGATTTACATCATACCTTTCACAGTTCATACCCTGAGGAAATGGGATCTTTATTAATCTACATACAGAGACAGAGAGAGAGAGAGAGAGAGAGCAAGAGAGAGAGGGCGAGAGAGAGAGAGAGGGCGAGAGAGAGAGAGAGAGAGAGAGAGAGAGAGAGAGAGAGAGAGAGAGAGAGAGAGAGCGAGAGACAGAGAGAGACAGCGACAGAGAGAGAGAGAGAGAGAGTGAGATTGAGAGAGACAGAGAGAGAGGGCAAGAGAGAGAGAGAGAAGGCAAGAGAGAAAGGGCGAGAGAGAGAGAGAGAGAGAGAGAGCGAGCGAGGGCAAGAGAGAGAGGGCGAGAGAGAGAGAGAGAGAGAGGGCAAGAGAGAGAGGGCGAAAGAGAGAGAGAGAGAGAGACAGAGAGAGAGACAGAGAGAGAGGGCGAGAGAGACAGAGAGAGAGAGAGAGAGAGAGAAAGAGAGGGAGCAGGAGAGCAAGACAGCAAGAGACAGCGAGAGAGAGTGATGAAGGAGGAAGAGAGGGGAAGAAAGAGTACGAGAGAGAGAGAGAGAGAGAGAGAGAGAGAGAGAGAGAGAGAGAGAATAAAACCACGAGAACAAGACAGCGAGAAAGAGCGAGCGAGAGCAAAAGAGAGGAGCAGAATGAGAGAGAGAGAGAGAGAGCATGAAAGTGGGGAGGAGAGAGAGAGAGAGAGAGAGAGAGAGAGAGCATGAAAGTGGGGAGGAGAGAGAGAGAGAGAGAGAGAGACTATAAGAGTGAATGCAAGAGAAAGGGGGTGAGAGAGCTAGAGAAGAAGTGTGTGTGTGAGAGAGAGAGAGAGAGAGAGAGAGAGAGAGAGAACAAAAACAGAAAACAGTTCTTTACAGGTTTTTATTTCTGAGATTTTTGATATCCAGTTTACGAACACAGAGCCTTAATTACCTCACATGACATTTATAATTATCCAACATCTTCTTTACATAAACATCATCAAACACAACACCAATAACAGCAGGACATTCTGAATTCAACCTTCGAAATAAAAGCCTGATCCCAAATTCAAAGCAAAGATTAGAATTTACAAAAGAGTCCGGACAATAAACTGGAAACAACAAAGATGGATTACAGTTCCGATTGTTCTCAAAGGGAAGAAATAAAATGCCCTTGAGGTTAAATAATACATGCAGGATTCACGCGTTTAAAACGTCTTCAGACAGATTGGTACTGAACTCCAGATTAAAGGCACGATGTTTCAACTCCACGCATTTTAATTCCACACATTCCAAATTAAACACTTTAACATCATCTGCTCTCAGCCCTAGGGATTCCCAGTTCGAATCCCCATCTGGGTGGAGTTTCCATGTTCTCCCCGTGTCCGCGTGGGTTTCCTCCGGGTTCTCCGGTTTCCTTCCACAGTCCAAAACATGGATCAAGTCAATTGAGTTCTCCAAATTGCCCCATATAGAGTGTGTGTGTGAGTGAGTGTGTGCCCAGCGATAGATTGGCGCCCTGTCCTGGGTGTATCTGCCCAGCGCCCGAGACGTTCTCCCCTGGATGGGCACGAGGAACCCCACCGCGACCCTAATAGAGGATAAAGCGGGAGATAATGAATGAATGAATGAATGAACATCATCTGTGAGAGAAAGTGTGAGTTCACTCAGGCATTATGCGGTCAGCTCAACGGGGTTCCTCTGGTTCCTCACAGCAAGGAGCAGGAACATGGAACTCTTAAGTCTCAATTCAAAAACCACTGAGAGAACTATAGGAACTATACTGTATTAGTCATCCACACACACATTCCATTCATCCATTATCTTCCACTTTATCCTCCATTAGGGTCGCGGGGGGGGTGGTGGTGGTTCCCCATGCCCATCCAGGGGAGAACGTTTCGGGCGCTGGGCAGATACACCCAGGACAGGGCACCAATCTATCACTGGACACACACTCACTCACACAGACACACTCTATATGGGGCAATTTGGAGAACTCAATTGACCTTGATCCATGTTTTTGGACTGCGGGAGGAAACCGCAGACACTTGCACCTCTGTGCAGAACTACGGAACATGAAAACCTCCAATCTGCCCGAAGATCAGAAAAATAGAGCTGTGAAACCGGTCCGGTTAAAAACCTTCAAACCAAACGTTTTCTTCCACATAAACAGTTAAAGGAGGACCATGGGATCAACATGGTGCTCAGACCGGTCTCGCTGAAGGTCTGTGCCTGTCTGTGAAAGTCAGTGAGGACACGGAATAGTAAACATGAAGGACTCTCGATTTTTCTGGACATCGCAATGCTTCAAGGCTTAATAGAAACCGTTTGGGGAAGGCCATTATCTGTTCCAGCATCAGCCCCATTGTGCAAAGTCAGCATTAAAAACACAGTTGGGGGGGGGGGGGGGTGTAAAAGAACATGACTGATCCTGAACCTCACCCAACCCCATGGGGATGAATTAGAACAGAGAATATGAGCCAGGCCTGCAGTACCTGCTATCTAACCGAAAATCGTTACAGCTGTAAGTGTGGGACCGACAGAGAATGTTTTTCATGCAGTGAGCAGCATATTTGGCATGTTCTCTGATCCTGTATTGATGATTTAACTAACCTGAAATCTTCATACGGAACAGCCAGAACCCGATCAAAGTTACAAAGTTACAGTTACAACTAGAACACAAACCATGGAACCGTGTTACAACGTTACCATGAAATAATGTAATGATGTCATAACCTAACCATGTAATCAAGCTGACATGTGTCCTCATCATGTCACCGTGTCACAATGTAAACCTGTATCTTTGTCATCATGTAACCAAGTAAACGTGTAACCTTATCATGTCACGGTGTCACAATGTAACAATGTAACCATGTAATGATGTCATAATCTAACCATGTAATCAAGCTGACATGTGTCCTCATCATGTCACCGTGTCACAATGTAAACATGTATCTTTGTCATCATGTAACCAAGTAAACGTGTAATCTTATCATGTCACCGTGTCACAATGTAACAATGTAACCATGTAATGATGTCAATCTAACCATGTAATCAAGCTGACATGTGTCCTCATCATGTCACATGTGTAATCTTATCATGTCACCATGTCACAATGTAACAATGTAAACATGTAAACATATAACCTTATCATGTCACCGTGTCACGATGTAACAATGTAACCATGTAATGATGTCATAATCTAACCATGTAATCAAGCTGACATGTGTCCTCATCATGTCACCGTGTCACAATGTAAACTTGTATCTTTGTCATCATGTAACCAAGTAAACGTGTAATCTTATCATGTCACCGTGTCACAATGTAACAATATAACCACGTAAACATATAACCTTATCATGTCACCGTGTCACAATGTAGCAATGTAACCATGTAATGATGTCATAATCTAACCATGTAATCAAGCTGACATGTGTCCTCATCATGTCACCGTGTCACAAAGTAAACATGTATCTTTTTTATCATGTAACCAAGTAAACGTGTAACCTTATCATGTCACCGTGTCACAATGTAACAATGTAACCATGTAATGATGTCATAATCTAACCATGTAATCAAGCTGACATGTGTCCTCATCATGTCACCGTGTCACAATGTAAACCTGTATCTTTGTCATCATGTAACCAAGTAAACGTGTAACCTTATCATGTCACCGTGTCACAATGTAACAATGTAACCATGTAATGATGTCAATCTAACCATGTAATCAAGCTGACATGTGTCCTCATCATGTCACCATGTCACAATGTAAACATGTATCTTTGTCATCATGTAACCAAGTAAATGTGTAACCTTATCATGTCACCATGTCACAATGTAACAATATAACCACGTAAACATATAACCTTATCATGTCACCGTGTCACAATGTAACAATGTAACCATGTAATGATGTCATAATCTTACCATGTAATCAAGCTAACGTGTCCTCATCATGTCACCGTGTCACAATGTAAACATGTATCTTTGTTATCATGTAACCAAGTAAACGTGTAACCTTATCATGTCACCGTGTCATAACCATGTAAACATGTAATGATGTCATAATCTAACCATGTAATTGTAACTATTGAACCAAGTAACCATGTAAACATGTAACCTTGTTATTATGTAACCAAGTAAACGTGTAACCTTATCATGTCACCGTGTCATAACCATGTAAACATGTAATGATGTCATAATCTAACCATGTAATCAAGCCAACATGTAACTATTGAACCAAGTAACCATGTAAACATGTAACCTTGTTATTATGTAACCATGTAAACTTGTAACCTTATCATGTCACAATGTAACAATGTAACCATGTAACCATGTAATGATGTCATAATCTAACCATGTAATCAAGCCAACATGTAACCTTAGCATGTCACAATGTAAACATGTATCCTTGTTATTATGTAACCAAGTAAACATGTAACCTAATCATGTCACAATGTAACAATGTAACCATGTAACCATGTAATGATGTCATAATCTAACCATGTAATCAAGCCAACATGTGACCTTATCAAGTCACCATGTCACAATGTAACTATGCAACCAAGTAACCATGTAAACATGTAACCTTAGCGTGTCACAATGTAAAAATGTATTATGTAACCAAGTAAACGTGTAACCTTATCATGTCACCGTGTCACAATGTAACTATGCAACCAAGTAACCATGTAAACATGTAACCTTAGCGTGTCACAATGTAAACATGTATTATGTAACCAAGTAAACATGTAACCTTATCATGTCACCATGTAACCATTTAATGATGTCATAATCTAACCATGTAATCAAGCCAACATGTAACCTTAGCATGTCACAATGTAAATATGTAACCAAGTAACCATGTAAACATTCATTCATTCATTATCTCCCGCTTTATCCTCTATTAGGGTCGCGGTGGTGTTCCCCATGCCCATCCAGGGGAGAACGTCTAGGGCAGATACACCCAGGACAGGGCGCCAACCCATCACAGCCATGTAAATATGTAACCGTGTTATTATGTAACCAAATAAACTGGTAACCTTATCATGTCACAATGTAACCATGTGCACTTGTAACCTTATTATTATATAATCATGTTGGTTTGTGAGTAGAACTCTGATCTCAATCACTAAAGAAACTTTAAATGAAATCACATGAACATACTCACTGCGGCCCTCTGTAACTGATCTGCAATCAGCCAAACACTGCGCTTAAGCAAACGAGAACCCTATATAGTTTTGGCGCCGCCTGCTGGCTGAGGTTAAATAATACATGCAGGATTCATGCGTTTAAAATGTCTTCAGACAGATTGTTACTGAATTCCAGATTAAATGCACGATGTTTAGACTCCACACATTTTAATTCCACACATTCAAAATTAAACTATTTAACATAATCTGTGAGAGAACGTGTGAGTTCACTCAGGCATTACGTGGTCAGCTCAACGGGGTTCCTCTGGTTCCTCAGAGCAAGGAGCAGGAACATGGAACTCTTAAGTCTCAATTCAAAAAACACTGAGAGAACTATAGGAACTATACTGTATTAGTCATCACACACATTCCATTCATCCATTATCTTCCACTTTATCCTCTACTAGGGTCAAGTTCAAGTTATTTATTTATGGTGCGCTTTTTACAACAGTACATTGTCACAAAGCAGCTTTACAGAATGAAAAGCCTTTAAACCCCCAAAGAGCGAGTCGAAGCGACAGTGGCAAGACAAAACTCCCTGTTATGTTGTGATTTAAGGAAGAAACCTTGGGAGGACCAAGACTCAGTGGGGGACTCCTCCTCCTTGAGCGGCCAGACAGCAAGAACAATGTAGGACAGCCATGTAGAAATATTTAACCAATGGAAAAACTCACAACTGGAAAACTATATGTGAGTCCATTAGGGGGCGTCCTGCAGGACCACCAGTCAGATTAATATTCAGGTTCCATCCAGTATTCGTCAGCAGAGCCATGGATGAAGATCTTACTGCACCTCCAGGAAGCCGGTCACACCTTAAAAGAAACAGACAAGACAAACTAGGGTCGTGGGGGGGGGGGTTCCCCATGCCCATCCAGGGGAGAACGTTTCGGGCGCTGGGCAGATACACCCAGGACAGGACGGCAATCTATCGCTGGGCACACACTCACTCATACAGACACACACTCTATATGGGGCAATTTGGAGAATTCAATTGACTTGATCCTTGGACACGTTTTTTGGACTGTGGGAGGAAACCGGAGAACCCGGAGGAAACCCACGTGGACACGGGGAGGACATGGAAACTCCACCCAGATGGGGATTCGAACCGGGAATCCCTAGTGCTGAGAGGAGAACATGCCAACCACTAAGCCACCGTGCCGCCCACACACACATTATAATGTATAATATAAAACAGGTATTTTTAAATGTAAATCATCAGCTACATACTGAGTTCATTTTATAATGAATTCTGATCGATCAGTTCTGATCAATACTTCCACTATCTGTTATATCAGTTTAAATAACTGATCAAATAAACAAACCAATAAAATGTAAACACCTAAAGTTTAAATTCCTTTCTGTTTTAATTCAATATTTAAATGAATGATAATTTGTTAAGGACGGCACGGTGGCTTAGTGGTTGGCATGTTCTCCTCTCAGCACTAGGGATTCCCGGTTCGAATCCCCATCTGGGTGGAGTTTCCATGTTCTCCCCGTGTCCGCGTGGGTTTCCTCTGGGTTCTCCGGTTTCCTCCCACAGTCCAAAAACATGGATCAAGTCAATCGAGTTCTCCAAATTGCCCCATATAGAGTGTGTGTGTGAGTGAGTGTGTGTCCAGCGATAGATTGGCGCGCTGTCCTGGGTGTATCTGCCCAGCGCCCGAAACGTTCTCCCCTGGATGGGCATGGAGAACCCCCCATTGACCCTAGTAGAGGATGAAGCTGGGGATAATAGATGCATGGATACAAAGGAGCAAAAATTTTACTTTCTCCGGTTTCCTCTCACAGTCCAAAAACATGATCAAGTCAATGGAGTTCTCCAAATTGCCCCATATAGAGTGTGTCTGTGTGAATGAGTGAGTGTGTGTGTCCAGCGATAGATTGGCGCCCTGTCCTGGGTCTATCTGCCCAGCGCCCGAAACGCTCTCCCCTGGATGGGCATGGGGAACCCCCCCCACCATGACCTTAATAGAGGATAAAACGGAAGATAATGAATGGATAATTTGTTAAATATTAAAGTGAAATAGTGCGGCACGGTGGCTTAGTGGTTGGCATGTTCTCCTCTCAGCACTAGGGATTCCCGGTTCGAATCCCCATCTGGGTGGAGTTTCCATGTTCTCCCCGTGTCTGCGTGGGTTTCCTCCGGGTTCTCCGGTTTCCTCCCACAGTCCAAAAACATGGATCAAGTCAATTGAGTTCTCAAAATTGCCCCATATAGAGTGTGTCTGTGTGAGTGAGTGTGTGCCCAGTGATGGATTGGCGCCCTGTCCTGGGTGTATCTGCCCAGCGCCCGAGACGTTCTCCCTGGATGGGCATGGGGAACCCCACCGCGACCCTAATAGAGAATTAAAGTGAAATAATCTCAGGTTTTTAAAAATGAATTCATGAGACGGTTAATCTGTAAATAAACATATTTATTAAAGCAACAACCATCCGTCACACGAAGACACATCTAAAACATCGTCAGCGTTAAATCAAAGGATATAGAAGTTTGACAAAATATAAAAAAGAAAACCCAAAATCTAGTGCAACTGCAGAGATTTTAAATCTGGCCAAAAGTATGTGGACTTTCAAAAGAATCACACCTTCCTAAATGGGCATTCAAAACCCAGTGCGGGACCTTCCCTAAACTGTTACACCTAAATGTGAAGCAGCATTTAATCCTCTGTAACGTCTTCATCCTTCCACAGTGTAATTACTGTTTTTGAGAGGTCGACCACAAGGCTGACGGTTCGGTGGGTTTTTCCAGGACCAGTCAAAGACCTATGTGGTTCCTGATTCAGGAACAGGTCTTATTCTGTGTTTGAACACATCCGGGTTATTCTGCATCATTTTTGTGGAATGTTAATAAGATTAATAACGTGACCACAGTGTTCCCAGGTCCTCGCATGACCCCGCTATGCATCATGTAACGATGTTGGTGTTCATTATCAATTTTTAGATTACCAAGATCCACACAAGTCTACGACAAACAGAAGTTTCCATTGTACACACAGCGCTGGAGAACGTTAATGCTGTCCGGCCGCTCGTGGAGGAGTCCTCCACTAATCCTCGGTCCTCACAAGTAGAGCTGTGCGATACCACGAATTTTGGTATCGATCCGATACCAAGTAAATACAGGGCCAATATCGCGATATTTGATACCGATACTATTTAATATTTAAGCTTCATTGATCCAAAAGACCTGGTATAGAATTTCGCCAAACATTGTAGGTGACAACAAAATAATGGATCCCAATCGACATCTTTGTTTAGAAGCAATGGAACAGTAATAAAACAAAGTTTGCTTTAACGTGAGGAAAATGTATATTTTTGAGGTAAGAAACGACAATACAAATATAAAGTAAAAATGCTCCCCTCACTCGACATTTTTTTCTTTCTTTGTTTCTTTTTTTCAAATAGAATTCTGTGTGGGCTGTGTGCTTTTTCATGTGCTTAAATAACTTTGTCGTGTTTGCTGTGTACCTAAAAGACTTTTTGCAAACCGAACAGCTTGCCGATGTCGCATTTCCGGCTGTGGAATACAGCCGAACGGCGCTTCTCTTTCTTTCAGACATCTTTTTTTTTATCTCCCACTCCGAGTCTCTCTCTCCGTACTGTGACGTGTCGACTTGGGCGGGTCAGACTGAGCCCACGTGGCCGCTGTCTTGAGTATCGATCTTTTTACGCAAGTATTGTTCAATACCGATACCAGCGTTGATATCGATATTATCGATATTTGTATCGATCCGCACAGCTCTACTCACAAGGTTTCTTTCTTTAATAAATGTCTCGCCACTTTCTCATTGCCGTGTGCTTTGGGGTTTCCAGTTTAGAAGATTGTACAGCTGCTTTGAGACAATAATCTACTGTAGTTATATAAGTTCAAGTCATTCAAAACTTCACATGTGAAACTTTAAAAACAAAATAGAAATTCAGAACATTCTAGCGTCGCATGGGCGGTGCCTTGTTTTTAATGAGTTAATTGATTACAGAGGGGCGGCACGGTGGCTTAGTGGTTAGTGGTTCGAATCCCAATCTGGGTGGAGTTTCCATGTTCTCCCCGTGTCCGCGTGGGTTTCCTCCGGGTTCTCCGGTTTCCTCCCACAATCCAAAAACATGTATCAAGGTCAATTGTATTCTCCAAATTGCCCCATATAGAGTGTGTTTGAGTGAGTTAGTGTGCCCAGTGATAGATTGGCGTCCTATCCTAGGTCTATCTGCCCAGCGCCCGAAACGTTCTCCCATGAATGGGCATGGGGAACCCCCCCTCCCCGTGACCCTAATAGAGGATAAAGTGGAAGATAATGGATGGATGGATTGATTACAGAGGGCTGTCCACATACTTCTGGCCTCAGTGATGTTGTGAACGAAGCAGGCACAGGAGCGTGGCAGCCTCAGTTTCCCTCTGTGTGCTCCCTGTGGACACACTCGGGTTCCTCACTGGTGGCCTGGTTCCAGGTGGAGTTCTTGGTGGAGGTGGTGGGGCGGCGCAGAATGAAGCGACCCTTTGCACGAGGAACCTCATCCTGGCTTTTCACCTCCAACCACTTCCTGTCACTTTCTGCCTCCTTTTCCTTTCCGAGCTACAATCATAAAGAAGAGGCAGAGGTGGTTCATCAGAGGCCGAGCGGGTCCTTCTACACGTTTGGTCATTCGGTCATTTATTGGACGCTTTTATCCAAAGCGACTTACAAGGTGAGCACAGGGTTCATCACAACATCCCTGGAGCAATGAGGGTTAAGGGTCTTGCTCAAGAACCCACATTGGTAACTTCAGTGGACCTGGGATTTAAACCCCCAACCTTCAGATTGATAACCAACACCCTAACCACTGAGCTACCACACCCATCGATACACGATAAAATACAAAATAAATGTCCCAAAGAATACATTTACGTCACTATGAGAACTATTGATAATGTCGACATCCAAACTACAGACTGAGAGCAGACAGAGGTTCTAAAAAAAAGCTCTGTCGAGGCGTATGAGACATTTGTTCCCCATGCTCATCCAGGGGAGAACGTCTCGGGCGCCGGGCAGATACACCCATGACAGGGCGCCAATCCATCGCTGGGTACACACTCACATGTTCAAACACACTCTATTTGGGGCAATTTAGAGAACTCAATTAACTTGATCCATGTTTTTGGACTGTGGGAGGAAACCGGAGAACCCGGAGGAAACCCACGCGGACACGGGGAGAACATGGAAACTCCACCCAGATGGGGATTTGAACTGGGAATCCCTAGCGCTGAGAGGAGAACGTGCTAACCACTAAGCCACCGTGCCGCCCCCTATTTTAATTAAGGAAATTAAAGTTTAATTATGCAGGTTTGCATTAGAATCATTGAGTATTTGTTGGCTTAGTGGCTTAGTGGTTTAGCACGTTGGCCTCTCAGCACTAGGGATTCCCGCTTCGAATCCCCATCTGGGTGGAGTTTCCATGTTCTCCCCGTGTCCGCGTGGGTTTCCTTGGGTTCTCCGGTTTCCTCCCACAGTCCAAAAACATGGATCAAGGTCAATTGAATTCTCCAAATTGCCCCATATAGAGTGAGTGTGTACCCAGTGATAGATTGGTGTCCTGTCCTGGGTCTATCTGCCCAGCGCCTGAAACGTTCTCCCCTGGATGGGCATGGGGAACCCCCCCCCCCCCCCCAACTTCCCCCGCGACCCTAGTAGAGGATAAAGCTAAAGATATTGAATGGATTGAATACATGAGGTGATTTTGCAGCTGCTTTTATCTGAACTGTTTTAACTTAAAGGATGAGCTCTGAGTTTGCATGTTCTCCCTGAATCTGCATGGGTTTTCGACAGGTTCTCCAGTTTCCTTTCAAAGTTCAAATATATATTCATGTGTGTGTGTGAGAAATAGAGAGTGTGTGTGTGCCCAGTGATAGATTGGCGTCCTGTCCTGGGTGTATCTGCCCAGCGCCTGAAACATTCTCCCCTGGATGGGCATGAGGAACCACCCCCCCCCCCATGATGAAAGGATAATGAGATGAGATGGGGAGTTTCTCCCACAGTCATAAATTCCCACAGAAATGAATGCTCTAAATTGCCCCATATAGTATGTATGTGTGTGTGTATGTAAGTGAGTGTGTGCCCAGTGATAAATAGGCGCCCGAAACATTCTCCCCTGGATGGGCATGGAGAACCACCCGCCCCCCCCCCCATGATGAAAAGATAATGAGATGATATGGGGTGTTTCTCCCACAGTCCAAAATCATGGATTTAAGGTGAAATTAATGCTCTAAATGACCCCATATAGTATGTATGTGTGTGTGTGTGAGTGAGTGTGTGTTCAGTGATAGATTGGCGCCCTGTCCTGGGTGTGTCTGCCCAGCGCCTGAAACGTTCTCCCCTGGATGGGCATGGGGAACCACCCCGCCCCCCCCCCCCCATGATGAAAAGATAATGAGATGATATGGGGTGTTTCTCCCCCAGTCCAAAATCATGGATTTAAGGTGAAATTAATGCTCTAAATGACCCCATATAGTATGTATGTGTGTATGTGTGTGTGTGTGTGTGTTTGTGTGTGTGTTTGTGTGAGTAAGTGAGTGTGTGCCCAGTGATAAATTGGCGCCCTGTCGTGGGTGTATCTGCCCAGCGCCTGAAACATTCTCCCCTGGATGGGGATGGGCATGGGAACCCCCCCCCCCCCCCGCGACCCTAGTACAGGGTAAAGTGAAAGATAATGAGATGAATGAATGAATATTCATTCATTCATTCATTATCTCCCGCTTTATCCTCTATTAGGGTCGCGGTGGGGTTCCCCATGCCCATCCAGGGGAGAACGTCTCGGGCGCTGGGCAGATAGACCCAGGACAGGGCGCCAATCCATCGCTGGGTACACACTCACACACTCAAACACACTGTATATGGGGCAATTTAGAGAACTCAATTAACTTGATCCATGTTTTTGGACTGTGGGAGGAAACCGGAGAACCCGGAGGAAACCCACGCGGACACGGGGAGAACATGGAAACTCCACCCAGATGGGGATTCGAACCGGGAATCCCTAGTGCTGAGAGGCGAACGTGCTAACCACTAAGCCACCGTGACGCCTGAATGAATATTACTGAATGATTTGGATGTTAACTTCAAAATAGCCTCGAATTCAGAAGGTCACCCGGGAAATGTTCACCAAATTAATATTCGTGTGTTCTCACAAAGGGTGTAGTGTGTAATTCGAGATGCAGCCTTTGTCGGTTTTAGTTCAAACACTGAGGATGTTTAACTCAGGGATAAGTGCTTATCGGTTCTAAAGATAAGATTAGAATGGTGTGGCTCAGACTGACTGAAGCCCCTGAGATCATACCAGGTAGTATTTCTGGCCGCTGGGTGTGAGCTCTGGTTTCCAGTCCTCGTCGTTACAGATCTTATTAATAACCTTGTTTCCAGGGCAGTTCGTTTTGTTCCAGCTTCGACCTTGAACCTTAAACTGCTGCAGCACACAGAGTGGAACGATGTTAGGATGGTCCTCAGTACTAAACAGTACTGAAAACTCAAAATCATGCTTACATTTACATTACATTTGGTCGTTTATTGGACGCTTTTATCCAAAGCGACTTACAAAGTGAGCACAGGGTTCATCACAACATCCCTGGAGCAATGAGGGTTAAGGGTCTTGCTCAAGGAGCCACATTGGTAACTTCAGTGGACCTGGGATTTGAACCCCCAACCTTCAGATTGATAGCCCAATGTCCTAACCACTGAGCTACCAAGCCCCAGATCAACCAAAGGTTTAATAAACTGCCTTTGTGCAGACACGGTCATGCTGAAACAGGAAAGGACCTTCCCTAAATGGTAAACTGGTTCCAAGACTTAGGAGAACATCACAAACATGAAGTGTATTAGAATTAAAGCAGCTCTGGGGAGATGTGGGTCTCTCTGTTGGCCATGTGGAGTAACGGGAGCCGAGAGGGGGCTGATGTTTATAATCAGTGGAAATCTGATCGGGGGTGGCACGGTGGCTTAGTGGTTAGCATGTTTGCCTCTCAGCGCTAAGGATTCCCGGTTCGAATCCCCATCTGGGTGGAGTTTCCATGTTCTCCCCGTGTCCGTGTGGGTTTCCTCCGGGTTCTCCGGTTTCCTCCCACAGTCCAAAAACATGGATCAAGTCAATTGAGTTCTCCAAATTGCCCCATATAGAGTGTGTGTGTGTGAGTGAGTGTGTGCCCAGCGATGGATTGGCGCCCTGTCCTGGGTGTATTTGCCCAGCGCCCGAAACTTTCTTCCCTGGATGGGCATGGGGAACCCCCCCGCGACCCTAATAGAGGATAAATCAGAAGATAATGGATGAATGGATAAATCTCGTAGTGTTAATCACAACATCCCTGGAGCAATGAGGGTTAAGGGTCTTGCTCAAGGACCCACATTGGTAACTTCAGTGGACCTGGGATTTGAACCCCCAACCTTCAGATTGATAGCCCAACACCCTAACCACTAAGCTACCGTGCACCCATGCTTAATACTGAACCCTGGATTAAATACTACACACTCCCTTTAATATTAAATGTTATACGCAATACTAAATGCATTTGAAAATGCATCCAACACTCAATACTACATATAAAACTTAGAACTAAATATGGACTGTAATTCTAAAATGTGAACTCAGTACCAAACTTTGACCTCAAAATTAGAACCGGAGCTTAATACTAAATACTGAACTCACTACTAAACTTTGTACTAAACTAGACAATTTTCTATTGTAAAATGCACTTCATAAAACGGGTAGTTCTAGTCCTTAAATCTGATTGGCTAAGTCGTTTGTCCAGTCGTGACACTTTTGTATTAATGTGGGTTATACTATACATTATATTAAATCATAAATACAGATTAATATAAACAAGTATTAATATAAAAAGTGGATTCTCGATTAGAAGTAAAGCTGTTATGCTGATTTTATAAACTGTGTTCTGTAATTTAGCCACTAGATGGCAGTGATTTGATCATTAGAGAAATCCTTAGTCCTGTTAGTCAGCGATCAGCGTTCCCTTTAAAAATAGGACTAGATTATGTCGCGGAAGACCAGATTGTTAACAATTTTGCTTTAAATGAATACATTTATGAATCAAACCTTGTTTTTTATATTGTGTGTTTGTACGCATTTTTTAAAAGCAATAAGACACTCGAGGTTGTGTATTATTGGGAATAAATCACAGGAAAGATAAGGTACTGTACTCTGCTACATATCGGGCCTAATAACACCTTTATGTGATTCATTGCCAATGCCATGCCTTATTGTACCGTATTACTTTTATTATAAATAAATAAACTTGAAATTAAATACTGACTTCAAAACGAAATACAACACATAGCCCTTAAGCCATCATGGTGGGGGTTCATGGTGGGGGTTCCCCATGCCCATCCAGGGGAGAACGTCTCGGGCGCTGGGCAGATACACCCAGGACAGGGCGCCAATCTATCACTGGGCACACACTCACTCACACAGACACACTCTATATGGGGCAATTTTGATAATTAAATTGACTTGATCCATGTTTTTTGGACTGTGGGAGGAAACCGGAGAACCCGGAGGAAACCCACGCAGACACGGGGAGGACATGAAAACTCCACCCAGATGGGGATTCGAACCGGGAATCCCTAGCGCTGAGAGGCGAACGTGCCAACCACTAAGCCACCGTGCCGCCGATTTAGTATTAATCTTAGTATTTTGTTTGTTTGGTTTGAGGTCGGGCAGCACGGTGGCTTAGTGATTAGCATGTTCTCCTCTCAGCGCTAGGGAGTCCCGGTCCGAATCCCAATCTGGGTGGAGTTTCCATGGTCTCCCCGTGTCCGCGTGGGTTTCCTCCGGGTTTTCTGGTTTCCTCCAACAGTCAACAACATGGATCAAGTCAATTGAGTTCTCCAAATTGCCCCATATAGAGTGTGTCTGTGTGAGTGAGTGTGTGCCCAGCGATGGATTGGCGCCCTGTCCTGGGTCTATCTGCCCAGCGCATGAGACGTTCTCCCCTGGATGGGCATGGGGAACCCCACCGCGACCCTAATAGAGGATAAAGCGGAAGATAATGAATGAATGAATAATACTAAATCTTCCAGTATACTGAATAATAATGAATAAGAAATGAGTGAAGTCTTACAAATGCTGCTGGTTTAATCTCAGAACCAACGAGATCTCTGATGAAGCTCTTGCTGTTGCCATCAGCTTCCTCATGAACTGATGGGGAGGAAGAGGAGGTGGAGGAAGAGGAGGAGTGAGAACGTTCTCGATGTTTCTTACTTTTTCTGGAGGAGAAACAAAGAGCAGTGAATCCAACGGGTGAGTTTGGATCTTCAGCAGACTGGAGAACAAATAACGTTTCCAGTTCAAACCAGTGCTAGGGTTTAATGGGTTTAATGGTGTGTGATAATCTGTGTATCGTTAATCCCAGCTGCGGTGCATTGATGCGGATCTGTAATCCAGGGAGGACTTACTTTGATCTCTTGTGGTGCTTGGTGGATCTATCAGATGATCTCTCGGTGCTGGATTCCACAGATTTACTCTGTTCTCGCCCGCGTTTCTTTTCATTAAACCTTTTGTGGGAGTTCATTTTTTGCTGCTCTATATCCAGTGGATGGTCCAGCGTTTTGCCTTTGGGTCTTTTCCTGTCAGTCTGCGTACAGAACACAGAGAGTATGTCATCGAGAGTCCCATTTAAAGATGTTCGGGGTCAGGACTCTACGTTTCTATGTTCTCCAAACATCTAGATCGACACAATGTTACAGAGAGTATGTGATCGAGAGTCCCATTTAAAAGTTCATAGAGAGTCCCATAGAAAGTTAATTTAAACCTCACCAAAAACCTGTGGGCGGAACTAAAGGGAGAACCTAAATCCCTGAAAATTCTGGACACATTTTAATAATCATTATCGTTCCCGGTTCGAATCCCCATCTGGGTGGAGTTTCCATGTTCTCCCCGTGTCCGCGTGGGTTTTCTCCGGGTTCTCCGGTTTCCTCCCACAGTCCAAAAACATGGATCAAGTCAATTGAGTTCTCCAAATTGCCCCATATGGAGAGTGTCTGTGTTAGTGAGTGTGTGATCAGTGATGGATTGGCGCCCTGTCCTGGGTGTATCTGCCCAGCGCCCGAAACTTTCTCCCCTGGATGGGCATGGGGAACCCCCCCGCGACCCTAATAGAGGATAAAGCGGAAGATAATGGATGGATGGATTCATAAAGAAATGTGTCCCCATCCCCGCCCCCTCTCTTACTTTCCTTACTTTCAATTTTGGCTTAGTGGTTGGCATGTTCTCCTCTCAGCACTAGGGATTCCCGGTTCGAATCCCAATCTGGGAGTTTCCATGTTCTCCCCGTGTCCGCGTGGGTTTCCTCCCACAGTCCAAAAACATGGATCAAGGTCAAATTAATTCTCCAAATTGCCCCATATAGAGTGTATTTGTATGCCCAGCGATAGACTGGCGTCCCGTCATGGGTGTATCTGCCCAGCACCCGAGACGTTCTCCCCTGGATGGGCATGGGGAACCCCCCCGCGACCCTAATAGAGGATAAAGGGAAGATAATGGATGGATGGATGATTGGGGGGAAATGGATGATAGACCTTATGTTCCGTTTATTTTGACCTGTGGTTCTCTTTTGGTCAAGGATACTTACTGTGAGATCTGATTAGAGTCCGTTATTGGTTCTTTCACTTCCATCACTCATCACCCACATTAAATACACACCATCAACAGTGTGGAGGCAACCACCACACAAATAGCGTCCTCTTTCACATCAAACGCTCTCTCGCAAGACAAAAGCAAGGGTTTGAGAGAGAGAGAGAGAGAGAGAGCGAGAGCGGGAGAGAGAGACAGAGTGCTGTGGGGTACCAAAGATGTCGTGGCTTAATCTGGCGGCACGTTTCCCCCAACATGCATTATATTTCAAAATTGTTCGGTCACCTTGGAGCTGCTTTCCATGGAGTCGTTGAACTCATCAAACAGAACAGAGTTCCTCCTGAAAGTCCGGGGAGAAACATCAATTCTCCTGCGGAAACAAATCACAGATTTACAGAACGACGTGGTTCAGAAACATCTGAACGTCTGAGGGATGAGATAATCAGAGCTGGAGAACCACGAGGTGAGAGTTTGATGGTGTGTCGCCCGTCACTCAGCAAGAACCCTGATGTCCTCCTCTGAACTTCTACATTGAGGAGGTGGTTATGTCCATTGGATCACCCTTCACCGGATTTCCGGACCCACATCTAGGCATGGTAGCTCAGTGCTGAGGGTGTTGGGCTATCAATCTGAAGGTTGTGGGTTCCAATCCCAAGTTCACTGAGGTTACCAATGTGGGTCCTTGAGCAAGACCCTTAACTCTCATTGCTCCAGGTGGCGCCCAATCAACCCTTTGTTCTGATCCCAACTGTCAAGTCGCTCTGGATAAAGTGTCTGCTAAATGACCAAATGCAAACGTTCTCACGGTCATTATATTGCGACTCAATAAAAAAAAATTAAAATAAAAAAAAAAACTATTTATTTTGGAAAAATGGCCTCCAAAAACTAAAAAACTTCAATGAACAAAAATTTACATTTCAAAAACTCCGGGGCTTTTTATTCGCCTTTTGCCATTTCGTCGTTATCACAAATTTAAAGAGAATGGTAACAAACAAATGGTAGACGAGTACAAATCAGAACGTTAATTATTTTTTTTATAATGAAATGGATTCGAATCCCGGTTCGAATCCCAATCTGGGTGGAGTTCCATGTTCTCCCCGTGTCCATGTGGGTTTCCGCCACGTTCTCCGGTTTCCTCCCACAGTCGTGCGTGTCTGTGTGAGTGTGTGCCCAGCGATGGATTGGTGCCCTGTCCTGGGTGTATCTGCCCAGCGCCCGAAACGTTCTCCCCTGGATGGGCATGGGGAACCCCACCGCGACCCTAATATAGGATAAAGCGGAAGATAATGGATGGATGGATTCATAAAGAAATGTGTCCCCATCCCCGCCCCCTCTCTTACTTTCCTTACTTTCAATTTTGGCTTAGTGGTTAGCATGTTCTCCTCTCAGCACTAGGGATTCCCGGTTCGAATCCCAATCTGGGAGTTTCCATGTTCTCCCCGTGTCCGCGTGGGTTTCCTCCCACAGTCCAAAAACATGGATCAAGGTCAAATTAATTCTCCAAATTGCCCCATATGGAGTGTATTTGTATGCCCAGCGATAGACTGGCGTCCCGTCATGGGTGTATCTGCCCAGCACCCGAGACGTTCTCCCCTGGATGGGCATGGGGAACCCCCCCGCGACCCTAATAGAGGACGAAGCGGAAGATAATGGATGGATGCAATTTATTAGGGCAGCACAGTGGCTTGGTGGTTAGCATGTTCTCCTCTCAGCGCTGGGGATCCAGGTTTGGGGAACCTCGATCTGAGTGGAGTTTCCATGTTCACCGGTTTCCACCCACAGTCCAAAAGCATAGATTCTAGGTAAACTGAATGCTCTAAATTGCCCCACAAAAGTGTGTGTGTGAGTGCCCCTTAATAGATACCCACCCTGTCCTGAGTGTATCTGCCCAGCACCTCTATTCTGAAGGGGTCACTGTAATTTCAGACCTCACTTTACCTCCGTACTCAGACATCTACAAAAACACTGGAATGTGATGCTCTGCTCTTCACCTGTGGATCTCCGGACTTTTTCTCGGCTTTGTGAGATGTTTTTCAGCGGCGTGTCGTCGATACATGGCAAAGCGTTCATTGAGAGTCAACCCAGAGGAGAAATGCTGAGCTGTCGGTAATTAAAAACAGAGACACCTTTAATTAAACATCTAATCAATTCTAAACGACATCACAACACAAATATACACCTATATATTATATTCCCATCATTTTACAGAGACTCATCCAAAGCGACTGATTCCAAAAGGAATCAGACCCCTGGAGTAATGAAGATTCGGGGCCTTGCCCAAGGGCCCCCATCGGTCACCTTCATTGGACACATGGCTTAAACTCCCAAACTATTTCCAAACTCTAAACGCTATTTACAACATTTATTCATCTGTTATCTTCCGCTTTATCCTCTATTAGGGTCGCGGTGGGGTTCCCCATGCCCATCCAGGGGAGAACGTTTCAGGCGCCAATCCATCACTGGGCACACACTCACTCACACAGACACACTCTATATGGGGCAATTTGGAGAATTCACTTAACCCTGATCCATGTTTTTGGACTGTGGGAGGAAACCGGAGAACCCGGAGGAAACCTACGTGGACATTGGCTTAGTGGTTAGCATGTTTGCCTCTCAGCACTAGGGATTTCCGGTTCGAATCCCCATCTGGGTGGAGTTTCCATGTTCTCCCCGTGTCCGCATGGGTTTCCTCTGGGTTCTCCGGTTTCCTCCCACAGTCCAAAAACATGGATCAAGTCAATTAATTCATTTATTATCTCCCGCTTTTATCCTCTATTAGGGTCGCGATGGGGTTCCCCATGCCCATCCAGGAGAGAACGTCTCGGGCGCTGGGCAGATACACCCAGGACAGGGCGCCAATCCATCGCTGGGTACACACTCACACACTCTATATGGGGCAATTTAGAGAACTCAATTAACTTGATCCATGTTTTTGGACTGTGGGAGTAAACCGGAGAACCCGGAGGAAACCCACGCGGACACGGGGAGAACATGGAAACTCCACCCAGATGGGAATTTGAACCGGGAATCCCTAGCGCTGAGAGGCGAACGTGCTAACCACTAAGCCACCGTGCCGCCCGAATCAAGTCAATTGAATTCTCCAAATTGCCCCATATAGAGTGTTTGTGTGAGTGAGTGTGTGTTCAGTGATGGATTGGCATCCTGTCCTGGGTGTATCTGCCCAGCGCCCGAAACGTTCTCCCCTGGATGGGCATGGGGAACCCCCCCGCGACCCTAGTGGAGGATAAAGCAGAAGATAATGGATGGATGGATAATGTTAACACTTAAACGTTCTCTAAGCCGTTTATCCTGATCGAGGTTGTGGGGGTGCTGAGGCTTATCCCAGCACTCATCGGGGAGAAACAGGATACCAGTTTTTCACAGACCACACAAACTAAATATTTACCAACCAGCATGTTTCTAGACTCCGACATGGACATGGGAAGGACATGCAAACTTTCGATAGCAAGAACCCTAAACACAAACGTGGTAAATGTGGTATTTATCATCTTCTTAATAGAAGATGTGTTTTTACATTTTGGAAAACAATAAAACATTATATTACACTACATGGACAAAAGTATTGGGACACACCGCCAGGTACATCGGACATCTTTGTAAGTTTGGCTTTGTAGAACCACTTTGGGCCAGGCTTCTTTCTGTTCCAGCATGTCCGTAAAGACAAAGTTGGGTGAACCCCATCCAATGTCTTTGGGATGAATTAGAACAGTGATTGTGTGCCCGGCAGCACGGTGGCTTAGTGGTTGGCACGTTCTCCTCTCGGCAATCCCAATCCGAATCCCAATCTGGGAGTTTCCATGTTCTCCCCGTGTCTGCGTGGGTTTCCTCTGGGTTCTCCGGTTTCCTCCCACAGTCCAAAAACATGAATCAAGTCAATTGAGTTCTCCAAATTGCCCCATATAGAGCATGTGTGAGTGAGTGTGTGCCCAGTGATAGATTGGCGCCCTTTCCTGGGTGTATCTGCCCAGCGCCCGAGACGTTCTCCCCTGGATGGGCATGGGGAACCCCCTGTGACCCTAGTACAGTATAAAGTGGAAGATAACGGATGGATGGATTGTGTGCCCTATGACCTCACATGTTCTATTCTGGACGTTCTCCCTGTTTTATTCATTCATTCATTCATCCATTATCTTCCGCTTCATCCTCTATTAGGGTCGCGGTGGTGTTCCCCATGCCCATCCAGGGGAGAACGTCTCGGGCGCTGGGCAGATACACCCAGGACAGGACGCCAATCTATCACTGGGCATCCCTGTTTTATAATGGTGTATAATGTGTTGTGTCCCAATACTTTTGTCTTTATAGTCGGGTCTCTGTTTCAATCCAAAATATTTGAGTCCCAGACAATCGATAAAGTGTTGGGTGTGAAGGGGCTCCCGAGGCTCCGCCCGAAAAATGACCAAAGACACATTTCAATATCTTGTGGACGAACCTCCTAGTAGAGTTGAAATTCTGACATCTGCACAGGAGTCGACTTAATTGTTGCCACTGATTACAGAATGTGGTTAGGGGACCATCAGGGGGCCCCGCATACATTTGGTGTCATGTGGATATAATTTAATACTATGTGTTTGGCTCAGTGCTGCAGACAGAGAAAGGAATAAATGTCCAGGACGTGCTCACTAATCCCATCGTCAGGTCGTTAACGAGTCGTTAATGATGTAATCACCTCGGATGTCATGGACTATCGACACCACATGCTGTGCAAAGCGCTCCGACGGGCTTCTGCACACATTATTACAGTGCAGGTGTTTAAACACCGACTGCACTTCCTGTTCCTGTTTATCAGAGTTCCTCCCATCGTTACACAGAACTGAGGATCTGCAAGACATGTACGGAAAAAAAAACACCAAACACCGTTAAAATACAACACAAACGAAACGAAACACACGCCAAACGCACCGTTAGGCTTCTGTGATAACTGTCGTCACATGGGCTCCAGAGTACTGCAGCGGTACAACATACTACGGTTCACCTCTGTGTTTAGGAATCCGCCCTGTTGGTTGAAAAGTGTCGTCTAGTCCAAATTTTTTTGTTTTAATACCGATTACTTCTCCTTGTCCTCTGGCTCTGACTAGTCCCCAAACTTCTCCTTGTCCTCTGGCTCTGACTAGTCCTCCAACTTCTCCTTGTCCTCTGGCTCTGACTAGTCCTCCAACTTCTCTTTCTCCTCTGGCTCTGACTAGTCCTCCAACTTCTCCTTCTCCTCTGACTCTGACTAGTCCTCCAACTTCTCTTTCTCCTCTGGCTCTGACTAGTCCTCCAACTTCTCCCTGTCCTCTGGGTCTAACTAGTCCTCCAATTTCTCCTTGTTCTCTGGCTCTGACTAGTCCTCCAACTTCTCCTTGTCCTCTGGCTCGGTCCAGTCCTCCAACTTCTCCTTGTCCTCTGGCTCTGACTAGTCCTCCAACTTCTCCTTGTTCTCTGGCTCTTACTAGTCCTCCAACTTCTCCTTGTCCTCTGGCTCTGACTAGTCCTCCAACTTCTCCTTGTCCTCTGGCTCTGACTAGTCCTCCAACTTCTCCTTGTCCTCTGGCTCTGACTAGTCATCCAACTTCTCCTTGTCCTCTGGCTCTGACTAGTCCTCCAACTTCTCCTTCTCCTCTGGCTCTGACTAGTCCTCCAACTTCTCCTTAATCTCTGGCTCTGACAAGTCCTCCAACTTCTCCTTGATCTCTGACTCCGACTAGTCCTCCAACTTCTCCTTCTCCTCTGGCTCTGACTAGTCCTCCAACTTCTCCTTCTCCTCTGGCTCTGACTACTCCTCCAACTTCTCCTTGTTCTCTGGCTCTGACTAGTCCTCCAACTTCTCCTTGTTCTCTGGCTCTGACTAGTCCTCCAACTTCTCCTTCTCCTCTGGCTCTAACTAGTTCTCAAACGTCTCCCTGTCCTCTACTCTAACTAGTTCTCAAACGTCTCCCTGTTCTTTGTTTCATAAAATGTATTTTTATTATTATAGTCCTTCTAAATATGCTAGATGTTGTTAACGTCAAATAAAGTGAAAGTGAATCGTTTTGTTTAAAGTGACTCAGTGATTTTTGTCCAAGTTTTTTTGTTTTAATACCAATTACTTCTCCTTGTCCTCTGGCTCTAACTAGTCCTCCAACTTTTCTGGCTCTGAATAGTCCACCAAATTCTCCTTGTGCTCTGGCTCTGACTAGTCCTCCAACTTCTCCTTGTTCTCTGACTCTGACTAGTCCTCCAACTTCTCCTTGTTCTCTGACTCTGACTAGTCCTCCAACTTCTCCATGTTCTCTGACCCTGACTAGTCCTCCAACTTCTCCTTGTCCTCTGGCTCTGACTAGTCCTCTAAGTGCTATATAAATCAAATTTATTATTATTATTTTTATTATTATAGTCCTTCTAAACATGCTAGATGTTGTTAACGTCAAATAAAGTGACAGTGAATTGTTTTTCTAAAGTGACTCAGTGATTTTTGTCCAATTCTTTTTGTTTTAATACCAATTACTTCTCCTTGTCCTCTGGCTCTGACTAGTCCTCCAACTTCTCCTTGTGCTCTGGCTCTGACTAGTCCTCCAACTTCTCCTTGTTCTCTGGCTCTGACTAGTCCTCCAACTACTTCTTGTCCTCTGGCTCTGACTAGTCCTCCAACTTCTCCTTGTCCTCTGGCTAAATCAAGTCCTCCAACTTCTCCTTGTCCTCTGGCCAAATCAAGTCCTCCAACTTCTTCTTCTTCTCTAGGTCTAACTAGTCCTCCAACTTCTCCATGTCCTCTGGCTCTAACTAGTCCTCCAACTTCTCCATGTCCTCTGGCTCTAACTAGTCCTCCAACTTCTCCTTGTCCTCTGGCCAAATCAAGTCCTCCAACTTCTTCTTCTTCTCTAGGTCTAACTAGTGCTCCAACTTCTCCATGTCCTCTGGCTCTAACTAGTCCTCCAACTTCTCCTTGTCCTCTGGCTCCATCTAGTCCTCTGGCTTCATCTAGTCCTCAAACTCCTTGTTCTCTGGCTCAATCTAGTTCTCAAATGTCTTCCTCTCCTCTGGGTCTAACTAGTCCTCCAACTTCTCCCTGTCCTCTGGGTCTAACTAGTCCTCCAACTTCTCTTTGTCCTCTGGCTCCATCTAGTTTTCCAACTTCTCCCTGTCCTCTGGGTCTAACTAGTCCTCCAACTTCTCCTTGTCCTCTGGCTCTAACTATTCCTCCAACTTCTCCTTGTCCTCTGGCTCTGACCAGTCCTCCAACTTCTCCCTGTCTTTTTGCTCTAACGAGTCCTCCAACTTCTCCCTGTCCTCTGGCTCCATCTAGTTCTTAAATGTCTCCCTGTTGTCTGACTCTAACTAATCGTCCAAATTCTCCCTGTCCTTCTGCTCCACCCATCCCTCCATTTTCCGCTTGTCCTGCACCTTCAGCACACACTCCACCTTAACCTCAAGTTAAAACGTTCTCTCTACCTCAATCTCATCTCTCTCATTGATATCTAATAAACTTCCTTGTACCTTCACACCTTTTCTTTTGCTTTTTCCTTCTCCATACTGTCCCCAACCTTCTCCGTACCCACTGCCACCCATATCTCAGTCATGGTTTTCCTCTCTTTCCCCAAATGATATAACTCTGGTCTTCATGATGTGGTGTGTTCTTTACACAGACTCGAGCCGGTGTTTTGGAAGGTCCTACCTTGCGAGATCATGGCTTAGTGAGTCCATCCTCTTATCAAACTCCGCCTCTCGTTTTTTAGAGCGCCTGGGTGGAGACTCATCGCTCAGATACAGGAATATCTCCTGCTCCATGTTCTCAGAGCTCCTGCTAGTTGGAGCTACACATGAGGAAGAAGGACCCTTTCCTTTGAGTTTCGCCGGTTTTTCGGTGGATACCTCCTCCGACTTACGAGCCAACTTCTCCCGCTGAGAGAGAGCAGCCAGGATGCGTGCGGCTCTCTCTTTCTCGTGGCTCAGCAGGAAGGCCTCCAGCTCATCGTCCCATGCTCGGTCCTCCAACCTTCTGACATGTTCCTCGAACAGTTCTCGAGCAGAGAGTGGCACCGGGCTCCTGTGCTTGGGAACTCTCTGTACACAGGGTTCTGTTGGCTCACCCTGAACCTCCTCACGGGGGCATGGGGGCATGTTTAGGAACCCATGGGATGAGGGGTCCTTCTTAAAAGCCTCCAGGTGATTGGGGTTTTCAGGTTCCTCTTTGATTTGGTCGGCAGCACCTGAGAGTTTATCAAAAGTGCTACCCCGAGATTCACGCCCGGCCTCCTCGTTCTCCACCACCTTCTCCAGAACCTTATCTGTTGCTGCTTTTTATACTTCTGCTCCTCTAAAAATCTGGAAAAACAATATTAACAAAAAAATATGTGGTTTTGCAGAAACACAACCTGGAATCCTGTTTAAAGAAAAATCAAGAACCATCAATACCGTGGACAGAGCATGTATTATTGGGGTGGTGGATGAGTCCCAGTGGTGCAGTAACACCAACATGGTGGTGCAAGTGTGCTGCTGGAGTTTAAACCCTGTATCTACTCACTGGACACTCTGTTACACCTCCATCTTAGTGCTCCACTTCAAAGATCTGCTCCTCTAATCCTCCATCAGTGATCACAGGTCGCTGTTGGTTGAATACTTTTCCTGGTTAGTTCGTCTCAGCTCATCAGTGACACCATGGAGTATAAGAACTCGGAGCCTCTGGTACCAGCACCACCACCACCACCACCACCACGTCAGTGTTACTGCAGTGTACCATCCATCACCCAAACAGAACTTTTTGGGGCAAAGTTCTGGTGAAGTTCTGAATGTGTGTGTCTGCTTACTTTTTGAATGCGATAGACATGGCAACCGAATCCTCCTCCTGATTGCTGTTTGAAAACATCTCCAGCCCTGAAAAAACTGGGATGGGTTTTTTTTGGGAGGGGCTACTGGTGGAGGAAATGGAGGCTGCAGTTTGGAGGAAGGAAGTCCCATTTCTCGTGGTTCCTGGTCCGAGTGGTACCAAATGGGTTTCGGTGCTGGCTGAATCATCATCACAACCCACCTGTGGACCATTGTTCAGAAATGGCAATGTTTTAGGAATCTTGTCTCCACCAGCCGATGAACCACATCCGCCCTGCACTGGTGTCACACCTCCTCCTCCTCCTCCTCCTCCACCTTCTTCTGCTCCTACTGTGGGTTTCTGGGTTTCTTTGGCTGCACTCAGAGCCTCTCGAGCAGCTCTACTGCTCTGTTTGGAGGAGCTTGATGAGGAGTGGTGTGAATGCACCGATGACGACCTGTCAGAGTGATGGGAGCGGCTCAGGGACCGAGGGCTGCTCGATCGTTTCTTGGGGGTACGTGAGCGCCCCCTCTTTTGCCTTTGGCTCTGACGTTGTTGCTGCTGCTGGTGCTGCTGCTGCTGTTGCTGCTTCTGGTTCTGTTGGGGATTCCAGCGGAAGTTCTGCCAGTTGTTGGATCTGTAGTTGTTGTAGCCTCCTCCTCCCCCACCTCCTCTTGCCCCGCCCCCTCCTCCTCGCTGGAAGCGACCACGAAAGAAGCCACGCCCTCTACCCCTAAAGTAATAAGGCCTCCGGAATCCTCTCTGGTATCCTTGGAACTCTCCGTAGTTCTGAAATTCCCGCTGATGTTTTCGTCCTCGGTTGTGAAACGGAGAGTGAGATCTGGAGCGAGAACGAGATCTGGAACTTGAAGAGAACAAAATTAAATTCAATTTCCAAATTAAAAACAAAGACCGTCATGGTTCTCCACCATCACAGCTTGTGTACATGATGGTCACGATGTCACAGGAGGTGGGCCTGGCCCGGGTTAAACCGGCTGAGAGCCAAAAGGTTTAAGACATTCAATTTAAAACGTTTTACCAGATCATTTAATCTCAGTAAAATATAAATGTATACAATTTTGGATTTATATTATCTTCAGAAAATAAAAAAGTTCAAAAATAAAGCTATGTAATATTAAATGACATTTAAAATCGGTAATTATATATAATACCATAATTATAATATTTTAAAAGATTAAAGGATATCAGATACGGGCGGCACGGTGGCTTAGTGGTTAGCGCGTTCGCCTCTCAGCACTAGGGATTCCCGGTTCGAATCCCCATCTGGGTGGAGTTTCCATGTTCTCCCCATGTCTGCATGGGTTTCCTCCGGGTTCTCCGGTTTCCTTCCACAGTCCAAAAACATGGATCAAGTCAATTGATCTGCGACCATAATATAGGATAAAGCGTAAGATAATGGATGGATGGATGGATGGATGGATCAGATGCATGGCGAGGTTTTAATTGTAATTGTAGTACTTAACATATCCACTAGAGGGAACCACAGTAACACAATAAGCAGCCAGTACTAACTTCTACACTAGAAACCGAACTAAAGTGGGGACTCAGGGTTCTGGGCTAATCTGGTTCTTTACTTTTGTTTGTTCGATTTCATAAACTATTGTCATGTTTACTTAATCAAACAGGTTAATTATATGTTTATTATGATGAGATGGAAAAAAATTAGGTTGTGAATTAAATTAAATGTATAAATAATGAAATTCCATTCATTATCATCCGCTTTATCCTCTACTAGGGGCGCGGGGGGGGTTCCCCATGCCCATCCAGGGGAGAACGTTTCGGGCGCTGGGCAGATACACCCAGGATTGCCAGGACTCGAACACGCCAATCTATTACTACACAAACACACTCTATATGGGGCAATTTGGAGAATTCAATTGACCTTGATCCGTTTTTTGGACTGTGGGAGGAAACCGGAGAACCCGGACACAGGGAGAACATGGAAACTCTACCAAGATTGGGATTCGAACCCCATAGTGCTGAGAGGAGAACATGCTAAACCACTAAGCCACCGTGCCATGTATAAAGGCAGTGAATTAAATTAGTTATAAACATTCATTCATTCATTCATTATCTCCCGCTTTATCCTCTATTAGGGTCGCGGGGGGGTTCCCCATGCCCATCCAGGGGAGAACGTCTCAGGCGCTGGGCAGATACACCCAGGACAGGACACCAATCTATCGCTGGACACACACTCACTCACACAGACACACTCTATAGGGGGCAATTTGGAGAACTCAATTCACTTGATCCATGTTTTTGGACTGTGGGAGGAAACCGGAGAACCCGGAGAAACCCACGCAGACACGAGGGAGAACATGGAAACTCTACCCAGATGGGGATTCGAACCGGGAATCCCTAGCGCTGAGAGGCGAATAGTTATAAACATATTTTTAGAATTCTATTTAAATGTAAAACACATGTTAAAGAACAATCTTATAATTTATATATTTATTATATATATATATATATATAAAAGATTGTTCTTTAACATGTGTTTTATATTGAAATAGAAATATATAATATTGTTTTGTAAATATTACACTTACATTTAATCTTAAGTGTAATGTAATATTAATGTAAATATCAATGTTAATAAAAGTATTTAAAAAAACATATTTTTTTAAGATTAAAGAAGGGAGAATCCAGCACTTTGCATATTTAACGTTCTTTTCTCAGTTTTAAACTCAGGACTGAAACCTAAACCTGAGATTTAACGACTCAGCGAGCTTCTCTCTGCGTGACCGGTGGCAGCAGCATGGGGGGTTGGGGGGGTGGGGTATCTGGGATGGGTTGATGTCGTTGTTACCCGTAGCGATGCTTCCTGGAGCGGGACGGCGAGCTGCTGCGGGACCTGGAGCGGGAGCGGGACAGCGAGCGGGACCTGGACCTGGAGGCTGAGCGCGAGTGGGTTCTGGAAGACGATCTGGGAGTTTTAGACATCGCAGCTGGAGGACAGGTTTAACAGAGTCTGTGGAAGAAGAAGATGAAGATGAAGAAGAACGCAGAAGGTTCTGTAGTGAGGTCACAGGATCTCGCTGAAGCGTGGACGTGGAGAACCGTCCTCCATGAGACCAGCCGAAGGAGATCTGAGCGACTGAGAGTGAACGACTGAGAGAAACGAGAAGTTTTTTATAAAACCAAGGAGATGAAGGTCCACCTCGTGGACTCCAAGACACGCGATCGACACATCCCATAATTAACACACAGCACCAGAACTAACACACACCAACACAACTGCACCAAGTTAAGGTTAAGTTAATTACTTAAATAGTGGTGGCACGGTGGCTTAGTGGTTGGCACGTTCTCCTCTCAGCGCTAGGGATTCCCGGTTCGAATCCCAATCTGGGTGGAGTTTCCATGTTCTCCCCGTGTCCACGTGGGTTTCCTCCGGGTTCTCCGGTTTCCTCCCACAGTCCAAAAACATGGATCAAGTCAATTGAGTTCTCAAAAATTGCCCCATATAGTGTGTGTATGTGTGCGTGTCTGTGTGAGTGTGTGCCCAGCGATAGATTGGCACCCTGTCCTGGGTGTATCTGCCCAGCGCCCGAGACGTTCTCCCCTGGATGGGCATGGGGAACCCCCCCCCAACGACCCTAATATAAGACAAAGCGGAAGATAATGAATGAATGAATGAATAAGTTAAGTGAAGTTAAGGTTAAGTTAATTATTTATATAGCGGCGGCGCGGTGGCTTAGTGGTTGGCACCTTCGCCTCTCAGCGCTAGGGATTCCCGGTTCGAATCCCCATCTGGGTGAAGTTTCCATGTTCTCCCCGTGTCTGCATGGGTTTCTTCCGAGTTCTCCGGTTTCCTCCCACAGTCCAAAAACATGGATCAAGTCAATTGAGTTCTCTAAATTGCCCCATATAGAGTGTGTATGCGTGCATGTCTGTGTGAGTAAGTGTGTGCCCAGCGATAGATTGGCGTCCTGTCCTGGGTGGGGCATGGGGAACACCCCCCCCCCCCCCGCGACCCCAATAGAGGATAAAGATAATGGATAGATTAATTTATAGAGCACTTTTTACAACAGTACATTGTCACAAAGCAGCTTTACAGAATGAAAAGCCTTTAAACCCCCAAAGAGCGAGCCGAAGCGACAGCGGCAAGACAAAACTCCCCGTTATGTTGTGATTTAAGGAAGAAACCTTGGGAGGACCAAGACTCAGTGGGGGACTCGTCCTCCTTGAGCGGCCAGGCAGCAACAACAGTGTAGGACAGCCATGTCCAGATATCTAACAAATGGAAAAACTAACAACTGAAAACTATATGTGAGTCCATTAGGGGGCGTCCTGCAGGACCGCCAGTCCAATTGATATTCAGGTTCCATCCAGCATTTGTCGGCAGAGCCATGGATGAAGATCTGACTCCACCTCCAGGAAGCCGGGCACACCTCAAAAGAAACAGACAAAGGACCACCATTCTGAGAATCCTCCGCCACCCAAATAATAGCTGTCCTGTGGGGGTCCTGATCATCAGAGAACATGCTAAAGGGCAATAACAGAGTATGGATCTGTAGACCTACAAGCCCCATCTGTAAGGTGGTGGAGCTGATATGTTGGGGGTTCAAATCCCAGGTCCACCGAAGTTACCAATGTGGGTCCTTGAGCAAGACCCTTAACCCTCATTGCTCCAGGGGGCGCTGTGATGAACCCTGTTCTCACCTTGTAAGTCGCTTTGGATAAAAGCGTCCAATAAATGACCAAATGGAAATGTAATGTGATGGAGGAGCATTAACAGTGAGACTAATCACCTTGGTCTTTATCTGTCCGTCAGAAATCCGAGTGATGCGGCTCTAACACCACCCCCTGCGGCTCAGACCGGTGCAGATGGCAGCTGAGTCGGCAGCTGTCCCGTCCGGCCGGGTGAAGCTGATTCACACAATGGTGGGGCAACCCGATCTGGTGCTCTCGCCGGCTTTATCTTGACGGTGTGAAATACCTTGGCGGGCGCGAGCACAAGCACGTTCGCCGTGTATGAGACAGACGTGGTGAACGGCAACTCTCAACGCGGTGGAGGCCAATGGACCGCCACCAACCTGCCCCTGTTTACATTTCCATTTTGGTCATTTAGCAGACGCTTTTATCCAAAGCGACTTACAAATGAGAAGTCAGAAGTTCTGCAGAAAACCAACTATACTGTAAATTCATCAAACCTGATTGTTATTCGATGCTGCGGCCCCCCCCCCCCCCTTTTTATTTATTTTTTTCTTATTATTTTTTCTCTTTTTTCATTCATTCATTCATTATCTTCTGCTTTATCCTCTATTAGGGTCGCGGTGGGGGGGGGGGGGGGGGGGGGGGGGGGGGGGGTTCCCCATGCCCATCCAGGGGAGAACGTCTCGGGCGCCGGGCAGATACACCCAGGACAGGGCGCCAATCCATCGCTGAGCACACACTCACTCACACAGACACACTCTAAAGGGGGCAATTTTGAGAATTCAATTGAATTGATCAATGTTTTTGGACTGTGGGAGGAAACCGGAGAACCCGGAGGAAACCCACGCAGACACGGGGAGCCTTTTCTCTTTTTTTTTTCTTTTTTTCTCTACAACAGCTATTTGTTAAAGAAAGAACATTAATACCATTACGGTATGGGTTAATACAAGTATGGCCATTAGTGGTTAATTTATTCATATTTAGTAATATGAATTTTTATATAGCCCTAACTCGGCACGGTGGCTTAGTGGTTAGCACGTTCTCCTCTCAGCACTAGGGATTCCCGGTTCGAATCCCCATCTGGGTGGAGTTTCCATGTTCGCCCCGTGTCTGCGTGGGTTTCCTCCAGGTTCTCCGGTTTCCTCCCACAGTCCAAAAACATGGATCAAGTCAATTGAGTTCTCCAAAATTGCCCCATATAGAGTGTGTCTGTGTGAGTGAGTGTGTGCCCAGCGATGGATTGGCGCCCTGTCCTGGGTGTATCTGCCCAGCTCCCGAGACGTTCTCCCCTGGATGGGCATGGGGAACCCCACCGCGACCCTAATAGAGGATAAAGCGGGAGATAATGAATGAATGAATATATCCCTAACTCAGAGCACAGGGGTGACGCAGCATCCTGGAGTAATGAGGGTTAGGGGTCTTGCTCAAGAACCCACATTGGTAACTCCAGTGGACCTGGGATTTGAACCCCCAACCTTCAGATTGATAACCCAACACCCTACCCACTGAACTACCACACCCTGTCCTATTCTGTCACACAACGCAAATCCTCCTCCAGATCCGCACCATCGCCTCTGATGCTCAGTGTGACGTTCCGATGACAGACGGGATCGGGGCGTCTCCCTGTTACCCGTTTGTGGACCATCAGCTCCAGCGGCGACTATAAAGCCGGTGTTTCTCCACCTGCTCCATCCTGAGATGACCCCCTTCTTTCAAAAGGTTCCTTTTATCTGGATGTTTTTAATATCGTTAAGGTAACCAAGTACATGTACACCCACCGGCCACTTTATTAGATACATTCTGTAGTCCATCTACAGCCCTTTACTCTGTTCTCTGATAAATAAAATAAATAAATTGGGTCATTTATTGGACGCTTTTATCCAAAGCGACTTACAAGGTGAGCACAGGGTTCATCACAACATCCCTGGAGCAATGAGGGTTAAGGGTCTTGCTCAAGGACCCACATTGGTAACTTCAGTGGACCTGGGATTTGAACCCCCAACCTTCAGATTGATAGCCCAACACCCTGACCATTGAGCTACCCCTCTCTGATGATCACCATCCCACAGAGCAGGTATTATTAGGGTGGTGGATGATTCTCAGCGGGCGGCACCGTGGCTTAGTGGTTGGCACGTTCACCTCTCAGCACCCGGTTCGAATCCCCATCTGGGTGGAGTTTCCATGTTCTCCCCGTGTCCGCGTGGGTTTCCTCCGGGTTCTCCGGTTTCCTCCCACAGTCCAAAAAAAACATGGATCAAGTCAATTGAGTTCTCCAAATTGCCCCATATAGAGTGTGTCTGTGTGAGTGAGTGTGTGTCCAGTGATGGATTGGCGCCCTGTCCTGGGTGTATCTGCCCAGCGCGCGAAACGTTCTGCCCTGGATGGGCATGGGGAACCCCCCCGCGACCCTAATATAGGATAAAGCGGAATATAATGTATGTATGTATGTATGATTCTCGGCATGGTGGTGCAGGGTAGTATGGACAGTGTGTGCTACTGATTTTGCAACAGTTTGGGGAAGGACCTTGGTCTACCAGCATGACTAATGAATTAGAATGAATTAGAACAGCGAGGGCGGCACGGTGGCTTAGTGGTTAGCAAGTTCTCCTCTCAGCACTAGGGATTCCCGGTTCGAATCCCCATCTGGGTGGAGTTTCCATGTTCTCCCCGTGTCTGCGTGGGTTTCCTCCGGGTTCTCCGGTTTCCTCCCACAGTCCAAAAACATGGATCAAGTCAATTGAGTTCTCTAAATTGCCCCATATAGAGTGTGTCTGTGTGAGTGAGTGTGTGCCCAGCGATAGGTTGGCCCCCTGTCCTGGGTGTATCTGCCTAGCGCCTGAGACGTTCTCCCCTGGATGGGCATGGGGAACCCCCCCGCGACCCTAATAGAGGATAAAGCGGATGATAATGAATGAATGAATAGAACAGCGAGTCAGGTTCTCTCATCCAACATCCGTGTCTGGTCTCAGCTCTGCGATCCATACACACTCCAAAATCTTGTAGAGAACCTTCCTACCGGACTGCAAATGGGATTCTAGGGTTTAAATGTCATTAAAACTACTGTAGGTGTAATGTGGATGCGTCCACATAGTTTTGTGCATCTTACACAAATATGACATCACTGTTGTTGTGAGTTCGCATCCAACAGAGGGCGCTGTCTTCAATAAAACACAAGATGTAGTCTCGAGCGGGGTCTTTTTTTCTATGAGGAAATAATATTTAGCCATTTATTGAAATGTAAGCCACTTATTCTAATCAGATTTGCAAAGAGGTTGCTGGAGCCTATCCCAGTGCTGACGGGGAAAAAAAACGGGGAACATCCTAAACAGGAACCCGATTCATCTCAGTTCAGACAAAGGAACACATTCACTAATTTCAACTGCAGACGGAAATCCATAGACAGAGGAAGAACATACCAATCACACAGCGACGGGACCTTGTTTTCTCAGGTTGGAGCTGACGAGTGAGTGAGATGCGTCCTTATTAAGAACTCTGATTAATAAAGTGTAGACGGCATGGTGGCTTAGTGGTTGGCATGTTCTCCTCTCAGCGCTAGGGATTCCCGCTTCGAATCCCCATCTGGGTGGAGTTTCTGGGTGGTGTTCTCCCCGCGTGTCCGCGTGGGTTTCCTCCGGGTTCTCCGGTTTCGTCCCACAGTCCAAAAACATGGATCAAGTCAATTATTAATTCATTCATTCATAATCTTCCGCTTTATCCTCTATTAGGGTCGCGGGGGGGGGGGTTCCCCATGCCCATCCAGGGGAGAACGTTTCGGGCGCTGGGCAGATACACCCAGGACAGGGCGCCAATCCATCGCTGGGCACACACTCACTCACACAGACACACTCTCTATATGGAGAATTCAATTGACTTGATCCATGTTTTTGGACTGTGGGAGGAAACCGGAGAACCCGGAGGAAACCCACGCGGACACGGGGAGGACATGGAAACTCCACCCAGATGGGGATTCGAACCGGGAATCCCTAGCGCTGTGAGGGGAACGTGCCAACCACTAAGCCACCGTGCCGCAGGATCAAGTCATTTAAATGCTCCAAATTGCCCCATAGAGAGTGTGTCTGTGTGAGTGAGTGTGTGCCCAGCGATGGATTGCCGCCCTGTCCTGGGTGTATCTGCCCAGCGCCTGAGACGTTCTCCCCTGGATGGGCATGGGGAAACAATAGAGGATAAAGCGGGAGATAATGGATGGATTAATAAAGTGTCTCCATGCTGAACAGTTCTGTCCTCCATGTGGACGTTCTGATGGAACCGATCACCTGTCTGCAGCAGGTGCTGAAAGCTGACAGAGATTCATCACGGCGAGGAATCAGAGGAGGATTTGTACGACACCGGGTTAAAGAGGAGGGAAGTGACTCCATCCTGGATGTTGTTATGAGGTTATTTTTGCCGTGTGGAGCAGCTGCCCGTTCTTTTTCCCCACAATATCTAAAATAGAGTGGACCTTTAGCTGTAAAGTCGCCTCCTGGAAGCAGCACAGCGTGTCACCTGACGTGCTGACAGAGAGAGAGAGAGAGAGCGGCGCTTCAAAACAGAGCTCGGACAAAAAAAAAACCCCGGAAAACAAAGACAGAGCTCCTGAGGTCCAGAGGTTCTGTCTGGGTGGAGACCGGAAGCTGACGTGGAACTCAAATAATAATTATAATAAGATTAAATACGGGCGGCACGGTGGCTTAGTGGTTGGCACGTTCTCCTCTCAGCTCTAGGGATTCCCGGTTCGAATCCCCATCTGGGTGGAGTTTCCATGTTCTCCCTGTGTCTGCGTGGGTTTCCTCCGGGTTCTCCGGTTTCCTCCCACAGTCCAAAAACATGGATCAAGTCAATTGAATTCTCCATATAGAGAGTGTGTCTGTGTGAGTGAGTGTGAGTCCAGCGATGGATTGGCGCCCTGTCCTGGGTCTATCTGCCCAGCGCCCGAGACGTTCTCCCCTGGATGGGCATGGGGAACCCCACCGCGACCCTAATAGAGGATAAAGCAGAAGATAATGAATGAATGAACTGAGTTTATCACATGTTTAATGGTTTTTGTTTAATGACCTTTACACAGGGCGGCATGGTGGCTTAGTGGTTGGCATGTTCTCCTCTCAGCACTAGGGATTCCCGGTTCGAATCCCCATCTGGGTGGAGTTTGCATGTCCTCCCCGTGTCTGCGTGGGTTTCCTCCGGGTTCTCCGGTTTCCTCCCACAGTCCAAAAACATGGATCAAGTCAATTGAGTTCTCAAAATTGCCCCATACAGAGTGTGTCTGTGTGAGTGAGTGTGTGTCCACTGATGGATTGGCGCCCTGTCCTGGGTGTATCTGCCCAGCGCCCGAGACGTTCTCCTTCTGGATGGGCATGGGGAACCCCACCCCCCGCGACCCTAATAGAGGATAAAGCGGGAGATAATGAATGAATGAAAAGATTAAATACGATCAAATCAAATAATCAGATCAAATTAATCAACTATTTATGAGTTATTAGACGTTGAGTTTGTGAGGCCGGTGATGGTCGTCATGACGACTCGTTGCTCTAATTAAAACATCATCATTAAAACACTCAAAGTGGTTTCAAACTTCAAACTCTACTTGACGTCTGAACCAGGAGTGTGTGTGTGTGTGATATGTTTCAAAAGTATGTGATGAGCTTTATTAGCAACGGAAAATTCATTCATCCATTATCTCCCGCTTTATCCTCTATTAGGGTCGCGGGGGGGGGTTCCCCATGCCCATCCAGGGGAGAACGTCTCGGGCGCTGGGCAGATACACCCAGGACAGGGCGCCAATCCATCACTGGACACACACTCACTCACACAGACACACTCTATATGGGGCAATTTGGAGAACTCAATTGACTTGATCCATGTTTTTGGACTGTGGGAGGAGAAACCGGAGAACCCGGAGGAAACCCATGCGGACACGGGGAGAACATGGAAACTTCACCCAGATTGGGATTTGAAATGGGAATCCACAGGGCTGAGAAGCAAACGTGCTAAGCACTAAGCCACCGTGCCGCCCTGCAACGGAAAATTAAAACTCATAATACTTTTATAATTAAATGTGATTTTTAGTACGAAAATTAAGAAATTAAAATGTAATTCATAATAAATCTGATAAAGTGATTTATAAAGTGATTTACACTACAGTACTTAACCCAACCATGCAGTGAAACACACACACACACACACACACACACACACACTGAGTGAAATGAGCACACGCGGGGCCCTGTACACGGCGCACACACACACACACACACACACACACACACACACACACACACACACACTGAGTGAAATGAGCACACGTGGGGCCCTGTACACGGCGCCAAGTGAATAATTGGGGTTAGGAGCCTCGATCAAAAGCAACCATAGTACTTTTGGTGGGACTGGAAATCGAACCTTCAGGTCGCAAGGCTGGTTCCTTAACCCCAAACGTACAGATCTGCCCGTTTCAGTCACATAAAACGATTTCCTAAACGTTCCTAAATGTTCCTAAACGTTCCTAAACGATTTTGGAGTGTGTCCATGGAAATTTCATCCAGAAGAACATTTGTAAGATCAGACAGTGATTATGGCTGAGAGGACCTGTCTCACAATCTCTGTTCTAATTCATCCCACACACACAGCTCTCAGTGAAGTTCCTCCACATCGACTTCACCCAGCCACACTGAAAAAGGGCCTTCCCCAAACTGTTCCCACAGAAGTTGAAAGCATCCATTTGTGGTTTCTCTCTAATAAATAAATAAAAACCGAATAAAACACTGGATTCAGAGAGTATGAGCAGACTTCCTGATACCTTTTGTCTATTAAATAAACGTTATTAATGAAATGGAGGTTCATTTCGACTAACGGGATCTCATAAAACATCCAATCACACGATTCAGTTCAATAATCAATCAGATTCAACAGAAAGAAATACAAAACCATAACGAATGAAACACCTTTATCTCTAAATTAATATCAGACATTTAATTATGATAATATTAGATTGTAAAACATCATTTAAATCCTATTTCACTTCGGTGATTGAGGGAGAAAATAACGTTGTTATCTAACAATATCAATCCTGAATTAATCCTTAAATCATCTATAAAGCAAACTCAACATTAAAAGCACAGATGGACCCGACACTGTTCAGTGACGTCATTTAATTTATTATTAATTCAGCTCCTCTTTTAATTCATTACGTTTGTTTGAATTATCAATGTCTGTAACTGGGTCTTGTACACGCTACCGCTTTACTGTAATTATTATTATATTATTATTATTATTACTACTACTACTATTATTATTATTATTATTATTAATAATAATAATAACAATAATAATAATAACAATTACAATAACAATTTTATTATTATTAGTAGTAGTAATAGTAGTATTAATAATAATAATAATAATAAGAAGAAGAAGAATAACAATTACAATAACACATTTATTAGTAGTAGTAGTAATAGGAGTATTATTATTATTATTAATAATAATAGTAATAATAATAATAATAATAATAATTAAATAAAACACTGATCAGATAGCAGACGGTTCGGAACTGAGCAGCTGGTTGAACACTTTTAAACTGAACTCGATCCGAGTTCTTCAGAAGACTTTGTAACGACCGATCGCAGTTAGATCGTAACTGCTGTGTTAAATGAATAATAATAATAAATAATTATTATTATTATTATTATTATTATTATTATTATTATTATTATTATATAATGATAATGATAATAATAATACTAATAATACTACTACTAC
>JAFMOC010000552.1:20000-40000 GCA_019802505.1 Corydoras sp. C115 | reverse complement strand
ATGTGTATTAAATGTCATAAATCCTGTTTTAGTTACCAATAATATTGATATAAACCACCTCAATCCCACCTCCATAACTTTGGAAGATGTAAGCATTTCTAGACTCAGGCCTCTCGAGAACCATTGGTTACCATCAATCAAAGTTAAATCAAATGGTACAAAATGATTTAAACCATAAAAGGTAGGTAAATCTGTACTGAAAGGAACCTGTTCTAAAAGGTTCTAGATTCAGTTCATGGTCTTCAGGCCATAAATTGAGGACAAAAGTGTTGAGACTGTCACAGTTTGCTGCTTCTGTTTTTATGGGGGCAGTTTGCATTAATGGCAGCAGGCAGGTGTGAGAGCATCTGCATGCTCAGTGAGGCGAGGGCGTTGGGGGGGTGACCTGGTGTCAAGAGGGTTGAGCAGAGAAACCACTTCTTTCCAAGAACAACAGCAAGATCTGACTGACATTCTGCAGGAGGTACAGGGACCGGACCACGGAGGACCGGACTGTGGAGAATCAGGCGGCCGAGGACCGGACTGTAGAGGACCGTATTGTGGAGGACCAGAGTACCAGATCTCAGAGGACAGGACTGCAGAGGGCCAGACCGCAGAGGACAGGACCGCGGAGGACTGGAATTCAGAGGAGCGGACTTCAGAGGACTGTACTGCAGAAGGCCAGAATTCAGAGGACTGTACTTCAGAGGACTGTACTTCAGAGGACCGGACTTCAGAGGGCCAGATTTCAGAGGACCGCACTTCAGAGGACCGTACTGCAGAGGGCAAGACTTCAGAGGACTGTACTTCAGAGGACTGTACTGGAGAGGACTGTACTGCAGAGGGCCAGACTTCAGAGAACTGTACTTCAGAGGACTGTACTTCAGAGGACTGTACTTCAGAGGACAGTACTGCAGAGGGCCAGACTTCAGGGGACTGTACTTCAGGGGACTGTACTTCAGGGGACTGTACTTCAGAGGACTGTACTTCAGAGGACTGTACGTCAGAGGGCCAGACTTCAGAGGACTGTACTTCAGAGGACCAGACTTCAGAGGACCGTACTGCAGAGGACTGTACTTCAGAGGGCCAGACTTCAGAGGACTGTACTGCAGAGGACCGTACTGCAGAGGACCGTACTGCAGAGGACTGTACTTCAGAGAACTGTACTGCAGAAGGCCAGACTTCAGAGGACTGTACTGCAGAGGACTGTACTTCAGAGGGCCAGACTTCAGAGGACTGTACTGCAGAGGACCGTACTGCAGAGGACCGTACTGCAGAGGACTGTACTTCAGAGAACTGTACTGCAGAAGGCCAGACTTCAGAGGACTGTACTGCAGAAGGCCAGACTTCAGAGGACCATACTTCAGAGGACCGTACTTCAGAGGACCGTACTTCAGAGGGCCAGACTTCAGAGGACCGTACTTCAGAGGACCGTACTTCAGAGGACCAGACTTCAGAGGACCAGACTTCAGAGGACCGTACTTCAAAGGACCATACTTCAGAGGACCGTACTGCAGAGGGCCAGACTTCAGAGGGCCAGAGTTCAGAGGACTGTACTTCAGAAGGCCAGACTTCAGAGGACCGTACTGCAGAGGACTGTACTGCAAAGGGGAAGACTTCAGAGGACTGTACTTCAGAGGACCGTACTGCAGAGGACCGTACTGCAGAGGACCGTAGTGGAGAGGATCGTACTTCAGAGGACTGTACTTCAGAGGACCAGACAGTAGAAGACCAGACTGCAGAGAACTGGACTGTAGAGTCTAATTACTCTAATGAAGTCTCTTGCATCCAGTTTGGAACAACTAGATGAAGGATTGTGCAGAAAAGATAAAGAGGGTTCTGGGTGGTACCAAGGCGTGGTAGCTCAGTGGTTAGGGTGTTGGGCTATCAATCTGAAGGTTGGGGGTTCAAATCCCAGGTCCACTGAAGTTACCAATGTGGGTCCTTGAGCAAGACCCTTAACCCTCATTGCTCCAGGGATGTTGTAATGAACCCTGTGCTCACCTTGAAAGTTGCTTTGGGTAAAAGCGTCCAATAAATGACCAAATGTAATGGAAATGTACCAACAGAACATCATCTTGAGATATTGATGTGTGAAGTTGCTTCTCACCTGAAGGGGGGGCACCATCATTCATTCATTCATTCATTATCTCCCGCTTTATCCTATATTAAGGTCGCAGTGGGGTTCCCCATGCCCATCCAGGGGAGAACGTTTCGGGCGCTGGGCAGATACACCCAGGACAGGGCGCCAATCCATTGCTGGACACACACTCACTCACACAAACACACTCTATATGGGGCAATTTGGAGAACTCAATTGACTTGATCCATGTTTTTGGACTGTGGGAGGAAACCGGAGAACCCAGAGGAAACCCACGCGGACACGGGGAGAACATGGAAACTCCACTCAGATGGGGATTCGAACCGGGAATCCCTAGCGCTGAGAGGAGAACATGCTAACCACTAAGCCACCGCGCCGCCGGGCACCATCATATTAACCTAAAACACTGTTCTGAATGAAAGTGGAGGATGGAGAACTGAATGAGTGATGAGTTAAGGGCATTAACACTGCGAGGCACTGCTTCAGGCCGCGGGGCGTGGTGACGGTTCTTCATGCTTGAGTTGAGGAATTCGCTCCACGTCAGGCTACAAGCAGGAACTGAGTGTTCTGTAACGTTCCTCCACCAAAATCTTAAGTAAACACGATTTGGATTTCAGATTCAACGCATCCGCCACGGTCTCAGCTACAGCAAGAAAGAGAAAGTCCACCACGTGTTACCCTCTGGTGTGAGGTTCTACTGTTCCATTTTAAGACGGCACGGTGGCTTAATGGTTAGCATGTTCGCCTCTCAGCACTAGGGGTTTCCCGGTTCGAATCCCAATCTGGGTGGAGTTTCCATGTTCTCCGTGTCCACGTGGGTTTCCTCCGGGTTCTCCGGTTTCCTCCCACAGTCCAAAAACATGGATCAAGTCAATTGAGTTCTCCAAATTCCCCTATATAGAGTATGTCTGTGTGAGTGAGTGTGTGCCCAGTGATAGACTGGCGTCCTGTCCTGGGTGTATCTGCCCAGCGCCCGAGACGTTCTCCCCTGGATGGACATGGGGAACCCAACCGCGACCCTAATAGAGGATAAAGCGGAAGATAATGGATGGATGGATGGATGTTCCATTTTGTAGTCCACCTGACCATCCATGATTACGGTGGTAAATTATTCTCAGTACTGCAGTCACGCTGACATGGTGGTGCAGGTCTTCTTTTTAAGGAGGGGGTACCAACAGAACATCATCCCGAGACAACGACGTATGAAGTAGCTTCTCAGCTGAAGGGTGGTGGGGGGCATCATATGAACCTGAAAACACTGCTGAGAATAAAAAGTGGAATAAAAAAGTTGAATAAAAAAGTTCAAGTTCAGTTTGTTTATAACGAGCAGCTGTACAGAGTTCTAAAGCGGAACCTCTGGATTGGCAGAGGCAAGGAACACTCCCCCAATCAGAATCCCATTAAGAACCTGCGCTCGGTTCTATAACGCAGCTGAACAAACAGAAACCCAGAGAGAGTGATAAACTCTGATTAAGAACGGGTTCCAGTCAGCGGCACGGTGGCTTAGTGGTTGGCATGTTCTCCTCTCCTCTCGGTTCAAATCCCAATCTGGGTGGAGTTTCCATGTCCTCCCTGTGTCCATGTGAGTTTCCTCCGGGTTTTCCGGTTTCCTCCCACAGTCCAAAAACATGGATCAAGGTCAATTGAATGCTCTAAATTGCCCCATATAGAGTGTGTCTGTATGAGTGAGTGTGTGTCCAGCGATAGATTGGCGCCCTGTCCTGGGTGTATCTGCCCAGCGCCCGACCAGACTTCAGAGGGCCAGACTTCAGAGGACTGTACTGGAAAGGACTGTACTGGAGAGGACTGTACTTCAGAGGACCAGACTTCAGAGGACCAGACTTCAGAGGACCGGACTTCAGAGGACCAGAGTTCAGAGGACCAGAGTTCAGAGGACCAGACTTCAGGGGACTGTACTTCAGAGGACTGTACTGCAGAGGACCAGACTTCAGAGGACTGTACTGCAGAGGGCCAGACTTCAGAGGACCAGACTTCAGAGGACTGTACTTCAGAGGACTGTACTGCAGAGGACCAAACTTCAGAGGACTGTACTTCAGAGGACTGTACTGCAGAGGACCAAACTTCAGAGGACTGTACTGCAGAGGACCAAACTTCAGAGGACTGTACTTCAGAGGACTGTACTGCAGAGGACCAAACTTCAGAGGACTGTACTGCAGAGGACCAAACTTCAGAGGACTGTACTTCAGAGGACCAGACTTCAGAGGGCCAGACTTCAGAGGACTGTACTTCAGAGGACTGTACTGCAGAGGACCAAACTTCAGAGGGCCAGACTTCAGAGGACTGTACTGCAGAGGGCCAGACTTCAGAGGGCTGTGCTTCAGAGGACTGTACTTCAGAGGACTGTACTTCAGAGGACTGTACTTCAGTGGACTGTACTTCAGAGGACTGTACTTCAGAGGACCAGACTTCAGAGGACTGTACTGCAGAGGGCCAGACTTCAGAGGACTGTAATTCAAAAGACCAGACTTCAGAGGACTGTACTGCAGAGGGCCAGACTTCAGAGGACTGTAATTCAAAGGACCAGACTTTAGAGGACTGTACTGCAGAGGACTGTACTGCAGAGGACTGTACTGTAGAGGGCCAGACTTCAGAGGACCAGACTTCAGAGGACCAGACTTCAGAGGGCCAGACTTCAGAGGACTGTACTGTAGAGGGCCAGACTTCAGGGGACTGTACTTCAGAGGACCAGACTTCAGAGGACCAGACTTCAGAGGACTGTACTTCAGAGGACTGTACTGCAGAGGACCAAACTTCAGAGGACTGTACTTCAGAGGACTGTACTGCAGAGGACCAAACTTCAGAGGACTGTACTGCAGAGGACCAAACTTCAGAGGACTGTACTTCAGAGGACCAGACTTCAGAGGGCCAGACTTCAGAGGACTGTACTTCAGAGGACTGTACTGCAGAGGACCAAACTTCAGAGGGCCAGACTTCAGAGGACTGTACTGCAGAGGACTGTACTTCAGAGGACTGTACTTCAGAGGACTGTACTTCAGTGGACTGTACTTCAGAGGACTGTACTTCAGAGGACCAGACTTCAGAGGACTGTACTGCAGAGGGCCAGACTTCAGAGGACTGTAATTCAAAAGACCAGACTTCAGAGGACTGTACTGTAGAAGGCCAGAATTCAGAGGACCAGACTTCAGAGGACTGTACTGCAGAGGACTGTACTGTAGAGGGCCAGACTTCAGAGGACTGTACTTCAGAGGGCCAGACTTCAGAGGACTGTACTGTAGAAGGCCAGAATTCAGAGGACCAGACTTCAGAGGACTGTACTGCAGAGGACCGGACTTCAGAGGACTGTACTTCAGAGGACTGTACTGTAGAGGGCCAGACTTCAGAGGACTGTGCTTCAGAGGACCAGACTTCAGAGGGCCAGACTTCAGAGGGCCAGACTTCAGAGGACTGTACTTCAGAGGACTGTACTTCAGAGGACTGTACTTCAGAGGACTGTACTTCAGAGGACTGTACTTAAAAGGACTGTACTGGAGAGGGCCAGACTTCAGAGGACCAGACTTCAGAGGACTGTACTTCAGAGGACTGTACTGTAGAGGGCCAGACTTCAGAGGACTGTACTTCAGAGGACTGTACTTAAGAGGACTGTACTGTAGAGGACTGTACTGTAGAGGGCCAGACTTCAGAGGACTGTACTTCAGAGGACTGTACTTAAGAGGACTGTACTGTAGAGGGCCAGACTTCAGAGAACTGTGCTTCAGAGGACCGGACTTCAGAGGACTGTACTTCAGAGGACTGTACTTCAGTGGACTGTACTTAAGAGGACTATACTGGAGAGGGCCAGACTTCAGAGGACTGTACTTCAGAGGACCGTACTTCAGAGGACCGTACTTCAGAGGACCAGACCAGGTTGGCATCTTCTCCTCTCCTCTAGGTTCAAATCCCAATCTGGGTGGAGTTTCCATGTTCTCCCCGTGTCCGCGTGGGTTTCCTCCGGGTTCTCCGGTTTCCTCCCACAATCCAAAAACATGGATCAAGGTCAATTGAATTCTCCAAATATCCCCATATAGAGTGTGTTTGAGTGAGTGAGTGTGAGCCCAGTGATAGATTGGCGCCCTGTCCTCGGAGTATTTGCCCAGCGCCCGAAACGTTCTCCCATGGATGGACATGGGACCCCCCCCCCGTGACCCTAGTAGAGGATAAAGTGGAGGATAATGGATGGAATAGGACCCTTAATAAGACTAGTGTTGTTTTAAAGAGACTCTCTTAATGGTGCACTGCTGCCTCACGGTATATCAGAACTCAGCACTGAGGGACCAACACGTTAGCGTGATGACACAGCAACATTCCCTCTAACATACGGACTTTAGGAGCCGATGTCGAGCCATGACAGTATCCATGACAATCCACAGCACAGAGCATTATCACTGAACACGACGACGGGAAACAGTATCAATGGCTTTGTTCCTAAGAGGTCAGGGTATGAGGAGGACATGCTGACTTTTGGATCTTTAATTTATCTTAAGCTGCGGATTTTCATTCATCCATCCATTATCTTTCGCTTTATCCTCTATTAGGGTCGCGGGGGGGTTCCCCATGCCCATCCAGGGGAGAACGTCTCGGGCGCTGGGCAGATACACCCAGGACAGGGCGCCAATCCATCATTGGGCATTCACTCACTCACACAGACACACTCTATATGGGGCATTTTTGAGAACTCAATTGACTTGATCCATGTTTTTGGACTGTGGGAGGAAACCGGAGAACCCGGAGGAAACCCACGCAGACACGGGGAGAACATGGAAACTCCACCCAGATGGGGATTCGAATCGGGAATCCCTAGTGCTGAGAGGAGAACGTGCTAAACCACTAAGCCACCGTGCAGCTGTGGATTTTGAAAATTAAAATTGTTAAAAGTCACATTGCAATAAAAGAACATGGATCAAGGTCAATTGAATGCTCTAAATTGCCCCATATAGAGTGTACAGTATAAGATTCCAGTTCATCAGCTCGGTCGAATGGACCATGAACCACTTGAGGTTTCAACAGATATTTTTAGGCAGAGAAGTGGGGAGGTTCTCATGATCTGAGACGTGTGTTCCCAAGAGGAACTGTTGCTGAGATGAAAAAAAAAGGTGTCGTGAATAAATCTGCTGAAGATCTGATCTGCTGGTGGAACCTAAGAACATCTCTGGCATTATTCAAAGGCGTTGCTGAAAATGTTCTCGTCAACTACCGAGAACCAGACTTCAGCAAACTGGAATCTTCTTCACGTCTACAATATGATATAAGGCGCACCATGTTCATGAATTCATTTGTTCATTCTCTTCTGCTTTATCCTCTACTACGGTTGCATGGGGGTTCCCCATGCCCATTCAAGGGAGAACGTTTCAGGCGCCGGACAGGGTAGATACACCCAGGACAGGGCGCCAATATATTGCCAGGAACACACTTACTCACACAAACACACACACTCTATATGGGGCGATTTAGAGCATACAATTTACCTTAAATTCATGTTTTTGTACCCATGCGGACACCGGGAGAACATGGAAACTCCACCCAGATCGGGATTCAAACCTGGATCCCCAGTGCTGAGAGGAGAACATGCTAAGCACCAAGCCAATGGATCTTACGGATCTTCTCTGAGGTTCTCGGTGCAGCAAGTGACGAACATGATGACATCACCATTATGTAAGGGTTACCAAGGCGACAGGAATGACTGGTTACCACTGGATGTTGAGTCCAAGCCAGAACCACAGCAGCAGGAGACTATGACCTCAGTTGAAAATTTGAATGTTCTATTTATTAACTCTTCATATCATGGTTCTCTAAAGTTCTTCATAATAGAATCAGGAACTAAGTTTATGTTTAGCTCCAGTAACTCTATCCAGATCACACACTGTAAACATCCTCCACCTCCACCAGCCTGAAGGTTCTTCCTGCTCCATCGCTTTGCATGTCCTCATCAGTCCATGTCCCTGTATGAATGTTCTCCAGGTTCTCTACCTGTCTTCATGCATATATGAAAATCTTTGCTGATGGCGCAGTGCATCTCGGGTGACCATATTTTCATTTGGGGTAAACCAGGACACCTTGGAGCCGGGAAGCGGGGGGGGTTAGAGGACAAAGCGGAAGATAAGGACAAAGCCGGGGGGGGGGACTCTATATTCATTCCTTCATTATCTCCCGCTTTATCCTCTATTAGGGTCGCGGTGGGGTTCCCCATGCCCATCCAGGGGAGAACGTTTCGGGCGCTGGGCAGATACACCCAGGACAGGACGCCAATCTATCGCTGGGCACACACTCACTCACCCACACACACTCTATATGGGGCAATTTTTGAGAATTCAATTGACTTGATCCATGTTTTTGGACTGTGGGAGGAAACCGGAGAACCCAGAGGAAACCCACGCAGACACGGGGAGAACATGGAAACTCCACCCAGATGGGGATTCGAACTGGGAATCCCTAGTGCTGAGAGGAGAACATGCCAACCACTAAGCCACCGTGCCATCCTTATCATTATTACTGATAGAAAATCTCTCCCTCATTTTCATTCATTCATTCATTATCTTCCGCTTTATCCTCTAGTAGGGTCGCGGTGGGGTTCCCCATGCCCATCCAGGGGAGAACGTTTCGGGAGCTGGGCAGACAGACCCAGGACAGGACGCCAATCCATCGCTGGACACACACTCACTCACACAAACACTCTATATGGGGCAATTTGGAGAACTCAAATAACTTGATCCATGTTTTTGGACTGTGGGAGGAAACCGGAGAACCCGGAGGAAACCCACGCAGACACGGGGAGAACATGGAAACTCCAGCCAGATGGGGATTCGAACCGGGAATCCCTAGCGCTAAAAGGAGAACGTGCCAACCACTAAGCCACCGTGCCACCTCTTGGACATATCTATGAAATGTCTATTGTGAAATGTCTATTGGACACCGAGACATATGTGCCTGCTTTGCACACTGTGCACAAGGCTTCCCATTTGTCTCGACCCGGGGCTTAAAGCGGGGTAACAATTTTGTAAATCATCGGGAAACATACACTCGTGATTCGGCGTCCTGACACCCGGGAAAACCCAGGATGCCCGGGACAGGACGTGAAATACGGACACGTCCTGGAAAATACGGACGTTCGGTCACCCTCAAATCCTGAGAGTGACGTCATCTGAGAACCTTCCCTGAATGAAGTGACTCCACCACAGACGCCATGGCGGACGCCACCACACCGGCGGAACAGGCCGGCTCCAGACCTGCCACTCTTATCTGTGTGATGATCGTCAGCTGATGTGGAGTCTGTTTACAGGCAGTCACCCAAATTTCCTTCTGTTGGCGAGAAACAGAATTCAGTTTTCTGTCAGGTTATCTCTGCCATCTGGTTTTTAGGAAGTGCACAGAACTTCAATACGCTCTCAGTTCTCGGTTCTATTGTGACGCTGACGTGCTGCTGAAGGTGTTAGTGTGTATTAGTGTTTGTGTTGCTGCTGAAGGTGTGTTAGTGTGTGTTAGTGTTTGTTGTGCTGCTGAAGGTGTGTTAGTGTGTGTTAGTGTTTGTTGTGCTGCTGAAGGTGTTAGTGTGTATTAGTGTTTGTGTTGCTGCTGAAGGTGTGTTAGTGTGTGTTAGTGTTTGTTGTGCTGCTGAAGGTGTGTTAGTGTGTGTTAGTGTTTGTTGTGCTGCTGAGGGTTAGTGTGTGTTAGTGTTTGTTGTGCTGCTGAAGGTGTGTTAGTGTTTGTTGTGAGGCTGAAGGTGTGTTAGTGTTTGTTGTGCTGCTGAAGGTGTGTTAGTGTGTATTAGTGTTTGTTGTGCTGCTGAAGGTGTGTTAGTGTGTGTTAGTGTTTGTTGTGCTACTGAAGGTGTGTTAGTGTGTGTTAGTGTTTGTTGTGCTGCTGAAGGTGTGTTAGTGTTTGTTGTGCTGCTGAAGGTGTGTTAGTGTGTATTAGTGTTTGTTGTGCTGCTGAAGGTGTGTTAGTGTGTATTAGTGTTTGTTGTGCTGCTGAGTGTGTGTTGTGTGTGAAGTGTTTGTGTGCTAAGGTGTGTTAGTGTTTGTTGTGCTGCTGAAGGTGTGTTAGTGTGTATTAGTGTTTGTTGTGCTGCTGAAGGTGTGTTAGTGTGTATTAGTGTTTGTTGTGCTGCTGAAGGTGTGTTAGTGTGTGTTAGTGTTTGTTGTATTAGTGTTTGTTGTGATGCTGAAGGTGTGTTAGTGTGTTAGTGTTTGTTGTGCTGCTGAAGGTGTGTTAGTGTGTGTTAGTGTTTGTTGTGCTGCTGAAGGTGTGTTAGTGTGTGTTAGTGTTTGTTGTGCTGCTGAATGTGTGTTAGTGTGTGTTAGTGTTTGTTGTGATGCTGAAGGTGTTAGTGTGTGTTAGTGTTTGTTGTGCTGCTGAAGGTGTGTTAGTGTGTGTTAGTGTTTGTTGTGCTGCTGAAGGTGTGTTAGTGTGTGTTAGTGTTTGTTGTGCTGCTGAAGGTGTGTTAGTGTGTGTTAGTGTTTGTTGTGCTGCTGAAGGTGTGTTAGTGTGTATTAGTGTTTGTTGTGTTAGTGTTTGTTGTGCTGCTGAAGGTGTGTTAGTGTGTATTAGTGTTTGTTGTGTTAGTGTTTGTTGTGCTGCTGAAGGTGTGTTAGTGTGTTAGTGTTTGTTGTGCTGCTGAAGGTGTTAGTGTGTTAGTGTTTGTTGTGCTGCTGAAGGTGTGTTAGTGTGTATTAGTGTTTGTTGTGTTAGTGTTTGTTGTGCTGCTGAAGGTGTGTTAGTGTGTATTAGTGTTTGTTGTGCTGCTGAAGGTGTGTTAGTGTGTATTAGTGTTTGTTGTGTTAGTGTTTGTTGTGCTGCTGAAGGTGTGTTAGTGTGTATTAGTGTTTGTTGTGCTGCTGAAGGTGTGTTAGTGTGTATTAGTGTTTGTTGTGCTGCTGAAGGTGTGTTAGTGTGTGTTTGTGTTTGTTGTATTAGTGTTTGTTGTGCTGCTGAAGGTGTGTTAGTGTGTATTAGTGTTTGTTGTATTAGTGTTTGTTGTATTAGTGTTTGTTGTGCTGCTGGATCGACTGTCTGCAGCATCCTCTGATTATTCATCTACAGTGTGGAGCGGTAAGTTGGCACAGTAAGGTGGAGCAGTAACATAGAGCAGTATGGTGAAGGAGTAAGGTGAAGCAGCAAGGGAGAGCAGTATGGTGGAGCAGCAAGATGGATTAGTAAGGTGGAGCAGTAAGGCGGAGAAGTATGTTGAATCAGTATTTGTGGAGGAGAAGGGTGGAGAAGTATGGTGGAGCAGTAAGACAGAGCAGTAAGGTGGAAGACGAGCGTGGAGAAGTATGGTGGAGCAGTAAGGTGGAGCAGTAAGACAGAGCAGTAAGGTGGAGGATGAGGGTGGAGAACAATGGTGGAGCAGTAAGACAGAGCAGTAAGATGGAGGACTAGGGTGGAGAAGTATGGTGGAGCAATAAGACAGAGCAGTAAGGTGGAGCAGTATGGTGGAGCAGTATGGTGGAGCAGTAAGATAGAGCAGTAAGGTGGAGGACGAGGGTGGAGCAGTAAGATAGAGCAGTAAGATGGAGCAGTAAGGTGGTGCAGTAAGGTGGAGCAGTAAGGTAGAGCAGTAAGATGGAGCAGTAAGGTGAGCAGTAAGACAGAGCAGTAAGGTGGAGGACGAGGGTGGAGCAGTAAGATAGAGCAGTAAGATAGAGCAGTAAGATGGAGCAGTAAGGTGGTGCAGTAAGGTAGAGCAGTAAGATGGAGCAGTAAGGTGGAGCAGTAAGACAGAGCAGTAAGACAGAGCAGTAAGGTGGAGCAGTAAGACAGAGCAGTAAGATAGAGCAGTATGGTGGAGCAGTAAGACAGAGCAGTAAGGTGGAGCAGTAAGACAGAGCAGTAAGGTGGAGCAGTAAGGTGGAGGACGAGGGTGAAGCAGTAAGGTGGAGCAGTAAGACAGAGCAGTAAGATGGAGCAGTAAGACAGAGCAGTAAGGTGGAGCAGTGAGACAGAGCAGTAAGACAGAGCAGCAAGGTGGAGGACGAGGGTGGAGCAGTAAGGTGGAGGACGAGGGTGGAGCAGTAAGACAGAGCAGTAAGATGGAGCAGTAAGGTGGAGCAGTAAGATAGAGCAGTAAGATGGAGCAGTAAGGTGGAGCAGTAAGATAGAGCAGTAAGGTGGAGGACGAGGGTGGAGCAGTAAGACAGAGCAGTAAGGTAGAGCAGTAAGGTGGAGCAGTAAGACAGAGCAGTTAGGTGGAGCAGTAAAGACAGAGCAGTAAGGTGGAGCAGTAAGACAGAGCAGTAAGACAGAACAGTAAGACAGAGCAGTTAGGTGGAGCAGTAAGACAGAGCAGTAAGGTGGAGGATGAGGGTGGAGAACAATGGTGGAGCAGTAAGACAGAGCAGTAAGATGGAGGACTAGGGTGGAGAAGTATGGTGGAGCAATAAGACAGAGCAGTAAGGTGGAGCAGTATGGTGGAGCAGTATGGTGGAGCAGTAAGATAGAGCAGTAAGGTGGAGGACGAGGGTGGAGCAGTAAGATAGAGCAGTAAGATGGAGCAGTAAGGTGGTGCAGTAAGGTGGAGCAGTAAGGTAGAGCAGTAAGATGGAGCAGTAAGACAGAGCAGTAAGACAGAGCAGTAAGGTGGAGGACGAGGGTGGAGCAGTAAGATAGAGCAGTAAGATAGAGCAGTAAGATGGAGCAGTAAGGTGGTGCAGTAAGGTAGAGCAGTAAGATGGAGCAGTAAGGTGGAGCAGTAAGACAGAGCAGTAAGACAGAGCAGTAAGGTGGAGCAGTAAGACAGAGCAGTAAGATAGAGCAGTATGGTGGAGCAGTAAGACAGAGCAGTAAGGTGGAGCAGTAAGACAGAGCAGTAAGGTGGAGCAGTAAGACAGAGCAGTAAGGTGGAGGACGAGGGTGAAGCAGTAAGGTGGAGCAGTAAGACAGAGCAGTAAGATGGAGCAGTAAGACAGAGCAGTAAGGTGGAGCAGTAAGACAGAGCAGCAAGGTGGAGGACGAGGGTGGAGCAGTAAGGTGGAGGACGAGGGTGGAGCAGTAAGACAGAGCAGTAAGATGGAGCAGTAAGGTGGAGCAGTAAGATAGAGCAGTAAGATGGAGCAGTAAGGTGGAGCAGTAAGATAGAGCAGTAAGGTGGAGGACGAGGGTGGAGCAGTAAGACAGAGCAGTAAGGTAGAGCAGTAAGGTGGAGCAGTAAGACAGAGCAGTTAGGTGGAGCAGTAAAGACAGAGCAGTAAGGTGGAGCAGTAAGACAGAGCAGTAAGACAGAACAGTAAGACAGAGCAGTTAGGTGGAGCAGTAAGACAGAGCAGTAAGGTGGAGGATGAGGGTGGAGAACAATGGTGGAGCAGTAAGACAGAGCAGTAAGATGGAGGACTAGGGTGGAGAAGTATGGTGGAGCAATAAGACAGAGCAGTAAGGTGGAGCAGTATGGTGGAGCAGTATGGTGGAGCAGTAAGATAGAGCAGTAAGGTGGAGGACGAGGGTGGAGCAGTAAGATGGAGCAGTAAGGTGGTGCAGTAAGGTGGAGCAGTAAGGTAGAGCAGTAAGATGGAGCAGTAAGACAGAGCAGTAAGGTGGAGGACGAGGGTGGAGCAGTAAGATAGAGCAGTAAGATGGAGCAGTAAGGTGGTGCAGTAAGGTGGAGCAGTAAGACAGAGCAGTAAGGTGGAGGACGAGGGTGGAGCAGTAAGATAGAGCAGTAAGATGGAGCAGTAAGGTGGTGCAGTAAGGTGGAGCAGTAAGACAGAGCAGTAAGATAGAGCAGTATGGTGGAGCAGTAAGACAGAGCAGTAAGGTGGAGCAGTAAGACAGAGCAGTTAGGTGGAGCAGTAAGACAGAGCAGTAAGACAGAGCAGTTAGACAGAGCAGTAAGACAGAGCAGTAAGACAGAGCAGTAAGACAGAGCAGTTAGGTGGAGAAGTAAGACAGAGCAGTTAGGTGGAGCAGTAAGACAGAGCAGTAAGACAGAGCAGTAAGACAGAGCAGTAAGGTGGAGGACGAGGGTGGAGCAGTAAGACAGAGCAGTAAGACAGAGCATTAAGACAGAGCAGTAAGGTGGAGGACGAGGGTGAAGCAGTAAGGTGGAGCAGTAAGACAGAGCAGTTAGGTGGAGCAGTAAGACAGAGCAGTAAGGTGGAGCAGTAAGACAGAGCATTAAGACAGAGCAGTAAGGTGGAGGACGAGGGTGAAGCAGTAAGGTAGAGCAGTAAGACAGAGCAGTTAGGTGGAGCAGTAAGACAGAGCAGTAAGGTGGAGCAGTAAGACAGAGCAGTAAGGTGGAGGACGAGGGTGGAGCAGTAAGACAGAGCAGTAAGGTGGAGGACGAGGGTGGAGCAGTAAGACAGAGCAGTAAGACAGAGCAGTAAGACAGAGCATTAAGACAGAGCAGTAAGGTGGAGGACGAGGGTGGAGCAGTAAGGTGGAGGACGAGGTCACACGACTTCAGAACCTAAAGATCTCTTTCATGTCCTCGTTTATAACGACGCTCAGAGAGGAACGGCTCCCTTTACCCAAGAAGTGGGCGGAGCCAGGGCCCCTGCTCCGTCCACGCTTCCACAATTGAATTGTTCTAACGAGAGCGGCACGCAGTTGGCGCGGAGTCCGTACGGAATGTCGAGAGTGACAGGAGAACGTGGAGGACTCGGGTAATGGCTTTGTGACGGTTATTTCCGTCGAGCGGCGAGAGAGCCGACGGCGTGAATCTCAGGAACGATAAAGAGCCGGCGGCTCGGCGGTCCAACGGGACACGACCCCGGCATGTTACTGCACGAGCGGCCAAGGAGGGATCGTGGAAAAGCGATGTGCCTGCCGGCAGGGCATGAAGCACAGCTGCCACCCGGAGCCCCCGCGGAGAACGACGGGGACTAATGAGCGACTGCGACAGCTGGGGTTCCATCCCCCGACGAGGGCCGCCCGCTCCTCGCTCCCCCGACGGGCCCGCCGTATCGCTTATCATGATAGAACAGCTCCCAACAACAAACACACTCTCTGTTTGGGCCGTGGCGGCACGGTGGCTTAGTGGTTGGCATGTTCTCCTCTCAGCTCTAGGGATTCCTGGTTCGGATCCCCATCTGGGTGGAGTTTCCACGTTCTCCCCATGTCCGCGTGGGTTTCCTCCGGGTTCTCCGGTTTCCTTCCACAGTCCAAAAACATGGATCAAGTTCTCCAAATGGCCCTGTGTGAGTGAGTGTGTGCCCAGCGATAGGTTGGCGCCCTGTCCTGGGTGTATCTGCCCCACTCCACTAGGGTCGCGGGGGGGTTCCCCATGCCCATCCAGGGGAGAACGTTTCAGGCGCTGGGCAGATACACCCAGTACAGGGGGCAATCTATCACTGGACACACACTCACTCACACAGACACACTCTATATGGGGCAATTTGGAGAACTCAATTGACTTGATCCATGTTTTTGGACTGTGGAAGGAAACCGGAGAACCCGGAGGAAACCCACGTGGACACGGGGAGAACATGGAAACTCCACCCAGATGGGGATTTGAACCGGAAATCCCTAGTGCTGAGAGGCAAACATGCTAACCACTAAGCCAACGTCCACGTGGGTTTCCTCCGGGTTCTCCGGTCTCCTCCCACAGTCCAAAAACATGGATCAAGGTTAAGTGAATCCTCCAAATTGCCCCATATAGAGTGTGTGTGTCCAGTGATAGATTGGCATCCTGTCCTGGGTGTATCTGCCCAGCGCCCGAAATGTTCTCTCCTGGATGAGCATGGGGAACCCCCCCCCCCGGGACCCTAATAGAGGATAAAGTGGAAGATAATGAATGGATGGAACCTTGTCATAGGCGGAACGGTGGCTTAGCATGTGGTTAGCATGTTCTCCCTCACCCGGGGTCCCGTTCGAATCCCATCTGGGGAGTTTCCATGTTCTCCCAGTAGCTCAGTGGGTTCCTCCGGGTTCTCCGGTTTCCTCCCAGATCCAATGACATGGATTCAAGGTCAATTGAACCTCTCAAATGCCCTCATATAGAGTGTGTCTGGAAGTGTGTGTTCAGTGATAGATTAGTGTCCCTGTTGTATCTGGCCCAGCGCCCCCGAAATGTTCTCCCCTCTGGATGGGCATGGGGAACACCCCTCCTAGGGATTCCCGAGGATAAAGTCGAATAATGATGGATGGAACCTTGTCCATAGGCTGAACGGTGGCTTAGTGGTTAGCATGTTCTCCTCCCAGCACTAGGGGTTTCCGGTTTGAATCCCCATCTGGGTGGAGTTTCCATGTTCTCCCCGTGTCTGCGTGGGTTTCCTCCCACAGTCCAACAACATGGATCAAGGTCAATTGAATTCCCCAAATTGCCCCATATAGAGTGTGTCTGTGTGAGTGAGTGTGTGTTCAGTGATAGATTGGCATCCTGTCCTGGGTGTATCTGCCCAGCGCCCGAAACGTTCTCCCCTGGATGGGCATGGGGAACCCCCCCCCGCGACCCTAATATAGGATAAAGCAGAAGATGAATGAAATGAATGTTTGGGCAGTTACTCTTCGGCGTAATGCCTCCAGCATTACGGTCCCTCGGCACCGGGGGGGTAAATTTAGCCCCGGCCCCCGTCGCAGAACCCTCACGCAGTGCCACGGCTCCGTCTCCATTACGGCCGGCGTTCCGGCATCCGACGGTAATTTTAGCGAGATGGGTGAGTGGAGAAAGCTCCGCGCCGATTGGATTTCCATCATAAAAGGTGTGAATGGCGCTCGCTGGCGCTCCTCCCCCGCGTGTTGAGAACGTTTGGAGTTCTTCACGGCGGCGCTGAGAACCAGGCACCACAACGACGCTTTTATAGGTGCATTGATTTACTGAGTCGGCAGATTTAGAAATACACCTCAGAACCTTCAGCCGTCACTCGATGAAAAGTCCTTTAATGTCCCTTTAATGTCCCATCATTCATTCATTCACTTTCTGCAGGACAGGGTGCCAATCTTTCGCCGGACACACACTCACTCACACAGACTACACTCACCGGCCACTTTATTAGGTACACCTGTCCAACTGCTCGTTAATACTTAATTTCTAATCAGCCAATAACATGGCGGCAACTCAGTGCATTTAGGCATGTAGACATGGTCAAGACAATCTCCTGCAGTTCAAACCGAGCATCAGTATGGGGAAGAAAGGTGATTTGAGTGCCTTTGAACGTGGCATGGTTGTTGGTGCCAGAAGGGCTGGTCTGAGTATTTCAGAAACTGCTGATCTACTGGGATTTTCACGCACAACCATCTCTAGGGTTTACAGAGAATGGTCCGAAAAAGAAAAAACATCCAGTGAGCGGCAGTTCTGTGGGCGGAAATGCCTTGTTGATGCCAGAGGTCAGAGGAGAATGGCCAGACTGGTTCGAGCTGATAGAAAGGCAACAGTGACTCAAATAGCCACCCGTTACAACCAAGGTAGGCAGAAGAGCATCTCTGAACGCACAGTACGTCGAACTTTGAGGCAGATGGGCTACAGCAGCAGAAGACCACACCGGGTAGCCACTCCTTTTCAGCTAAGAACAGGAAACAGGCTACAATTTGCACAAGCTCATCGAAATTGGACAACAGAAGATTGGAAAAAACGTCGCCTGGTCTGATGAGTCTCGATTTCCTGCTGTGACATTCGGAATGGTAGGGTCAGAATTTGGCGTCAACAACATGAAAGCATGGATCCATCCTGCCTTGTATCAACGGTTCAGTATGGTGGTGGTGGTGTCATGTGTGGGGAATATTTTCTTGGGCACTCTTTGGGCCCCTTGGTACAATTGAGCATCGTTGCGACGCCGCAGCCTACCTGAGTATTGTTTTGCTGACCATGTCCATCCCTTTATGACCACAATGTACCCAACATCTGATGGCTACTTTCAGCAGGATAATGCGCCATGTCATAAAGCTGGAATCATCTCAGACTGGTTTCTTGAACATGACGATGAGTTCACTGAACTCAAATGGCCTCCACAGTCACCAGATCTCAATCCAATAGAGCATCTTTGGGATGTGATGGAACGGGGGATTCGCATCATGGATGCGCAGCCGACAAATCTGCGGCAACTGTGTGATGCCATCATGTCAATATGGACCAAACTCTCTGAGGAATGCTTCCAGCACCTTGTTGAATCTATGCCACGAAGAATTGAGGCAGTTCGGAAGGCAAAAGGGGGTCCAACCCATTACTAGAATGGTGTACCAAATAAAGTGGCCGGTGAATGTATATAGAGCCTTCAATTTGCCCACCGATAGATTGCCCCCCTGTCCTGGGTGTATCTGCCCAGCGCCCGAAACGTTCTCCCCTGGGCATGTGGAACCCCACCCCCCGCGACCCTAATAGAGGATAAAGCAGAAGATAATCAATGGATGGATGAATATTATAATGTTATAGGCGGAACGGTGGCTTAGTGGTTGGCATGTTCTCCTCTCAGCACTAGGGATTCCCTACACAATAGGTAATTAAGACTCCAATTGATACAGCAATTAATAATACAATGAATACTGCAATTAATACTACAATTAATAATACAATTAATACTACAATTAATACTGCAATTAATAATACAATTAATACTCCAATTAATACTCCAATTAATAATACAATGAATACTGCAATTAATACTCCAATTAATAATACAATTAATACTCATTATCATTAATAAATAAACAGATTCCCGGTTCGAATCCCAATCTGGGTGGAGTTTCCATGTTCTCCCCGTGTCCGCGTGGGTTTCCTCCGGGTTCTCCGGTTTCCTCCCACAGTCCAAAAACATGGATCAAGTCAATTGAGTTCTCCAAATTGCCCCATATAGAGTGTGTGTGTGTGAGTGAGTGTGGGCCCAGCGATGGATTGGCGCCCTGTCCTGGGTCTATCTGTCCAGCGCCCGAAACGTTCTCCCCTGGATGGGCATGTGGAACCCCCCCGCGACCCTAATAGAGGATAAAGCTGAAGATAATGAATGAATGGATGAATATTATAATGTTATAGGCGGAACGGTGGCTTAGTGTTTAGCATGTTCTCCTCTCAGCACTAGGGATTCCCGGTTCGAATCCCCATCTGGGTGGAGTTTCCATGTTCTCCCCGTGTCCGCGTGGGTTTCCTCCGGGTTCTCCGGTTTCCTTCCACAGTCCAAAAACATGGATCAAGTCAATTGAGTTCTCCAAATTGCCCCATATAGAGTGTGTCTGTGTGAGTGAGTGTGTGTCCAGTGATGGATTGGCGTCCTGTCCTGGGTGTATCTGCCCAGCGCCCGAGACGTTCTCCCCTGGATGGGCATGGGGAACCCCACCGCGACCCTAATAGAGGATAAAGTAGAAGATGATGGATGGATGGATGAATTAAAGTCATAATCAGCCGGCTGTAAGACTGTTATGAGCAGGTAGCTGTGTGCTGAACACGCCCGGCTCCGTATCTCGGGTGAGTTAGCGGAACGGGAGGACAAACATGTTTATTAAAAAGGTAGTTCCTCCTGAGATTAAGACTCGAGTAAACAGTGGAAAGTACGGAGCAGGTTATCGGTTTGCGGCGTGTCGGGTAGAACCAGGTTAAAAATTACCCCTGATAGAAATAGAAATAGAAAGCCGTTATTGTCATCATACCCCACACACACAGTATACACCGTATAACCAGATTTAAGCTCCTCCTTAAAGGGCACATGGCATTATATATTCATTCATTCATTATCTTCCGCTTTGTCCTATATATTAGGGTCGTGGGGGGAATTCCCCATGCACATCCAGGGGAGAACGTTTCGGGACAGGACAACAATCTATCGCTGGGCACACACTCACTCACTCACACAGACACACTCTATGGGGCAATTTGCAGAATTCAATTGACTTGATCCATGTTTTTGGACTGTGAGAGGAAACCGGAGAACCCAGAGGAAACCCACGCGGACACGGGGAGAACATGGAAACTCCACCCAGATGGGGATTCGAACCGGGAATCCCTAGTGCTGAGAGGAGAACGTGGCAACCACTAAACCACCGTGCC
>JAFMOC010000552.1:5000-15000 GCA_019802505.1 Corydoras sp. C115 | reverse complement strand
CCATTGTGGAACCACTGAAGAACCTACACGAACCACTACAGCACATCTAATCATCATTGGACCATTGTGGAACCACTGAAGAACCTACAAAAACCACTACAGCACATCTAATCATCATTGGACCATTGTGGAACCACTGAAGAACCTACAAGAACCACTGCAGCACATCTAATCATCATTGGACCATTGTGGAACCACTGAAGAACCTACAAGAACCACTGCAGCACATCTAATCATCATTGGACCATTGTGGAACCACTGAAGAACCTACAAGAACCACTGTAGTACAACAAAACAGCTTTATAAAACCCTTATTGAATCACTGAATGTATCCAGCTCCAGTAAAGAACTATAAAAGAACCACAAGTGGATCTACTGGGTGGAGGTGGGCCAGTAAGGTGGAGCAGTGAGGTGGAGTTTTAGGGTGGAGGTGATGTGGAGTTTTAGGGTGGAGGTGTGATGTGGAGTTTTAGGGTGGAGGTGATGTGGAGTTTTAGGGTGGATGTGTAAGGTGGAGTTTTAGGGTGGAGGTGCAAGGTGGAGCAGTAAAGTGGGGGTGTGATGTGGAGTTTTAGGGTGGAGGTGTAAGGTACAGCAGTAAAGTGGGGGTGTGATGTGGAGTTTTAGGGTGGAGGTGGAGCAGTAAGGTGGTTTTAAGGTGGAGGTGTGAAGTGGAGCTTTAGGGTGGAGGTGTAAGTTGGAGCAGTAAAGTAGGGGTGTGATGTGGAGTTTTAGGGTGGAGGTGGAGCAGTAAGGTGGTTTTAAGGTGGAGGTGTGAGGTTTAGTTTTAGGGTGGAGGTGTGAGGTGGAGCAGTAAGGTGGAGGTGTGAGGTGGAGCAGTAAAGTGGAGGTGTGAGGTTTAGTTTTAGGGTGGAGGTGTGAGGTGGAGCAGTAAAGTGGAGGTGTGAGGTTTAGTTTTAGGGTGGAGGTGTGAGGTGGAGCAGTAAGGTGGAGTTTTAGGGTGGAGTATTAAGGTGGAGCAGTAAAGTCAGGGTTTAAACTCCAGCAGCTCCGCTGATGAAGCTGAACTCTGCAGGTTCTTAAGGAAAAGCGGGAACCGGGTCTGAATGTCCAGCTGAAGAGTCTCTCACAGAGATCTGATAATGGGTTAAAAAAAGGTGGAGGAATTAAAATAGGTGGAGGAATTAAAATAGGTGGAGGAATTTAAAATAGGTGGAGGAATTAAAATAGGTGGAGGAATTAAAATAGGTGGAGGATTTATAATAGGTGGAGGATTTAAAATAGGTGGAGGAATTAAAATAGGTGGAGGAATTAAAATAGGTGGAGGATTTATAATAGGTGGAGGATTTAAAATAGGTGGAGGAATTAAAATAGGTGGAGGAATTAAAATAGGTGGAGGATTTAAAATAGGTGGAATTAAAATAGGTGGAGGAATTAAAATAGGTGGAGGAATTAAAATAGGTGGGAGGGTGGGAATTAAAATAGGTGGAGGATTTATTAAAATAGGTAGGTGGAGGATTTATAATAGGTGGAGGAATTAAAATAGGTGGAGGATTTAAAATAGGTGGAGGAATTAAAATAGGTGGAGGAATTAAAATAGGTGGAGGAATTAAAATAGGTGGAGGAATTAAAATAGGTGGAGGAATTAAAATAGGTGGAGGATTTATAATAGGTGGAGGATTTATTAAAATAGGTGTAGGAATTAAAATAGGTGTAGGAATTAAAATAGGTGGAGGAATTAAAATAGGTGGAGGATTTAAAATAGGTGGAGGATTTATAATAGGTGGAGGATTTAAAATAGGTGGAGGAATTAAAATAGGTGGAGGAATTAAAATAGGTGGAGGATTTATAATAGGTGGAGGATTTATTAAAATAGGTGGAGGAATTAAAATAGGTGTAGGATTTATAATAGGTGGAGGATTTATTAAAATAGGTGGAGGAATTAAAATAGGTGGAGGATTTATAATAGGTGGAGGATTTATTAAAATAGGTGGAGGAATTAAAATAGGTGGAGGATTTATAATAGGTGGAGGATTTAAAATAGGTGTAGGAATTTAAAAAGGTGGAGGAATTAAAATAGGTGGAGGAATTAAAATAGGTGGAGGATTTATTAAAATAGGTGGAGGAATTAAAATAGGTGGAGGATTTAAAATGGGTGGAGGACGTTAGAACCCTGATTTATTCTCCATCTGCCGCTGAATGGGTTCCAGCTCCATGACCTTAAAGTAAAGCCCCAGATCCCGAGGAGAGCCAGCAGAGTCCGGGTCTGAAATTACACCGGGGCACTGGAACACCCCCCCCCCCCCTACCCTCTCAGCACGATGCCCCACAGGGACAAGGCCCCCCCCACCCCCCAAGCATCCACCCCTCACCACCACAGCTTATTTTAGAACCCACTCATCTGTGGCGTTCCATTACCACGGCGCGTTGACATGGCAGCTGTGAGCAGAGGGGGCAGGGGGCAGGGGGCAGGAGATAAGAGCCGAGTGAGTGAGGACGGGCTTTGATGTGTCCCTCGGACAGGCGCTCAGCTGTCCCGAGATAAATACGGGACTTATTCAGCTCCCCACATGCTCGGGGGCCACGCTCGGGGGCCACGCTCGGGGGCCACGCTCGGGAGAACTTCCTTCACACGCCGTTTGGGATTCCACGAGGTCGCAGATTCCTGGAGTCCAACAGTTTGTAATACTTTTCGAGAAAGGCGCACAGACGGGACACGCACTGTCCAGCGGGGGCGTCCTCGCGCTCGATGTTCAGCACATCAACTGGAACACTGAGGAACCACTGAGGAACCACTGAGGAACCAACAAGAACCATTGCAACACAAATTAACACAAGAGGAAGACTGAGGAACCACTGAGGAACGAACAAGAACCACTGCAACACAAATTAACACAAGAGGAAGACTGAAGAACCAACAAGAACCACTGCAACACAAATTAACACAAGAGGAAGACTGAGGAACCACTGAAGAACCAACAAGAACCACTGCAACACAAATTAACACAAGAGGAAGACTGAGGAACCAACAAGAACCACTGCAACACAAATTAACACAAGAGGAAGACTGAGGAACCACTGAAGAACCAACAAGAACCACTGCAACACAAATTAACACAAGAGGAAGACTGAGGAACCAACAAGAACCACTGCAACACAAATTAACACAAGAGGAAGACTGAGGAACCAACAAGAACCACTGCAACACAAATTAACACAAGAGGAAGACTGAGGAACCACTGAAGAACCAACAAGAACCACTGCAACACAAATTAACACAAGAGGAAGACTGAGGAACCAACAAGAACCACTGCAACACAAATTAACACAAGAGGAAGACTGAGGAACCAACAAGAACCACTGCAACACAAATTAACACAAGAGGAAGACTGAGGAACCAACAAGAACCACTGCAACACAAATTAACACAAGAGGAAGACTGAGCAACCACTGAAGAACCAACAAGAACCACTGCAACACAAATTAACACAAGAGGAAGACTGAGGAACCACTGAGGAACCAACAAGAACCACTGCAACACAAATTAACACAAGAGGAAGACTGAGGAACTAACAAGAACCACTGCAACACAAATTAACACAGGAGGAAGACTGAGGAACCACTGAAGAACCAACAAGAACCACTGCAACACAACTTAACACAAGAGGAAGACTGAGGAACCACTGAGGAACCAACAAGAACCATTGCAACACAACTTAACACATATGGACCAATAACTACGGGACTTATTTCGGCTCCCCATACGCTCGGGGGCCACGCTCGGGAGAACTTCCTTCACACGCCGTTTGGGATTCCACGAGGTCGCAGATTCCTGGAGTCCAACAGTTTGTAATACTTTTGGAGAAAGGCGCACAGACGGGACGGGACACGCACTGTCCAGCGGGGGCGTCCTCGCGCTCGATGTTCAGCACATCAACTGGAACACTTAGGAACCACTGAGGAACCACTGAGGAACCAACAAGAACCACTGCAACACAAATTAACACAAGAGGAAGACTGAGGAACCACTGAAGAACCAACAAGAACCACTGCAACACAAATTAACACAAGAGGAAGACTGAGGAACCACTGAGGAACCAACAAGAACCACTGCAACACAAATTAACACAAGAGGAAGACTGAGGAACCACTGAAGAACCAACAAGAACCACTGCAACACAAATGAACACAAGAGGAAGACTGAGGAACCAACAAGAACCACTGCAACACAAATTAACACAAGAGGAAGCCTGAGGAACCAACAAGAACCACTGCAACACAAATGAACACAAGAGGAAGACTGAGGAACCACTGAAGATCCAACAAGAACCACTGCAACACAAATTAACACAAGAGGAAGACTGAGGAACCACTGAGGAACCAACAAGAACCATTGCAACACAACTAAGCACATATGGACCAATAAATACGGGACTTATTTCGGCTCCCCATACGCTCGGGGGCCACGCTCTGGAGAACTTCCTTCACACGCCGTTTGGGATTCCACGAGGTCGCAGATTCCTGGAGTCCAACAGTTTGTAATACTTTTCTAGAAAGGCGCACAGACGGGACGGGACACGCACTGTCCAGCGGGGGCGTCCTCGCGCTCCATGTTCAGCACATCAACTGGAACACTTAGGAACCACTGAGGAACCACTGAGGAACCAACAAGAACCACTGCAACACAAATTAACACAAGAGGAACACTGAGGAACCACTGAGGAACCAACAAGAACCACTGCAACACAAATGAACACAAGAGGAAGACTGAGGAACCACTGAAGAACCAACAAGAACCACTGCAGCACAAATGAACACAAGAGGAAGACTGAGGAACCACTGAAGAACCAACAAGAACCACTGCAACACAAATTAACACAAGAGGAAGACTAGGGAACCACTGAGGAACCAAAAAGAACCACTGCAACACAAATGAACACAAGAGGAAGACTAAGGAACCACTGAAGAACCAACAAGAACCACTGCAACACAAATGAACACAAGAGGAAGACTGAGGAACCACTGAAGAACCAACAAGAACCACTGCAACACAAATTAACACAAGAGGAAGACTGGGGAACCACTGAGGAACCAACAAGATCCACTGCAACACAAATTAACACAAGAGGAAGACTGAGGAACCACTGAAGAACCAACAAGAACCACTGCAACACAAATTAACACAAGAGGAAGACTGAGGAACCAACAAGAACCACTGCAACACAAATTAACACAAGAGGAAGATTGAGGAACCAACAAGAACCACTGCAACACAAATGAACACAATAGGAAGACTGAGGAACCACTGAAGAACCAACAAGAACCACTGCAACACAAATTAACACAAGAGGAAGACTGAGGAACCACTGAGGAACCAACAAGAACCACTGCAACACAAATTAACACAAGAGGAAGACTGAGGAACCACTGAAGAACCAACAAGAACCACTGCAACACAAATTAACACAAGAGGAAGACTGGGGAACCACTGAGGAACCAAAAAGAACCACTGCAACACAAATGAACACAAGAGGAAGACTGAGGATCCACTGAAGAACCAACAAGAACCACTGCAACACAAATGAACACAAGAGGAAGACTGAGGAACCACTGAAGAACCAACAAGAACCACTGCAACACAAATTAACACAAGAGGAAGACTGAGGAACCAACAAGAACCACTGCAACACAAATTAACACAAGAGGAAGATTGAGGAACCAACAAGAACCACTGCAACACAAATGAACACAAGAGGTAGACTGAGGAACCACTGAAGATCCAACAAGAACCACTGCAACACAAATTAACACAAGAGGAAGACTGAGGAACCACTGAGGAACCAACAAGAACCACTGCAACACAAATTAACACAAGAGGAAGACTGAGGAACCAACAAGAACCACTGCAACACAAATTAACACAAGAGGAAGACTGAGGAACCAACAAGAACCACTGCAACACAAATAAACACAAGAGGAAGACTGAGGAACCAACAAGAACCACTGCAACACAAATTAACACAAGAGGAAGACTGAGGAACCACTGAGGAACCAACAAGAACCACTGCAACACAACTAAGCACATATGGACCAATAAATACGGGACTTATTTCGGCTCCCCATCGCTCGGGGGCCACGCTCGGGGGCCACGCTCTGGAGAACTTCCTTCACACGCCGTTTGGGATTCCACGAGGTCGCAGATTCCTGGAGTCCAACAGTTTGTAATACTTTTCGAGAAAGGCGCACAGACGGGACGGGACACGCACTGTCCAGCGGGGGCGTCCTCGCGCTCCATGTTCAGCACATCAACTGGAACACTTAGGAACCACTGAGGAACCACTGAGGAACCAACAAGAACCACTGCAACACAAATTAACACAAGAGGAAGACTGAGGAACCACTGAAGAACCAACAAGAACCACTGCAACACAAATTAACACAAGAGGAAGACTGAGGAACCACTGAGGAACCAACAAGAACCACTGCAACACAAATTAACACAAGAGGAAGACTAAGGAACCACTGAAGAACCAACAAGAACCACTGCAACACAAATGAACACAAGAGGAAGACTGAGGAACCACTGAAGAACCAACAAGAACCACTGCAACACAAATGAACACAAGAGGAAGACTGAGGAACCACTGAAGAACCAACAAGAACCACTGCAACACAAATTAACACAAGAGGAAGACTGGGGAACCACTGAGGAACCAACAAGATCCACTGCAACACAAATTAACACAAGAGGAAGACTGAGGAACCACTGAAGAACCAACAAGAACCACTGCAACACAAATTAACACAAGAGGAAGACTGAGGAACCAACAAGAACCACTGCAACACAAATGAACACAAGAGGAAGATTGAGGAACCAACAAGAACCACTGCAACACAAATGAACACAATAGGAAGACTGAGGAACCACTGAAGAACCAACAAGAACCACTGCAACACAAATTAACACAAGAGGAAGACTGAGGAACCACTGAGGAACCAACAAGAACCACTGCAACACAACTAAGCACATATGGACCAATAAATACGGGACTTATTTCGGCTCCCCATCGCTCGGGGGCCACGCTCTGGAGAACTTCCTTCACACGCCGTTTGGGATTCCACGAGGTCGCAGATTCCTGGAGTCCAACATTTTGTAATACTTTTCAAAAAAGGCGCACAGACGGGACAGGACACGCACTGTCCAGCGGGGGCGTCCTCGCGCTCGATGTTCAGCACATCCCAATTTCTATGCCCCCCCCCCTCATGTTTGATGAGAGCACCTTCTCTCAATCGCAGTTCTAATTCATTCTGTGGGTTTTTATTGGAGGTCATCAAGTCATTCCACACCAAAGAACCAAATGAAAGACAAAGGGGGGGGGTTCCCCATGCCCATCCAGGGGAGAACGTTTCGGGCGCTGGGCTGATACACCCAGGCCAGGGCACCAATCCATCACTGGACACTCACACACTCTATATGGGGCAATTTGGAGAACTTAATTGACCTTGATCCATGTTTTTGGACTGTGGAAGGAAACCGGAGAACCCGGAGGAAACCCACGCGGACACGGGGAGAACATGGAAACTCCACCCAGATTGGGATTCGAACCGGGAATTTGGAGCCCACTGATGTTGGATGAGAGCACCTTCTCTCAATCGCAGTTCTAATTCATTTTGTGTTTTTTTTTTTTGGGAGGTCATCAAGTCATTCCACACCAAAGAACCGAATGAAAGACAAAAGGGCCTTCCCTAAAGTGTTTTTACAAATCCGTCCAGTATACATGACGAGGTTCATCCATTCATTATCTCCCGCTTTATCCTCTATTAGGGTCGCGGTGGGGTTCCCCATGCCCATCCAGGGGAGAACGTCTTGGGCGCTGGGCAGATACACCCAGGACAGGACACCAATCCATCGCTGGACACTCACACTCACTCACACATACACACTCTATATGGGGCAATTTGGAGAACTCAATTGACCTTGATCCATGTTTTTGGACTGTGGAAGGAAACCGGAGAACCCGGAGGAAACCCACGCGGACACGGGGAGAACATGGAAACTCCACCCAGATTGGTAGTGTCTATACCGTATACTGTATTTGGAATGAACTAGAACAGAGATTGTCGGGTGGCACGCACGGTGGCTTAGTGGTTTAGCATGTTCTCCTCTCAGCACTAGGGATTCCCGGTTCGAATCCCCATCTTGGTGGAGTTTCCATGTTCTCCCCGTGTCCACGTGGGTTTCCTCTGGGTTCTCCGGTTTCCTCCCACAATCCAAAAACCATGGATCAAGGTGAATTGAATACTCCAAATTGCCCCATATAGAGTGTGTTTGTGTGTGAGTAATAGATTGCCCCCCTGTCCTGGGTGTATTTGCCCAGCGCCCGAAATGTCAATGGAATTCTCCAAATTGCCCCATATATAGTGTGTTTGTGTGAGGGCGGCATGGTGGTTTAGTGTTTGGCATGTTCTCCTCTGAGCGCTAGGGATTCCCGGTTCGAATCCCAATCTAGGTGGAGTTTCCATGTTCTCCCCGTGTCCGCGTGGGTTTTCTCCGGGTTCTCCGGTTTCCTCACACAGTCCAAAAAACATGGATCAAGGTCAATGGAATTCTCCAAATTGCCCCATATAGAGTGTCTCTGTGAGAGTGAGTGTGTGTCCAGTGAGATTGCCCCCCTGTCCTGGGTGTATCTGCCCAGCGCCCGAAACGTTCTCCCCTGGATGGGGATGGAGAACCCCCCTCCCTCCCCCCGCGACCCTAATAGAGGATAAAGTGGAAGATAATGAATGGAACCTTGTCATAGGTGGAATGGTGGCTTAGTGGTTAAGCATGTTCTCCTCTCAGCACTAGGGATTCCCGGTTCGAATCCCCAGCTGGGTGGAGTTTCCATGTTCTCCCCTTGTCCGCGTGGGTTTCCTCCGGGTTCTCCGGTTTCCTCCCACAGTCCAAAAAACATGGATCAAGGTCAATGGAATTCTCCAAATTGCCCCATATAGAGTGTGTCTGTGTGAGTGAGTGTGTGCCCAGTGATAGATTGCCCCCCTGTCCTGGGTGTATCTGCCCAGCGCCCGAGACGTTCTCCCCTGGATGGGCATGGGGAACCACCCCCCCCTCCCCCCCGAACCCTAATAGAGGATAAAGTGGAAGATAATGGATGGATGGATAGAACAGTGATTGTGATCCAGGGCCTCTGATTGGCTCCCACCGACACGCGTTAAAGGTGAAAGGATTACAGAATAATGATGTCATGAGGAATGCAGAGTTTTTATTGGTCGAACGTCTCGGCGTCTCGTCCAGATGTTATTCACGCGCAGATGTTGCTGTAAACAACTAAACACAGAATGAAAGCAGCCGAAGCGTCTGGGCTCTCGTTCCCGTTGCCGTGGCGATGATGCGTGATGCTCCTGGCTGCAGGGGGCGCTCTCGGGCGGTGGTGCGTGTTGGGAAGGTGGGCGGGGTTTCGTAGGTCGGAGTGCGGCGCCGCTCCACGGCAATGTGCGAGCAGGTCGATGGGGCGGAGCCTAATCACACTCGGTCCTCAGACAGAGGCGGAGGACAGAGCCGCCATCACCTCCATCCAGCACCTCCATCCAGCACCTCCATCCAGCACCTCCATCCAGCACCTCCATCCAGCACCTCCATCCAGCACCTCCATCCAGCACCTCCATCCAGCACCTCCTCAAAGCACCTCTACAAGAGACATGGACACAGGACAATGGAGTCAGAGACATGCATTTAGTCTGCGTCTCCATCTCTCTCTGTCTCTCCATCTGCGTCTCCATCTCTCTCTCTGTGTCTCCATCTCTCTCTCTGTGTCTCCATCTTTCTCTCTGTCTCTCCACCTGCGTCTCCATCTCTCTCTCTGTGTCTCCATCTACGTCTCCGTCTCTCTCTCTCTCTGTGTCTCCATCTACGTCTCCGTCTCTCTCTCTCTCTGTCTCTCCACCTGCGTCTCTGTCTCTCTCTCTCTCTGTCTCTCCACCTGCGTCTCCGTCTCTCTCTCTGTCTGTCTCTCCATCTGCGTCTCCGTCTCTCTCTCTC
>JAFMOC010000551.1:205000-218558 GCA_019802505.1 Corydoras sp. C115 | reverse complement strand
TGAAAAAGTAAGGCTATAGTAAGACGTCATTTTTTATGAAAAACGTAAGGCTATAGTAAGACGTCATTTTTGGGAGCAAAACGTAAGGCTATAGTAAGACGTCATTTTTGGGTAAAAAACGTAAGGCTATAGTAAGACGTCATTTTTTATGAAAAACGTAAGGCTATAGTAAGACGTCATTTTTGGGTGAAAAACATAAGGCTATAGTAAGACGTCATTTTTGGATAAAAAAACGTAAGGCTATAGTAAGACGTCATTTTAATATAATTTATTTTTTATATATTAAAACTTTTTTTGTTTGTGTGTGTTTTCGTTACGTCATGTTCATTACCTTCTTCTTCTCTTTCAGGGAAGTACGTGGCCGGCTGCTTATTGTAAGTTGTTTTTGTGTTTTTTACGTTTGGGAAGCAGATTTGCACTTTCAACGCTGATCATCGTCACCGGCGCTCGCACCGTCAGCCCGTGTGAAATGAATATTACCCATGATGCACTGCTGGTGGAGGACGTCACAGCGTTGCTTCGTCGGCGGTTCCGTACGGAGAACGACGGGTGGACTCCCAGCTGTTTATTTGATGTAAATGATCGCGATGTTGCGATGACGACGATGGAAACAAGTCGTTGTAAAAGAAAACTTTAATAATAAACTTTATAAGAACCCGCGCAGCGCCCCCCGATGTCCTGAAGGACGCGAGACGGAAGAACGAGGCGAGGGAACACGTTCCGTGGTTCACACCATTTATTACACAGTTTAAAACGGTACAAAATACGATGAAAGTTACAGAGCCGGCGTCCTAACGCTCAGCGACGGCGGCCTCTTTAAAAGGTATCAATAGAATTATCGGAAACCTGATCTACGTCCATAAAAAGATCTAGAACAGCGTTACAAAAACAAACTAGCAAGTTACACGAGCACACGTTCCGCCCACAGACACACCCGGACGTCCCGGCGGCCGATCGCGCTCCACGCCTCGGCGCGTGCCGCGTTACGGCCTTTCAAAGCGTTTAGAAAACCAGAGACTTTAATCAGAGGGAACAAAAAAAATAAAACAAACAAAAAAAAGACGTTCTATTAAAACTCATTACGCGAGGGTGAGGGACACCGACGTCCCGTCCGGGTTCAACCTGCAGGGGGCGTCGCAGCACCATGTCCTCGTGCCTGTCAGGACCTCGGGACGGGTGGAAAAGCTTTATGGGAGGTTTTTTTTTGTTTGTTTTTTTTTTTGTTTTTTTTTTACATCTACAGGCAGCGAGGAAATTTGAAGGTCTTCCAGTTTACAAACATTCAGAGCTACGGCGATTCCTATTGGTCCTTTAAAGCAATCTCGGCCACGCCCACTATACACACCCAATCGTTAAGGAACAGTTTGTGATCAGCAAGATTAAAAAATTTTTTTTTTTTTTTGCATGTTTTTGCGCTGAACTCCCAGGAAATAAAAAAAAACTAAACAAACAAAAAAACATACAGGCAAAAGGAGAACATGCAAACTCCACACTAAAGGGGCGTCGGCTTTGTCGCCAATCATTAATCTCGGGGTCTTTTCTGTCTTTTTGTCGCGGCCGTACTGAATTGAGACGCGCTACTTCAGCTCCACAGAGACGCTCAGCTGCCGACCGCTTCCTTTACGGCGACCCGGCGGCAGGGTTCTGCAGGACGCAGTGGAAAAGCTCCGGGAACTCAGACACTGGAACCAATGAGGCTCCGTGAACTCAAACACTGGAACCATTGATGCTCCGGGAACCCCAACGCTGGAACCACTGAGGCTCTGGGCACCCCAACACTGGAACCAATGAGGCTCCGTGAACCCCGACGTTGGAACCACTGAGGCTCCGTGAACCCCGACGCTGGAACCACTGAGGCTCCGTGAACCCCAACGCTGGAACCACTGAGGCTCTGGGAACCCCGACGCTGGAACCACTGAGGCTCCGGGAACCCCGACGCTGGAACCACTGAGGCTCCAGGAACCTCGACGCTGGAACCAATGAGGCTCTGTGAACCCCAACGTTGGAACCACTGAGGCTCCGTGAACCCCAACACTGGAACCACTCCCGGCTCCGTGTCTGCCGTCTGAGTGCAAGTCTGAGGTTCATTAATTCAAATCTAAAGGTGTGGTTTGGGGAGAACGGGAGCATCTGATTGGACAGACCGTTCCTTTGATGTTAGGGGTTAAACTCAATGAGCATCTCCATTAGAACCGGTTACTGAAGTGAGGAACCGAATCAGTGCGGTGTCTGCGGTCTCAGCGTTCGGGGGTTTTAAAGTTCTAAGCGTTGGTTCCGTCGGGACTCTTCGGGTTCTGCGGTGTTTGTCGCGACGGAACCGACGCCACAGGAACCCCGCCGCGAAACAAAATAAAAAAGGTTCAGTTCCGGTGGCTGAGGGCAGAGGGCGCTCCTCTAAGGCACTGAAAGGACACTATGGCACAGCGGGATCCCAAAATAAACATATAGCAGGTTCAGCTCGGAGGCACGGTGGAGGACGAGGAGCAGGAGGACGAGGAGCAGGAGGAGGACGAGGAGCAGGAGGAGGACGAGGAGCAGGAGGAGGACGAGGAGCAGGAGGAGGACGAGGAGCAGGAGGAGGACGAGGAGCAGGAGGACGAGGAGCAGGAGGAGGACGAGGAGGAGCAGAAGCAGGAGGAGCAAGAGGAGGACGAGGAGGAGGATGAAGGACAGAGGAAAGCCACTACACTGCATTCGTTACCCAGAATCCACCCCAGTGTTAGAACTCGGAGGGCAAGCTGCCGGGGTTCCGCGCTCGTCTCAGATCTCCTGCAGTGAGTGACTGATCTCGATCCTCTCCGTCTTCACCGCCGGCTCACAGGACGTCCCCCGAGACATGCTGCCGTCTGCGGCGAGAGAGCTCATGTCGTCTGTGAACGAGGAGTCTGCGCGAGAGAGAGAGAGACAGGGAGAGAGAGAGACAGAGAGAGAGAGACAGACAGACAGAGAGAACGCCGTCAGTCAATCAACTCAAACAGACGGACGGTTCGTCCACCCCCCCCCCCCACACAAACGTATATATAATGACATCACAACACAAAAAACTATAAGACTGTATCTCCGATCTGGCGGCACGGTGGCTTAGTGGTTTGGCATGTTCTCTCGGCACGAGGGATTCACGGTTCGACTCCCCATCTGGGTGGAGTCTCCATGTTCTCCCCGTGGGTTTCCTCCGGGTTCTCCGGTTTCCTCCCACAGTCCAAAAACATGGATCAAGTTAATTGAGTTCTCCAAATTGCCCCATATAGAGTGTCTGTGTGAGTGAGTGTGTGTACAGTGATGGATTGGCGTCCTGTCCTGGGTGTATCTGCCCAGCGCCCGAGACGTTCTCCCCTGGATGGGCATGGGGAACCCCACCGCGACCCTAATAGAGGATAAAGCGGGAGATGATGAATGAATGAATGAACATTTGATTGGTGGGTGGAGTTTAAGGTGGTGCACTCAGCATCGTTCTTGTACTGCGGCACGGGAAAAAAAAAACGTGGGGTGAGAACCCGACCCCACAAACGCATGAGGAGAACATGCAAACTCCACACAGAAGGGGGCGTGGTCGACGGGCAGGCAGCAGGACGGAGGAGAGGGCGGCGAGACGTACCTTCCTCCATAAAGGACGGCATCATGGAGCTGAGGTCGCTGAACTGTAACGAGAGCGTGAGGTTAGAGAACGTCCGTCCATACGTACGGAGAACACTGACCTGAGGTCGGCAGCACTCACCTCTCCCATCACGGCGATGGGGGTCTCTCCGGTCGCCAGGGCGACGCGGTGCTCCACCAGGTAGAACATGTACTCGTCGTACAGCAGCCGGATCAGGTGGAACGAGCCGAAGCTGGCGGCGCTGCGCAGGGTCAGGTCCCGGATCACCATGGAGCTGCGCCGGGCGGAGAACGTCAGAACGTCAACCACATGCTCAACCACCCACACAAACCCACACTCACTCGCCCACCCACACAAACACCCCACACTCACTCACCCACCCACACAAACACCCACTCACACAAACACCTCACACTCACCCACCCACACAAACACCCACTCACCCAAACACCCCACACTCACTCACCCACCCACACAAACACCCACTCACTCACTCACCCACCCACACAAACACCCACTCACTCTCACCCAACCACCCCACAAACACCCACTCACTTTCACCCAAACACCCACTCACTCTCACCCAACCACCCCACAAACACCCACTCACTTTCACCCAAACACCCACTCACTCTCACCCAACCACCCCACAAACACCCACTCACTTTCACCCAAACACCCACTCACTCACTCTCCCCTCACCCAAACCACCCCACAAACACCCACTCACTTTCACCCAAACACCCACTCACTCTCACCCAACCACCCCACAAACACCCACTCACTTTCACCCAAACACCCACTCACTCTCACCCAACCACCCCACAAACACCCACTCACTTTCACCCAAACACCCACTCACTCTCACCCAACCACCCCACAAACACCCACTCACTCACTCACCCACCCACACAAACACCCACTCACTCACCCAACCACCCCACAAACACCCACTCACTTTCACCCAAACACCCACTCACTCTCACCCAACCACCCCACAAACACCCACTCACTTTCACCCAAACACCCCACACTCACTCACCCACCCACACAAACACCCACTCACTCTCACCCAACCACCCCACAAACACCCACTCACTTTCACCCAAACACCCCACACTCACTCACCCACCCACACAAACACCCACTCACTCTCACCCAACCACTACACAAACACCCACTCACTTTCACCCAAACACCCCACACTCACTCACCCACCCACACAAACACCCACTCACTCTCACCCAACCACTACACAAACACCCACTCACTTTCACCCAAACACCCCACACTCACTCACCCACCCACACAAACACCCCACACTCACCCACTCACTCTCACTCAACCACCCACACAAACGCCCACTCTCACCCAACCCCCTCCACCCTCACACACTCACTCACCCAACCCCCCCACTCTCAACCAACTACCCACCCCCCCAACTCACTCACCCATCCACACCCACTGACTCTCAACTAAGCACCCACCCTCACTCACGCACTGACTCTCACTCACCCAATCATCCACCCACCCTCACCCACTCACTCTTATCCAACCAACCACCCACCCTCACTCACCCATCCACCTACCCTCACTCATTTACTCACCTACCCACCCTCACCCATCCACCCACCCAAGTTCAAGTCATTTATTTATATTGTGTTTTTCATAATAGAACGTCGTCACAAAGCAGTTTTACAGAGTTATAAACCTTTAAATCCCCAAAGAGCAAGACGAAGAGACAGCGGCAAGACAAAACTCCCTGTTGTGTTGATATTTTAAGGAAGAAACCTTGTGAGGACCAAGGCTCAGTGGGGGACTCATGCTCCTTGAGCCTCAACAGTGTAGGACAGCTATTTAGAGATTGTGTGGTGATCATGTGACCCGCATTTAACAATTGAAAGTCCATTGAGGACGTCCCGCCGGTCCAATAGAGATCCAGGTTCCGTGCTGTACTCCCTCACTCACTCACTCGTTCGCTCGGTAATGACCTGCGTCCCTCGGGTGGTGTACCTGTAGAAGGACCACTTCAGCAGGAACTGGCGTGCGGCGCGGGGGAAGCTGGCCGTGCCCTCGTGGGGTTTCAGCACCTGGCTCACCACGCCGTCCAGCCAGGCCGCCCACTGATCCAGAGAGCTCTGCTGCTGCAGGGTCAGCTTAAAGTCCTGCTCCAGACGCTGCACCACGCTCTCATCACACTGACACACCCACGACGCCTGCTCCTGCACCCCACACACACACACACACACACACACACACACACACATCAGTGATGAGGTCACGGCTACACTGCCCATTAACCACCATCTTCACCAATCAGAGTGTTAATGGCGATGGTAACGTTCCGCGTGGAGCGCCGGAGGACGGACCTGCACGTTGGCGAAGTCGACGCGGTTGAGGTCGCTCAGCATCTGGTTGATCTGCGAGGTGTTCTGCAGCACGGCGCGCGCCGCCTGAGCCAGGTGGTTCAAACTGGTGTACCTGCGCAGAGTTTGTGCGAACGCACTCACCACCGCCACCTGGAACGCAAAGCAACCAACAGGAAGTGACATCACTGATGAACAGATGATCAGAACTATAACAATACTAACAACAACAGCAATGATAATTATAATAATGATGGTAATAATAATAATAATAACAATAATAACTATAATTATGATAATAAAAATAATAATAATAATAACAACAACAACATAATAATGATGGTAATAACAATAATAATAATAACAACAATAACTATAATTATGAGGGTAAAAATAATAATATTAACAATAATCATAATAACAATAATAATAACAACAACAGCAATGATAACTATAATAATGATGGTAATAATTCATTCATTCATTATCTCCCGCTTTATCCTCTATTGGGGGGGGGGGGGTTCCCCATGCCCATCCAGGGGAGAACGTTTCGGGCGCTGGGCAGATACACCCAGGACAGGGCGCCAATCCATCGCTGGGCACACACTCACTCACACAGACACACTCTATATGGGGCAATTTAGAGAACTCAATTAACTTGATCCATGTTTTTGGACTGTGGGAGGAAACCGGAGAACCCGGAGGAAACCCACGCGGACATGGGGAGGACATGGAAACTCCACCCAGATGGGGATTCGAACCGGGAATCCCTAGCGCTGAGAGGCGAACGCGCTAAGCCACCGTGCCGCCCCGATGGTAATAATAATAATAATCATAATAATAACAACAACAACACTAATAACAATAAAAATAATAACAATAACTATAATTATGATGGTAAAAATAATAATAATAATCATAATAACAATAATTATAATAATAATACTTATAATGATAAAAATGAAAATAATAAATATAATAATAAGAAGAATGATAACAATAATAATAACGATAAACTTATAATAATAAACATGGTAATAATAATAATAATGTTAGTAATAGGTGGACAGGATAATAAATTTGTGGTTTAGCATGTTCTCCTCTCAGCACTGGGGATCCAGGTTCGAATCCCAATCTGGCTGGAGTTTGCATGTTCTCCCCATGTCTGTGTTGGTTTCTATCAGGGTTCTCTGGTTTCCTCCCATGCGCAAAAACATGGATTCAAGGTGATGCGGCTGCTCCAAAATTGCCCCAATCTAGTATGTGTGTGTGTGTGTCCCCACCAGATCGGTGCCGTGTTCTAGGTGCATCTGCCAAACTAAAAATAATAATAATAATTTGGAGCAGTACCTTGGTGCGGATGATCTCCTGAGGAAAGTTGCTCATGGCGGAGGTCAGCCAGCTCTCCAGACTCTTAGCAAAGTTTCTGATGGCCTGTGTGAGCGTGCCTGCGAGAAAGAACCACACGGCACGTTAACACACACACACAGTGGACGGGTCAGTGAAGGGTGTGTGTTAGAGCACACTGCAGTACTGACTGGGGACGGGACGCAGGACGTCAGGGATGAGCACCTCCACCAGCGCCTGGTACAGGATGTGATCACAGCTCCGCATCCACTGCTTCACGGGTTCGAACTTACACAGAGCGATCAGTTTGTCCCGGGGGATCACGCCCTCGATCTCCTCATCACTGCGCGCGGAACACACACACACACACACACACACACACACACACACACACACACACACACACACACACACACACAACGCCCCGTTATGGACATTAATCATCATAATTAATAATAAATCACTGCCGTATATGTTTAATTCTAAACATTCTGACAGAGCCAGGGAGGAATCGGAATGCCGACTGGCGCCGCTCTTGGCTTCCGTGGCACTGACCTGTTGGGGATGATGGTGGTGTTGTCACTAGAGGGCAGTGCTGAATACCAGAAGGTCTGCCACAGCTTCTCGATGAAGTGAAACTGCAGATTCATCACGACGTCCAACGTGGCCTGAAGACAGATGGACACGGGGCACGGGTTTGAGACGAGGGGAGAGGACACACACACACACACACACACACACACACACACACACCGGCCACCTGAGAGGGAAGAATGTTTCGCAGGGCAAACACTCACCACTCACTCACACACTCTATATGGGGCAATTTGGAGAATTCAATTGACTTGATCCATGTTTTTGGACTGTGGGAGGAAACCGGAGAACCCGGAGGAAACCCATGCGGACACGGGGAGAACATGCACCCAGATCGGGATTCGAACCTGGAATCCCCCAACGCTGAGAGGAGAACATGCTAAACCACTAAGGCACCGTGTCGCCGCAATTAAATTTAATTAAATTCCACTTTGTCCTCTATTAGGGTCGCGGGGGGGGGGGGGGGGGGGGTTTGTCCCCATGCCCATCCAGGGGAGAACGTCTCGGGCGCTGGGCAGATACACCCAGGACAGGGGGGGCAATCTATCACTGGACACACACTCACTCACACACACACTCTATATGGGGCAATTTGGAGAATTCAATTCACCTTGATCCATGTTTTTGGACTGTGGGAGGAAACCGGAGAACCCGGAGTATGCAAACTCCAACATGCAAACTCCACCCAGATTGGGATTCAAGCCTGGAATCCCCAGCACTGAGGATGCTAAACCACTAAGCCACCGTGATTAAAAATGTTTCAATGAAAATATAATTAGGAAAAAACAAAAGTTCAGCTGCCGGAAAAATGAACGACAGATTCGTATCTGACACGCACAGGATACCAGAGTCGTTAAAGAGCAGTGTGTGTGTGTGTGTGTGTGTGTGTGTGTGTGTGTGTGTGTGTGTGTGTGTGTGTGTGTGTTTCACACTCAGTTAAAAGATTCACCCGTGGCAGGACACTTGTTCCTATATCCAGTTGCCTGGCCCTCTGCCACGCCCCCACACCCCTTCGTCTACCAATTGCGCTGCATGTTTTGGGTTCCCGGCCAGGTCGCCATGGTAACCGTGTTTACCGTTGCTTGGGCAACCAATCAAACACAGCGCTCCGGCAACAGGAAGAAAAAAAAAAAAAAAAAGAAAGTTCTCGGGGGGGTTGGGGGGGAGGGGGGGGGGAACATTCCCGTCTTGACAAACAAGTAGTTTCACGGCGGCGGCGGCGGCGGCGGCCGGGTGGAGGGGGGCGCTGTGGGGTGAGCGGCGTCACACGTTCGGAGGGCTTTTACTTCTTTTCCTCTATATTTCTGTCACAGACCTCACAAACTGAAGCAGGGACAGACCTGTGTGTGTGTGTGTGTGTGTGTGTGTGTGTGTGTGTGTATCGCTGGCTGAAAGGTTAATTGGCATGACTGGAAAGGAGCTGAGAGAGAGAGAGAGAGAGAGAGAGAGAGAGAGAGAGATAAAAGGAACCTGAGGGAAAAAAAGGTGCGAGTTGAACAGAGAGAGAGGGCAAATGAGAGAGGGGGCGGGTGAGAAATAGAAAGGGGTGGGAGAGAGAGGGGGCGGGAGAGAGAGGGGGCGGATGAGAAATAGAAAGGGGTGGGAGAGAGGGGGGGTGGGGGGGAGAGAGAGGGGTGGGGGAGAGAGGGGGCGGATGAGAAATAGAAAGGGGTGGGAGAGAGGGGGGGGGCGGGAGAGAGAGGGGTGGGGGAGAGAGGGGGCGGATGAGAAATAGAAAGGGGTGGGAGAGAGAGGGGGCGGGTGAGAGAGATGGTGATGGGAGAGAGAGAGAGAGGGGATGGGGGAGAGAGAGGGGGGGTGGGAGAGAGAGAGGGGGGTGGGAGAGAGAGAGGGGGGGTGGGAGAGAGATGAGAGATAGAGGGGGGGTGGGAGAGAGAGGGCGAGAGAGAGAGAGAGGGCGTGTGGGTAGGTGAGAGAGGGCAGGTTGATGGGTGAGAGAGGGTGGAGTAGAGAGTGGATGGGGGGGGGGGGGGGGTGGAGACCACCTAAAGAAGGTGGTAAAGAAGGTGGAACAGTTTGGGGAAGGCCCATTTCCGTTTCCAACACAAACCCAGCCCCATAAAGCCACGGGTCACGAGTGTCAACGGCCCCCCCGTACAGACCCCGGACCCTCGGCTGAGATGAATTGGGACGGAGACTGTGAGGCAGCGGATGATGGTGATGGGGGGGGGGGTACCTCGCAGTGCTCTCTGTAGATCCTCTGCAGCTTTTTGACGTCGCTCATGCTGAGGCGCTCGGGCAGCGGACACGCCTCGAGGTCCAGCGAGGGGAACGGCGGCAGAGTGTGAGACACGTCTGCGGACAAGACCACAACAACAACAGCTCGTGAAAGGGGGCGGGGCTAGCTCCTACGAGGTTCTACGAGGCTCCTCCCCCGTGCCGTACCGATGTACTGCTGGTGGTGCTGACTCTGCGCCGCCACGCTCTGCTCCGGCGTGCCGCCGCCGCCGCCGCCGTGATGGGAGCCGAACGCGAAGCCGTCGCCCATCCGGTCCACCTTCTGCAGCGGCTTGAACCTGAGGACGGCACACGGGAGGCGATGAGGCGCTCGGAACGCTCGGAACGCGCGCCACGCGGTGTGGGATGGCACGGGGGCCGCACCTGGGTTTCTGGTGGATGGGCTGCTGCCTCATCGCCATGTACTGAGGGTCCTCCTGGAGCCGGCTCAGGGGCGAGTCGGGCTTCACCCGGATCCCGTAGTAATGATATTTGGAGTTGCCCCTGAGGAGGAAAAATCAGAGCATGAATCGGAAATCCGATTATGAAGGAGGTCAGAACGTAAGCGTGCGGGCGGGCGGGTGGGCGGGCGGGTGGGACGGACCTGGTGCCGAGACGGCGCGTGCGCAGCCCCATGAAGACGGAGCGGATCAGTTTACCGAAGGAGGCGGCGTTGACCGGGTCCAGCTTCTGCTCCTGGCAGTGGCGCAGGTAGTGGTTGTAGAGGGAGCAACGGGCCAAACTCACACCGTCCGCCGTCTCGTAGTTATCCAACAGCCACTGCAGCTACACACACACACACACACACACACACACACACACACACACACACACACCCCAGATGTTACACACCGAAATCCAACCTCCAAACTTAAAAGGAAACGCAACTTCTGCTAAACATTCTCAGATCAGAGGGAGAAGTTGAACCGAGGCGTTAAAGAGACGTTACGTAACATTTCATCAAAGACACGGGTTTCCCCTTTGAACTCATCTCCATGATTCACTAATTCATTTTTAGGAAATCATTCGTTTCCTCGATGATTAATGATTTTCGGAGCCGTCATCGTCCGATAAACAGGCGTCATCCCGTCTTCTGCACTGGGAGTGTGAAAACCGGTCGCTGGCCAATCATAACGCAGGTGTTTAACACTTCTGAAGTTGAATAGTAATAACACCGACGCCCTGATCTCAACTTACTGTATTAAATTAATTGTTTATTATTACAATTTAGTAATTAATTGTTACACATTGTTGCTTTAATTTTAATTTTTTTTTAAAAAGACAGAATTTAACAAACAGAGTCGCTGAGAACAAGAATCTAAAGCCGTCAGATGCTAATCTTGCCGAGTTTGAATTTAATTAAATAAAATTTATAAATAAAATAATTAGGGGTGAGCTGCAATATTCGCTGATTCGACGATTCGATTCGGAGAACCGTAGTCGACTATGAACCTCATAGTCGAATGTACCATTTTCACCACATGGGGGCGCCCATGGCTGCTGCTAAGCATTTTTTTTTTTTTTACATGAAATGTCTTTGTTTTCGTTATATATATAGCCTTTTGTCAAATAAAATCATCCTAATTTCTAGAAAAGAAAAAAAAAGAAAGAAAAACGAAAATATAAAAAAAATAAAAAAACATGCTTATAGCGCCATCTTGTGGTGAAATTTTAACTGATTCGACTATCAGTCGACTATAGGGAAAATCTGACGAATCAGATTCGACTATGAAAATCCTTAGTTGAAGACACCCCTAAAAATAATAATAATAATTTTTAAAAATGTAAAAAAAAAAAACCTGAACTTTGATTCGTTGCCATCTTGATTCCAAAGTGTTCTAAAGAACATGTTGCGCAGACAGAAGGGACAAAACAGTCAGCAAGCAGAGGTCAGCAGGAAGACGCAGAGCGCCGGGCGCCGGGCACCGAGCACTGAGCACCGGGCACCGGGCGGGGCCCGCGGTAGGTTTTTTTGGGGATCAGACTTACATGGCTGTTGAGCAGGCTGCTCTTGTGAGAGGGAATCCCTTCAGACTTATGGAGGTTTTCGATGGCCATTTCAAGCTACAGAAAGAAGGGAAGCATGCAGAGCAGGGGACCGGGGAGGAGGGGGGGGGGGGGGTTGGGGCAAGGGGGGGGGGGATAAAGAGTAAGACCAGGTAAGGGAAGAGAAGGTAAACATGGAAAAAAAAAGGGGGAAAAGAAATGCAGAGAAGAGAAAAGGCAATCACACTGTTAGCTGGAGCCAGATCAGTTTCCATTACAGTGAGTACGTGAGGGGCCTGTGGTGGGGCCCGCCGGCGACCGGGTCCCTCAGAACCCGAGGTTCTGACTTAGTCACGACCCCGTAACCTCCTAACCCAGTACGAACCCTTCGTCACAATGCCTCGTCTTCTTTAACGACAAATTCGTTTGAGTTGCTGCTCCATGATTCACTTCATTTAAAAAGATGGGGAGGGGAGGAGGGGGGGGGTCCTCCTGCGATGGGGGGAGGAGGGGGGGGTCCTCCTGCGTCTACACCCACGGGGTGTGGGATTATGGGATGTCTGACAATCAGCAAGCAGGAGAGAGAAAGACATGATGAGGCGAGTCTGTGCTCGTCAATTCAGCAATTCAGCCTTCACTCACTAGAGGGAGCCCCATTTCTATTTGACACATGGAAGGGGGTCGACACCGATGCCCCTCCATCTGCCCTGCAGCATAGATATGTATTTATATTAATTATAATAATAATAATAAATATTATTATTATTATTATAATAATGTGGGTTCGATGCTGGTGGAATAGTCTTGATGATGTTAAGAGGGACCGGCTCATCCGGCAGGAACCACCACAGTTATCATAACAAAATCATTACCCATAAACACCGTGGAGTGGAAGTGAGTGGGGGGGGAGGGGGGAGGGGGTGTGCAGGCTGGTGAGCCCAGTCTGAAGCATGCAGACGCTAACCCACTGTGTGATACAGCACAATTCCAACGCGCCACGAAACCGCAAATTGTTAAAAATGGCCATTTGTGAACGAGTTGCCGAATTGAACACAGAGTTAAAAGTAACTTTAACTGCTGGTCCGAACCGATCCAAACAATTCCGGGGTTTTGAATTTATTATTTTTTAGTATTTAAAATTTTTTTTTTGTATTTTTTTTTTTTTTATTGCGCTGTGGGCGGAGATTAACAGGACGGAAGCTTTCCGTCGGTCCTTCACGGCCGGTGTAAATGTGCTGCACACGTTAAAATTCCGACAGAACTCCAGGCCGTCCCCGAACGGTTCAATATGAACAGAAATATAAACATAAAGATTGAAGACAGACAGGTGGAGGGGGGGGGTGAGGGGCGGGTCCCGTCCACTCGTTCCGAGGGCCGGACAGCGTAGTTTAGAACCCTTAAAGCTAGTGCACTTGCTTGAAAACATACAGCC
>JAFMOC010000551.1:197500-200000 GCA_019802505.1 Corydoras sp. C115 | reverse complement strand
GGGGTGTACAGAGCAGATCCTGTACGTCTCATTAAAGGGTCAGTATGTGGTTCCTATAGCACTGTGCCCATATAGGGCATCCTGCCAAACGTATACTTGCCACTGGTACGAGTGGCCCGTTAGCCAATAAAAAGAGGGGATGCTTTTTAGACGTGTTATTTACCCGCCGACTCATCAAGGCGCCGTCCCCTCGTTTAACGGGAGGCTCTAAACTGCCCCCCCCCGCTGTTCTCGCCCCGCACCGGCGCTCCTCATTTTAAAAGCTTCCCGAGTTCACTCCTCATAAAAGCTAAAGCAGGCTTATCGGGCCGTCCCCGCGCTCGGCGCAGAGCAAACAGGACGCGGGGGAGAGCCGCGGCGGGGGGACGCGCGTGCGAGGCCGTGCGCTGAGGTAACTCATCCTCGAGGATTTGCCCAAAAGCCCGTAATCCGTCAGATATGAGCCCTGATCCTCGTCTCCGCCCCCGCCCGGAGCTTAGAGCACGGTTCAAACGGCGGGTCGCCGCATCGCACAAACCGCGGCCGACGAGATCTCCCATTAGGGCCAAAGGGGCCGCCGCCCGGCGGGTCGGGCCCCCGGCGACGCCCGCCGGCTTTTGACGGACGGCTCGGGTTCTGCGAGAGGTGCTTAAAATAGAAAGCCGGAGCGCCGCGCGCGTGACGGGATCCGCCTCGGAAGAATTAGCACCAAATACGTTTAGAAAAAATAAATAAATAAATGAAATAAATAAAAGGCCCGGTTGCCCCTAGCGACGAATAACAATGCACTTGGGTGAAATACCACAACAATCTGGCAAGCGAGCGCGGCGCTGCGTTTCGCAACGGGCCCGTGAAAGCATCCCGCCGGAATCCAAACAGTTTCCACACAGCTGGGTGGGTCGGGTTCGAGCGCTCCGGAGTGACTCAATCGACAACACGCGAGCATCGGAATCAAATACACCGGAACGACACCGCAATTCAGGGCGTCCACTAAATTATGGTCGGTGCCCTCGGGCCGAGGAGCGTCCGTGACCCCGGTGGCCATCGAACCCGCGTTCCTCCTCAAGGCTTCAAGAGGTTCGCTTTAAACGCAAAGCAATAAACGTCTCGCCAAATTCATATACAGCATGTGGGCAAAAGTATGAGGACACACCTTCAAATCGGGACGTTTTTACTGCGCCCCAGTGCATTCTGGGTGACCGTAAGTGTCCGACCTTGTGTGAACAAATCCTAATAGAGCAGGTTCTCTAATTGGCTGTGGGAGAACCCAACCCAGCGACTGCGAAACCCTTTCATCAAATAAAAAATAATTCATTCATTCATTATCTTCCGCTTTATCCTCTATTAGGGTCGTGGGGGGGGGGTTCCCCATGCCCATCCAGGGGAGAACGTTTCGGGCGCTGGGCAGATACACCCAGGACAGGACGCCAATCCATCGCTGGGCACACACTCACTCACACAGACACACTCTATATGGGGCAATTTGGAGAACTCAATTGACTTGATCCATGTTTTTGGACTGTGGGAGGAAACCGGAGAACCCGGAGGAAACCCACGCGGACACGGGGAGAACATGGAAACTCCACCCAGATGGGGATTCGAAACAGGAATCCCTAGCGCTGAGAGGAGAACATGCTAAACCACTAAGCCACCGTGCCGCCAAATAAAAAATGATAATTAAAAAAATGTATAAAAAAAAGTAAATACATTTTTTTAAATATATATATAAGCCCAGCGATGGATTGGCGCCCTGTCCTGGGTCTATCTGCCCAGCGCCCGAGATGTTCTCCCCTGGATGGGCATGGGGAACCCCACTGCGACCCTAATAGTGGATAAAGCGGGAGATAATGGATGAATGAAGGATATATGTATAAAAAAAATTAAAAAAAAATCACACAAGGTTCCGATGCTGTTTTTTGTTACAAAATAAAGTGTATTTAAGGCTTTTAAACAAACATCACACCTTCACACGGTGAGAGTTAAAGATCCCGATATCAGATAAATACCAGTTTTATTCGAGAGAATGAAAGAAAAGACATGACGGGAGAGGAACCAGTTTCGGAGAACCAGAGGAACGCTGGACGGAGAAAACGAAGGACGTGTGAGAAACGGCACAGCAACAGGTGACCGATCATTAAACCATGGAACGGGAAGAAAGCAGAGGCGCGGTTCTGCAGGAACATGTGACATGGACAGGGGACTATATATAAATATATGTAAACATATTTATCTATCTATCTATCTATCTATCTATATATATACACACACACACATATATATATATATATATATATATATATATATATATTATATATATATATATATTATATATATATATATATATATATATATATATATATATATATATATAATAAAACACACATGGTATATATAACTAAACAGGATGTGGAAAAAGGAGAGAGAGAGAGAGAGAGAGCACTCTAGTCGGATGTTCCCCTTCAGGAGTTGAGAGGCTAAACCAGTACCCATGAGACGCCCCCTTCCTCCGGAGGGAGCCACT
>JAFMOC010000551.1:175000-192500 GCA_019802505.1 Corydoras sp. C115 | reverse complement strand
ATGGGTCTCTTCTGATCTCTCGCGCTGCTGTAAAACTCTCTAAAATCTTTGGGCACCGTGTAACCTGGACTCAACATCGCCGTTCCAGTTCATCTCGGAGGGTTCGATGCACACGGAACTCCTCCGGACCCGCCGCCTTTCGTGCACTGGGCCAAAAAAAGTCCGAGGGCCTTCCCCAAACTGTTGCCAGCAGACTGCGGTCCGGAAGGCTCGCACCAACGACAACGCGACTTCGGAAAAACGGCAAGCGAACCATTACGCAAATAAAAAATAAATACAAATTAAAAAAAATTTAAAAAGGGACGGTTCCCAGAGCAGCAACCTTCACCCCGGACTCGTCCATTCACGTTCTAAATGACGGAAGAAAGAACCGAAGGGAGCCTTTAACTGGACACACACATATGAACTGTGAATGAAAGCGGGCCAAGGACTGGACCTTGGGGAACACACCTTGCATAACGAGTTCCATTCGAGGCGCTATTCACATTCGAGTCATTCTTCTTGTTTTTTTTAACCAAAATCACGAGGCCGGCACACACACACACACACCTTACAAAACCTTAGAACTTAGAACCGAGCACCTGGTTCAATCGGCGCCGACTTCGCAGAGCGCGTTACGCCGGATGCCAATCAGATAAATACTATAAAGATAAAAATACTACGCATGGCATCGGCGAGGGTTTTTAAAGACCTATCCCGTCTGCGGTGCTCCTCAAAAAGCTTCCAGAGAAAAGGGTTAGAACGGCAAACGACTGCAAACGACCCCGCCGGAGAACGCGGAGACCGGGCGGTTTGGGACGCGTCCGAACGCCGGCGTGACCGTCTGATACGGAATAAACACGCGAGGCCGCGATGCGAGAGGCGCGGGGATCCGCATCGCTACGAACAAATAAGCGCCGGCTTCCTGCTCCATTCACATGCACAATGAGAGCTAAACGGCCATTCAGAGGCTAAGAGACCGGTCCGCAAACAGACGGCCCCCGAGGGCCCCGGACCCCGGGAGAGAACCACGCTGTACACTGAGACCTCAGATCCCGGACGTGCAAAGACAGGCGGGGGCGGGTTTGAAGCGGCTTGTTGGTGGACTGTACTGCGAGTAACTAACCCCCCACCTTGACCTCAACCTCACATTTATAACATCTTCATTATCAGGATACTAAGCCACTGGGGCAAATGTGGACCCTCCATCGACAAAAGTATTAGGACACGCCCCCTTTTAATGAATCATTTCCGGTGTGTCCGGCTTCGTGGAAGCACTTTGGGGAAGGCCCGGTTCTGTCCCCAGCCCATGGAACTTGTCCGGCATACACTTCAACCCCATCCAACACATTCGGGATGAATTGGAACCGCGAGTGCGAGTCGGGACCCACGTCCGATGGGATGTCTCCGAAGCTCCGGCAAGCGTCCCAATACTTGCGACTCCGGTGGAAAGTTTCATTTCATTTTATTATTATTATATATTTTTTTTTACTTAATTTTATTTATAGGTCGTTTTTCAAAAGGTTTTGGGGACGGACCTGTGTTCAGGGGGGGTGGGGGGGGCAGAGGGGGAACCCCATCAGGGTTTGAGAACCGGGACGGAACTCGTGAGTCGTTATGAGACCCGTCTACAGCTGATTTTTTTTTTTTTGTTTTTTTTTTTTGCATCGGTGTCTTTTTTAAAAAGGAGGCTTTTATCCACCAGCGCCACTGATGCGGAAGGTGGGGGGGGGTGGGGGTGGATGGTGGGAGGGGGGGCTGGGGGTTCTCTCTCACTGTTAAAAAGACGGGGGTGGTGGTGGTGGGGGGGGGGGGGTTGAAAATGGGACTGAAACAAGAGAATAAGGGCGAGAGCGAGACGAGGGCGGGCGGGCGGGCGAGCGGGCGGGCGTTATTGTGATGTAAATGGCGCTGCCCGGCGCTCTGTTTGCGGCAGGAAATTTAATTAGCAGCCACGTAGCTACGATACACGCCAGGTGGAATGCCAAGAATGCGGCGGCGGCGGCGGCGAGCGGAGGCCGGGCCGAGGGCCGGGGGCCGAGGGCCGCCCCGCGGGGGGAACAACGGCTCGCGTCGCGGCGTGTTGATACCTGCGAGTTAATGCGCACGAAAGACGCCGAGTTACAGAGATCAGACACACACACACACACACACACACACACACACACACACACACACACACACACACACACACACACACACACAGAGAGAGAGAGAGAGAGAACCAATGCAGAACCCAGCTGACCCAATTTTGACGTCTCTGTGGAGCCGCTTGACTTTTATAACCTTAGACCTTTAGAACAGAGCGGCATGCTGGTTAAATTGTGGTTTGGCATGTTCTCCTCTCAGCACTAGGGATTCCCGGTTCGAATCCCCATCTGGGTGGAGTTTGCATGTTCTCCCCGTGTCCACATGGGTATCCTCCGGGTTCTCCGGTTTCCTCCCACAGTCCAAAAAACATGGATCAAGTCAATTGAGTTCTCCAAATTGCCCCATAGAGAGTGTGTGTGTGTGTGTGAGTGAGTGTGTGTCCAGCGAAAGATTGGCGTCCTGTCCTGGGTGTATCTGCCCAGCGCCCGAAATCTTCTCCCCTGGATGGGCATGGGGAACCCCCCCCGCGACCCTAATATAGGATAAAGCGGGAGATAATGGATGAATAATAGAACTTTAGAACGTGCAGCAGCAGAGACGAAACATTCTGGGAATGTACACATACACACAAACACACACACACATACATACACACAAACACACACATACACACATACACACACACACACACATACAGGGAACGAATGCCTTCTCTCTTTGACTCTGTATGGGTTGTTGTCATGTCCCTGTCTGATGCACACCCCTCACCTCCCGTAAGGCTCAGCTCATGGCAGGTGGTTCACAAACTTTTGGTGAGGTACAGTACGGGTTCCTGTAGAGAACCGATACAGAGAACGCATTAAAAATAAAGCAACAGGCATGGAAACAATGACACGGCAACCGGGGCAGAAATACGGCCTGGGAATCATTCACACACACACACACACACACACACACACACACACACACACACACAAACCTGTCAACACAAGCCTCGCTCTCTCACTCTCTCTTTCACACACACACACACACACACACACACACACACACGCACACACGCACACACGCACACACACACACACACACACACACACACACACACACACTCCCCAGCTGTCTGTTTGGTGTAACATTACCAGAGATGGCACCAAAACGGTCCGAGCAGTCAGTCGCAGTTCAACATGACCCCCCCCCACCCCCACCCCCACAAATACCCCCCCCCCCGGACATAATCTGGGGGCGGGGCTTGTTCACGGATCGTCATATTCGTCCGGATTTTTATAAACAGCCGATTTCACCCGCACCACCCCCTGCATTTACAAGAAGTCGCCTCCCCCCCCCCCCCCACCAGGGGTACGATGCTCTGAGGAACTTGCCCCCCCCCCCCACATCGAAGTGCGTCCGGATATTTACGAACAACTAATAGGGCACAATGGCTTAGTATTTAGCATGTTCTCCTCCCACCGCCAGGAATCTGGGTCTGAATGTTCCCCCCCCCCCCCCCCCGTGTCCGCATGGGCTCCTCTGGGTTCCCTCCACAGTCCAAAAACATGGATTTAAGGTGACTTGAACGCTCCGAATTGCCCCATATAGTGCGACCGAGCGTGTCCGGGATGGATGGGTGCCCTGTTGTGGGTATAAATAAATGCCCTGAACCGCCGCCCTGTGTACGGAATCCTCCAGGTGGCGCTACAGCAGAATCGTACGGCAAAAGTCTGAAAGGCACAGACGTCAGGCAGCGTGACGGTAACAGCGTTGGGGAACGGCGTTCGGAAAGCCCGAGGCCGATGGCCCGGGGGCTGCCCCTGCGTTCTGGTTGCGCGGCCTGTATTTGTGTATCGAGTTGCCATGTAAACACGGCGGCGGCGGCGGCGGCGGCTCTGCTCGCGCTGGCATGCGCGCAACATTCCCGCTCCTGTATTTCCTTATAATGTAGGGTGTGTGTGTGTGTGTGTGTGTGTGTGTGCGGTCGCATTAAAAGCCGCATTCAGCCCCGCGGCCCGATTCCGAATTAAAGGGCTTTGTCAAAACAAGCGGGCGGCGGGCTCCGAGTCGGCCTTTTTAAAACTAACGCCGTCGTTAGTGAACGGGGCAATTAGCAGCCCCTCATTACCGGAACGCCTCTGCGGCGAGTTTGGGGTTCGTCCCGAGACCGGACGGATTAAGACATCCGCTGCGGGTCGAAGAAAGCCAGCCAGGCTTTAAATAGAACCGAACCTGCCGCTGCGGAACCCTGATTCATCTCACTCTGGCAAATCACACAAGCCCAGTTCACACCCCTGAGGCATCCCGGCTTTATTTATACAGCACTTTGATAATAGAAACATTCTTCTGAAGCGGCTTTACGGATCCTCGTTGGTCTTAACGCTACAGCTACACTAAAGAGACAAAAGTATAGAGACACACCTTTAAATAATTACATTCGGATCTTTTATTTAGTCTCATTACCTCAGCAGCTAGTCACGAAGTTCGGACAACTGTGTGCTTTCAGCTTTAGGGAAGGCCCTTTCTTTGGATATAAAGGATGGCATGATTTGGCTTTACTTTTTGTTTTATTCAGGCCCGCGGGCCATATCCGGCCCGTGATACAATTCTATTGGCCCACGAGCTCGTTTTACATTAATCTATTATCGTCGATATTAACGACCTGGCGATTTGTCCGATTTTTATGGAGAGCGGAAATATTTAAAAGATATTTAAAAGAAGTTTAATCTTATTTTCCTAAAATGGTCCAAGAGCAAAGACAACGGAATGTTTTGATTTGTTATTTTTACGTTTGTGAAAAAGCATAATATTTATTTGATTTTTTCCCCCCCATGTCTCCATCTCACGGCTGCTATATTTTATATTTATTTCATCTGCTACTATATTTTTAGATTACATTTTTATTATAACGTTGCTATATTTACATTTTTTTTATTGTTTTAAAAATATTTCTTATATTATAAAATTCCACTTGGGGTCACCTGGGCCGGTGAAACGCAATCTAATTAATATGTCATGTACCACATGTTACGTAAACGACAATGAAGTCTCCTTGAATCCTGGAATCCTCGAACGTTACATCTATCTAAACGAGTTTTATTAGATATTTTAATAGAGCAAAAGTATTTGAAGTTCTATAAAGTTTGTTTATTACGGAATAATAAATAAATTTGCATGTTTTTATTCCTGTTCAATTGATTTTTCGTCTGTTTATGAAATGTTTATCGTGTTCGGCCCGCGGGCCAGAGGCGGCTTTGTCGCCCGTGATGTCGAGGATCGAACCCGCGCTGTCTCGCCGCCGCAGCTGCGTTTCTCGCCGTACGTCACAATCACAACACTCACAACACTGGGTACAATCACGCGGTAGACGTGAAAAAAACGAGCCAGGCTCCCAATAACCGGCCCGAGTGTCCGATTAAAGCATGAAGAGTGAGGTCCGCGACCTTAATGAATCATTAACTCCGGTTTAACGAATCAGCGGCTGCTCAACCAGACGGCAAATCTTTCCATGCCGTCCGTGTCTCGTCCCTAACAGCATTACGCGGGTGTGTGTTCTTGGGCGAGGACTTTTGGCCGGTCGTCACGCCGACATGACGGGCGAGGACGGGCGGGGACGGGGCGAAGCGGTCTCCCCAGACCGGCTGATTGGCCTCATTAGCGGCCGGGCTTTCAGAGACACGGCCGCTCGCTGCTAAAAGGGAGATCAATCACGAGGCCGAGGCGACACCCGGCCTGCAGGATTCGTCGTGAGAGGCGAGGCGCTCATTAAGCCGATGTCCGTCGCGCAGGTGCGGGCCGGGCGCTGGACGCGTCCCCCGGCTGTTAGAGGACAGAATAGAAATCGGGCTCACGTGTAATTACCGCTTAGAAAGGACAAATCCGGCAGCCGTGAAGTAAGTTGCGCTTTAATGTTTCGCTAAAAAAAAAAAATAAATCACTGTAGGGGGTAACCGAGGGACGGGGGGCGAGGGAGGAGAGGGAGGGGGCGAGGGAGAGGGCGAGGGAGGGGAGGGAGGGAGGGGGTGGATGTGAGCTCTGAGAGATCTGATCGATGACACCATCTCCTCCCATGGAAACACTCTGGAGCTTTTAGACAATCAGCTGTTCAACACAAAACACATGACGTCACGCCGCTTTGTACAGGAGGACAAAAATGTCTCTCTCTAAACACTGTCCACTCAAATTCTGGACGCATTGCGCTCGTCCACAGCACTTGGCTGGATGATGGACATACAAAATAATATAATCACCGGGGCGCGTTCACAAAGCGAGCACAGGGTCGGACACAGCGTCCCTGGAGCATTAAGGGTCGCGATGAAAGACCCGCAGTGGGAACGTCAGTGGACCTGGGATTCGAACCCACAACCTTCAGATTTATAGTCCAACACCCCAACCCCTAAAATACAACGCCCTTTTGTCCACTTAATATAATGTCCATATAACATCATATTTACAAATATACATCCATCCATTATCCTCCGCTTTATCCTCTATTAGGGTCGCGGGGGGGGGTTCCCCATGCCCATCCAGGGGAGAACGTTTCGGGCGCTGGGCAGATACACCCAGGACAGGGCGCCAATCTATCGCTGGGCACACACTCACTCTATATGGGGCAATTGGGAGAATTCAATTGACCTTGATCCATGTTTTCGGACTGTGGGAGGAAACCCACGCGGAAACGGGGAGGACATGGAAACTCCACCCACATTTGGGATTCGAACCGGGAATCCCCAGTGCTGAGAGGAGAACATGCTAAACCACTAAGCCACCCCACATATAAATATCTATATTATTATTATTTTCTGCTTAATCCTCTACTGGGGTCATGGGAGGGGCGGGTTCCCCATGCCCGTTAAGGGGGGGAACGTTTCGGGTGCTGGGCAGATACACCCAGGACAGGACGCCAATCTATCGCCGGGCACACACTCACTCACACACGCTCTATGGGGCAATTTAGAGCGCTGAGAGGAGAACATAATAAACCACTGAGCCACCGTGCCGCCTTGCTTCGTACCGATGGCTCATTAATTTATATCGGTAACGAGTCTCGCGTGAGCAACCTCGTTACAACCTCGTTACACCGAACAGTTAAAGGTTCTGTAAACCGTACCTCGTCCTCATGGTCCTCTTCTACGGGTGGAGGGGGAACTGCAGCGAACAACAACAGATGGACTATAGTAACTATACACCTCAGAAGTCCACCTGGCAGAAGGTGTGTGTGTGTGTGTGTGTATGTGTGTGTGTGTGTGTGTGTGTAAAAGAAAGAGAACAGGAATAACAACGTAGAATGCTGGGCTACTAACATATAACATAACCGTCTTGATAAAAAAAATAGTTGGAATTTAAAAAATAAACACCATCTCAAAACTCTGTTGGTGGCACGGTGGCTTAGTGGTTTGGCATGTTCTCCTCTCAGCGCTAGAGATTCCCGGTTCGAATCCCAATCTGGGTGGAGTTTCCATGTTCTCCCCGTGTCCGCGTGGGTTTTCTCCGAGTTCTCGGGTTTCCTCCCACAGTCTAAAAACATGGATCACGGTCAATTGCATTCTCCCAATTGCCCCATATAGAGTGTGTTTGTGTGGCTGAGTGTGTGCCCAGCGATGGATTGGCGCCCTGTCCTGGGTGGATCTGCCCAGCGCCTGAAACTTTCTCCCCTGGATGGGCATAGGGAACCCCTCGCGCGACCCTAGTAGAGGATTAAGTGGAAGACAATGAAATTAGGGGCTTCATGAAGACGTAGTGTTTAGCATGTTCTCCTCTCAGCACTATTGAGAGTTTTCAAGTTCTCCCCGTGTCCGCGTGGGTCTCCTCCGGGTTCTCCGGTCTCCTCCCACGGTCCAAAAACGTGGATCAAGGTCGACTGAGTTCTCCAAAATTGCCCCATATAGAGTGTGTCTGTGTGAGCGAGTGTGTGTCCAGTGATAGATTGCCCCCCTGTCCTGGGTGTATCTGCCCAGCGCCCGAAACGTTCTCCCCTGGATGAGCATGGAGAACCCCCCCCCCCACTCCCCCCCTGCGACCCTAGTCGAGGATAAAGCGGAAGATAATGGATGGACGGATGGATGTCGCGGCCCTTGTGGTTGAGCTCCGTCGTGACAACCTGTTGCCATCACCGTGTTTTTTTTTGTAGTTTTTTTTTTGTTTCCGGCGCTAAACTAAGCGATTAAAAAAAACAACATTTTGTTTCCGAACTGGAAAAAGTTAGAAGTATTTTTTTTCTTAACGTATGTACGTGTTTTTAATTCCGCTTTCTCGGTTTCCATGGAGATACGACAACAACAACAACAACAAAAACAAACGACACCACCGCGGCCGCCGCCGCGCTGAAGTCGGGGTTTGTATCCGCCCCGCAGCGCCGCTCGGGCGGCCAGCCGGTAAACACCCGCGGGGCGGTTATGCTAAGCTAACGGGTGTAGCCGGAGTTTCGGAAAGAGTTTCGAAAGCGAGAGAAAAAGTTGCGGAACGCGAGCGAACGGCCGCCGCGTCGCCGCTGGAACGAACCTGCCGCCGGCGCCGCTCCGCTGTCGCCGGTTTTGCGCCTCTTTCCGCGGTCCGCCGCTGGCCCGCTCGCGTCTGTTGCCGTCGCAGAGTTACTGTCTCCAGGACGACCGTCGCTAAGGAGCTCCGCGCAACTGTTGCTATCGGCTCCGCGACGTCAGGCTCCTCAGCCTTATAAAAAAAAGAGGCGGGGCCACGACGCAGGCCCCGCCCAGAGCCGGTTCGCACTCAGCCGACTCTTCCCGCCTCGAAGCGCGCTAAAAAAAAACAACACAACACGCGAACGAACAATGAAAAAACATTAAAACAACATTCGATCTCAACTTTTGTTTGTGGCGATCGTTATGAAAGTCGTAGGGGTGTGTTCCAGCTCCGCGCGAGCTGGAAACACGGTGGAGTCGACTCCTCGAAGTCGACTCCTGTTTGGAATCGAAGTCGTCGCTGACTTTTTATTTTTATTCATCCATTATCTTCCTCTTTATCCTCTATTAGGGTCGCGGTGGGTGGGGGGGGGGGGTTCCCCATGCCCATCCAGGGGAGAACATCTCGGGCGCTGGGCAGATAGACCCAGGACAGGGCGCCAATCCATCGCTGGGCACACACTCACTCACACAGACACACTCTATATGGGGCAATTTAGAGAACTCAATTAACTTGATCCATGTTTTTGGACTGTGGGAGGAAACCGGAGAACCCGGAGGAAACCCAAGCAGACACGGGGAGAACATGGAAACTCCACCCAGATGGGGATTCGAACTGGGAATCCCTAGTGCTGAGAGGAGAACATGCTAAACCACTAAGCCACCGTGCCGTCACTTTTTTATTATTAAAGGACTGTAATTCATTCATCCATTATATGTATCTTTATCCTCTACTTGGGTCTATAAGGGTTCCCCCATGAACATCCAGGGGAGAACGTTTCGGGCGCTGGGCAGATACACCCAGGACAGGGGGGCAATCTATCGCTGGGCACACACTCACTCACACACACACTCTATATGGGGGAATTTGGAGAACTCAATTGACCTTGATCCATATTTTGGACTGTGGAAGGAAACCGGAGAACCCGGAGGAAACACTAAGAGGCAAACGTGCTGACCACTGTGCCACCGTGCTGCCCGGCTGCGAAATCCAACAGAATATTCCATCCATCCATTATCTTCCTCTTTATCCTCTACTAGATTCGTGGGGGGGGGGGTTCCCCATGACCATCCAGGGGAGAACGTCTCGGGCGCTGGGCAGATACACCCAGGACAGGACGCCAATCTATCGCTGGACACACACTCACTCACACAGACACACTCTATATGGGGCAATTTTTTGAGAATTCAATTGACTTGATCCATGTTTTTGGACTGTAGGAGGAAACCGGAGAACCCGGAAGAAACCCACGCAGACACGGGGAGAACATGGAAACTCCACCCAGATGGGGATTCAAACCGGGAATCCCTAGTGTTGAGAGGAGAACGTGCTAAACCACTAAGCCACCGTGCCGCATATACATATATTTATTAACATATATTTATATTTACATTACATTTACATTTGGTCATTTATTGGACGCTTTTATCCAAAGCGACTTATAAGGTGAGCACAGGGTTCATCACAACATCCCTGGAGTAATGAGGGTTAAGGGTCTCACTCAAGGACCCACACTGGTAACTTCAGTGGACCTGGGATTTGAACCCACAACCTTCAGATAGCCCAACGCCCTCACCACTGAGCTACCACGCCTTCTATATATATATATATATATATATATATATATATATATATATATGGTTGCGGTGGTTTAGTGGTTGAACATGTTCTCCTCTCAGCACTAGTGATTCCCGGTTCGAATCCCAATCAGGGTGGAGTTTCCATGGTCCAAATACATGGATTGAATTCTCCATGTTTTCTCCATTGAGTTCTCCAAATTGCCCCATATAGAGTGTGTCTGTTTGAGTGAGTGTGTGCCCAGCGATGGATTGGCGTCCTGTCCTGGGTATATCTGCCCAGCGCCCGAGACGTTCTCCCCTGGATGGGCATTGGGAACACCCCCCCCCCCCCCCCCCCCCGCGCGACCCTAATAGAAGATAATGGATGGATATGTATATATATATTCATTTATTATCTTCCGCTTTTATCCTCTATTAGGGTCGCGGTGGGGTTCCCCATGCCCATCCAGGGGAGAACGTCTCGGGCGCTGGGCAGATACACCCAGGACAGGGCGCCAATCCATCGCTGGGCACACACTCACTCAGACAGACACACTCTATATGGGGCAATTTTGAGAATTCAATTGACTTGATCCATGTTTTTGGACTGTGGGAGGAAACCGGAGAACCTGGAGGAAACCCACGCGGACACGGGGAGAACATGGAAACTCCACCCAGATGGGGATTTGAACCGGGAATCCCTAGTGCTGAGAGGAGAACATGCTAACCACTAAGCCACCATGCCGCGATATATATATATATATATATATATATATATATATATATATATATATATATATATATATATATATATATATATATATATATATATATTTACACTACTGCAGTGGCCTGAGTATATAACCTTAACAGAACCTTTATAAACCTTCTGTTTTCTTATACAGATGTCAGGCAGACTGCTGCACTTCTTAAATATGTTTATTCGAAGAAAAAAAACGTTGTGAATTCGTTTAATTCCAACAACAAACGAACCAAATGGATATAACATGTGATTTTACACACAATGACAGACTGCACCCCCCCCCACCCCCCCACCCCACCTTAAAAACACCTGTTCCTATGGTTTCAGTAATGAATCGACTCCGAATCTGAGCTTCGCAGTGTGTAGAGTCGACTCCTCGTGGCTCAAACCCCGCCCACGACACTCTCTTGATGTTTCCCGCGTCGGTCCGCGCTGGGACTCCTCCGTCACCCGCCGCCCTGCCGCTTCTGACGTTTTAACGGCTCTTTATGGATTGATTGTGACGTCATGTGTGTTTAATTGCTTTTCATTTTGGCGTTTTTTTAACGTAACTCGTTTGGATGCAAATTCTGAGTTCTGAGTCTCTGAGTCGGTGTTCCAATTCATTCCAGGTGTATTTGAACCGTCGCATTTTGGAGAATTGTATGCCTTTAAACTTCGTGGAAACAGTTCGTAAAAAGGTTCCCGTTGCAGAAACATACAAAACATTTTACAATAAAAGCTCGATTGTGGGAACGTCTGAGCCGTTAAAGCTTCACGACAGGTTTGGTATGAATTGGAACGGAGATTGTGTAGACATGACGTCAGTATCTGACTGAGCTTTTCTGGATAAACGTATAAGAACACTCACAGGTTTACTTCAACATGTTAAAGGACAGAATTTATAAAATATAGAAATATAAACCATGTTGAGTTTAATGTCACGTGAAGATGTCTTCATACTTTTGTCCACTTTTTTTAGTTTACGAGTTTTTTCTAGTCTCGCCTACTTATTGCTGCTTGTAATACTAATATCTACCGCTAGAGGTCAGCACGACACCACGAATGAATAATATATATATATATATATTTTTTTTTTGCCAAATTGTTCAGCTTACTAAACTTTATTCCTGCATCTCATTATAATAATAAACACTCCTGCATCTCATTATATAATATAATAAACACTATAACACTAAATTACACGACTCTAATATTTAGAAATCCTTTAATATTTTTATTTTACGTTTTCAGTTACGAAATATTTCTTTGGATGTAGAAAGCCGACTTATTTAGGTTTTTTTTTTATTATTATTATTATTATTATTATTATTATTATTATTATTATTATTATTATCATTATTATTATCATTATCATTATTATTATCATTATTATCATTATCATTATTATTATTATTATTATTAGTAGTAGTAGTATTATTATCATTATTATTAGTAGTAGTAGTAGTAGTATTAGTATTATTATTATTATTATCATTATCATTGTCATTATTATTATTATTATTATTAGTAGTAGTAGTAGTAGTAGTAGTATCATTATTATCATTATTATTATTATTATTATTATTATTATTATTATTATTATTATCATCATTATCATCATTATCATTATTATTATTATTATTATTATTATTATTATTTGCTTTCAACAAGATTTCATTGAAAATATTTATATAAATTTGTTTTTAATTTAAAAAAGCAGTTGTGAGGTCATACGCTGATGTTGAATCACAGGATCCTGGGTCGCAGTCGGCGTTCTAGTTCATCCAAATGGGGTGAGATGGGGCTGAGTTTAGAACACGTCACGTTCTTCCACAACAAACGCGAACGATCGCGATTTCATGGACTTCCCGTTGTGCACTCGGGCACGGTGATGCTGGAACAGAAAGGGGCCTTCCCCAAACTGTTGATAGCATACAGCTGTCCCACAAAATTTGAGCTCCTGTGGGAATAGGACAGACCCAAACCTCTCCATTTAAATCGCTTTAATCATTACCGCTGAAACGTAGTGATACCCGATACGACCAGCAGGGTCCGCTGTTGTTTCTTCTTCATCAGTCGTAGCGCAGCGTTTAGTTTCATTAGAAAGTTCGCTCGTTTGATTTAAGCCGCTGTTGCTTCGTTTCTTTTCTCTAATAAAAACTAAAAAACTAACGCACTAAATTTCGTTTCCACGTCGTTTCCAGGCGACTGCAGCTCCGAGTCTCGTGCAGCTTTCCGACACCGAGGTAAGTTTCTAATTACGGTCTCATTACCGGGTGTTAATCACTGCTTTATGACGCGGTATAACCTGGTTACGGCTCCGTACAGTATAAACACGTTTTAACATATTATTAAAGATTTCAATTTTATTATCATATATTTAATGATTTATTTAAAATAAAGCAGCAAAAATAAAACATCGAGTCGGAGCTTCATATGGAAATTATAAACCGATATTCAAGATTCAAGGAAATTTTATTGTCATTAATATCACGTGGTACATGAGATAAGAACGAAATTATATTTATTTTAAAGTGATAATTTAAATTTAAATTTTAAAGAAGAAAATGAGAAAACGATGAAACTATGAATATATATATAATATACATAATATACAACTACAGATATGTAACTATATAATATTTTAACTATAAATATAATATATAGGCGGCACGGTGGCTTAGTGGTTTAGCATGTTCTCCTCTCAGCGCTAGGGATTCCCGGTTCGAATCCCCATCTGGGTGGAGTTTCCATGTTCTCCCCGTGTCCGCGTGGGTTTCCTCCCGGTTCTCCGGTTTCCTCCCACAGTCCAAAAACATGGATCAAGTCAATTGAATTCTCTAAATTGCCCCATATAGAGTGTGTCTGTGTGAGTGAGTGTGTGTCCAGTGATAGATTGGCGTCCTGTCCTGGGTCTATCTGCCCAGCGCCCGAAACGTTCTCCCCTGGATGGGCATGGGGAACCCCACCGCGACCCTAATAGAGGATAAAAGCGGGAGATAATGAATGAATATAATATATAAATATATGTATTTACAGTATATAAAATAAATTATATATATATATATATAATTGAGAGAGTTTGGTTGTATTTCATAGATTTCTATTGTAAATTATATTATTATAAAACGCTATAAAGACTTTCCCCTCCGTGACGTTCGTGCTGAGTGATGTATATCCTCAGGTTGGATTTATTTCGGCCATTTTATTAGATCACCTTTTTGTTTTTATTTTCATTCATTCGTTCATCATCTTCTGCTTTATCCTCTATTAGGGTCGCGGGGGGGTTCTCCATGTCCATCCAGGGGAGAACGTTTCGGGCGCTGGGCAGATACACCCAGGACAGGACACCAATCTATCGCTGGACACACACTCACTCACACAGACACACTCTATATGGGGCAATTTGGAGAACTCAATTGACCTTGATCCATGTTTTTTTGGATTGTGGGAGGAAACCGGAGAACCCGGAGAAAACCCACGCGGACACGGGGAGGACATGCAAACTCCACCCAGATGGGGGTTCGAACCGGGAATGCCTAGCGCTGAGAGGCGAACGAGCTAACCACTAAGCCAGCGTGCCGCCTTTGTTTTTATTTATTAATTTATTATTTTTTATCAACTGAACATATAGATGGACTTTGTAGTTCTATAATACCATTCTGTAGTCCAGTCTCGCTCACTCTGTCCTCTGATCAGGACCCCACAGTGCAGGTGTCATTAGGGTGGTGGATGATTCTCAGTGCTATATGGTGGTGCAGGTGTGTTGGTGTGTATTAGTGTGTGTTGTGTGATAATGGTTCGGTTAATTTATGCGGACGCGTGTCTGTGTGAAACCTGCATCTCATTTAATATTAATGCTTCCTCTCGGGTGTCGGCGGCTCCGTCGCTCTATTGTTGTTCCCTCCGTTACGTCTCACTCATTTAGTGCGGGTGCCGTCGTCATGGCGATCACCATGGCGTTCTCACCCGGGGCCGTGGATGCCAGGCGTCGAAGATCAACATGGAACAAAAAAAAAACAAAACAGCGTCTCCTTCGAGACCTTAATGTTGATTAAATAAACCACGAAGGACGTGACCTGGACACGAACTGTCCAATCACAGCGCAGGAGGAACGTCCCCTGAGCTCCATGGGAACATTATTTGATACGGATTTCAGGATCCGCTCTACCTCACTTATATTTTAGGCCGTGAATTAAAAACGTCCTGGGGGGGGGGGGGATGAGACATTGGGGGTGATGAGACATTGGGGGATTTTCGTCTCAGCACCACTATCTCCAACCTGGTGGGTCGTCTTGGTTTCGTTCTCTGTGGAGAACCGAGATTAGAGGTTGAGCTGATATCGTCAGGGAGGTCAGGAGGCGACGCTGGTGGCGTTCGGGTGGCGTCGCCTCGGGACGTCCCGAAACCGCCCACAGTTCCATATCTGACGTCTGGACAAAACATGAACTTCTGGTTCCAAAAGTTAGGACACGGTCTTTGAATAGGTCTTATTGTCCTGTGAAGATGGACTCTGTAGTCTACAATACAGTCTGCAGTACATACTGTGTTCTCTGTTCTAATGCACAGAACCCCAATAGTACCTCCACAGAGCAGGGGTTATTGGGTGGGTGCATTAGTCCTATCCCAGCAGTGTGACTGAGGTGTTTAAATGAAACTACAGCAGCACTGCTGCACTAAACCCCCCCTCACCACCGCGTCAGTGTCCCTGCAGAACTGACCATCAACAATCCACCACCCAAATGATACCTGTTCTGTGATGCTCCAGAGAACCAACACAAAGAACACAGCTGGACTACAGTCTGTAATTATAGAACTACAAAGTCCATCTATGTGGTACGTGGAGGACATGGAAGCATGAAGCAAGAAGGGGGCGTGTCCTAACTTTTTTCTGCTAACTTTTCTTTTTTCTGACATCGGGCTGTCGGACCTTCATACGGCAGTACTTCCTCACGCCTGAAGGGCGGAGCCTCTTATGTAAATCGTTCTAATATGTAAAGGACGCAGCGCGGTAAGTGGTATTTGCAGAACGTGGCCTTCGGAGGAAGCGTGAGGTTTGCTTTGACGTGCCACCTCCGAAATTACACGGCGCGCGAATCGGAACGCCGATGTCAAGACGGTCGGGGAAAGTGGTGCGGTTTTGCGCCGCACTGTAAACACTTTCTGTATTCGTGTCTCGCTGAATGAATGTGGGTTTCTGATCTCAGGGTCTCTCATTTTGGGGAAGTGGGGGGGGGGGGGGGGGGGGGGGGGAGGGGGGGGGGGGGGGGGGGGGGGGGGGGGGGGGGGGGGGGGGGGGGGGGGGGGGGGGGGGGGGGGGGGGGGGGGGGGGGGGGGGGGGGGGGGGGGGGGGGCGATCGAGGACAAGTCTCAACTGTGAAGCAGAACTTTGTAGTTTTATAATTACAGACTTATAACTCTAAATGTAAATATATATTTAAAATTCATTCCCAGGGCGGCACGGTGGCTTAGTGGTTTAGCATGTTCTCCTCTCAGCGCTGGGGATTCCCGGTTCGAATCCCCATCTGGGTGGAGTTTCCATGTTCTCCCCATGTCTGTGTGGGTTTCCTCCGGGTTCTCCGGTTTCCTCCCACAGTCCAAAAACATGGATCAAGTCAATTGAGTTCTCCAAATTGCCCCATATAGAGTGTGTCTGTGTGAGTGAGTGTGTGTCCGGCGATAGATTGCCCCCCTGTTCTGGGTGTATCTGCCCAGCGCCCGAGACGTTCTCCCCTGGATGGACATGGGGAACCCCCCCCCACACTGTTACTACCACTGGCTGCTAAAATTCCTTCTGGATAAATAAAGTATTCTATCCATCCATCATCTTCCACTTTACCCTATATTAGGGTCGCGGGGGGAGGGGGGGGGGTTCCCCATGCCCATCCAGGGGAGAACGTTTCAGACGCTGGGCAGATACACCCAGGACAGGACGCCAATCTATCGCTGGACACACACTCACTCACACAGACACACACTATATGGGGCAGTTTGGAGAACTCAATTCACTTGATCCATGTTTTTGGACTGTGGGAGGAAACCGGAGAACCCGGAGGAAACCCACGCGGACACGGGAGAACATGGAAACTCCACCCAGATGGGGATTCGAACCGGGAATCCCTAGTACTGAGAGGAGAACATGCTAAACCACTAAGCCATCGTGCCGAGCTTTCTATCTACCTATCTGTAGTCCATCTGCGTTCTTTGTTGTTGTTTGTCCCCTGTTGGTTCTCAGGAGCATCACAGAACAGGTATCATTTGGGTGGTGGATTGTTGATGGTCAGTTCTGCAGGGACACTGACGTGGTGAGGGGGATTTAGTGCGGCAGTGCTGCTGGAGTTTCATTTAAACACCTCAGTCACACTGCTGGGATAGGACTAACGCACCCACCCAATAACCCCTGCTCTGTGGTGGTACCATTTGGGTCCTGATGGACAGATGGACTACAGAATGGAACTGTAGAACTACAAAGTCAGTGGATCATGGAGGATAAGTGGAGCAG
>JAFMOC010000551.1:160000-170000 GCA_019802505.1 Corydoras sp. C115 | reverse complement strand
TATATGGGGCAATTTTGTAGAACTCAATTGACCTTGATCCATGTTTTTTGGACCGTGGGAGGAAACCGGAGAAACCCGGAGGAAACCCACGCGGATTTCCATAAATACTTGAAGCAGATGCATCGGACGGACAGAGGACATGAACCTCGGGGCGGCAGCAGATCGGCGGGGCGCAGAGACCCCTGAACGGTTCTTCAGATCCGGACTCGTAATGACTCGTAATGATTCATAATGACTCGTAATGACTCGTAATGATTCATAATGACTCGTAATGATTCATAATGACTCGTAATGACGGTGCAAACCAGCAGCCCGATGCCGGATCTGTAGTAACAGGAGAAACGGGCAGGGTGGCGCTCTCAGCGTTCCGCCGCCGGCCGTCTCGTGTTCGCTCGGCTGCTCGCGAGCCACACATTTCAATTTCAAATCAGCTTCAGTGCACCGGCTCCTCAGAACGGCCGAGCTTTAGAACCATCACAGCTCACGTTCTCTTAAAAAAAAAACCAACAAAAAAAGAAAATCTCTGATGTTGTTGGTTTTTAAGGACGAAACTTTGCGAGGACCGAGGCTCTGGGGACGCCTCGCGTTAACAGTGCAGGACACCGATGTCCAGGTTGGGTCCCGCAAGAACTTTCCAGGAGAACCTGACATGTGATTTATTATTCCGTCGGAATGAATGAACCCAGAGGAGGCTACGGGTTTTTACGAGGGCATCGGGTTCCGCTGCGGCTCGGGGTCGCGGACCTTTTTCATTGACTTTATGATTTTATTTGATCGATTTAGAAGCTCTAGGGATTCCCGATTCGAATCCCCATCTGGGTGGAGTTTCCATGTTTGCCCCGTGTCCGCGTGGGTCTCCTCCGGGTTCTCCGGTTTCCTCCCACAGTCCAAAAACATGGATCAAGTCAATTGAGTTCTCCAAATTGCCCCATATAGAGTGTGAGTGAGTGTGTGTCCAGTGATAGATTGCCCCCCCTGTCCTGGGTTGTATCTGCCCAGCGCTTGAGACGTTCTCCCCTGGGATGGGCATGGAGAACCCCCCCCGACCCTAATAGAGGATAAAGCGGGAGATAATAATGAATGAATGATTAGAAGCTGGGGTGGCACGGTGGCTTAGTGGTTTAGCATGTTCTCCTCTCAGCGCTGGGGATTCCCGGGTCGAATTCCCATCTGGGTGGAGTTTGCACGTTCTCCCCGTGTCTGCGTGGGTTTCCTCCGGGTTCTCCGCTTTCCTCCCACAGTCCAAAAACATGGTTGAAGGTCAACTGAATTCTCCAAATTGCCCCATATAGAGTGTGTCTGTGAGAGTGAGTGTGTGTCCAGCGATGGATTGGCGTCCTGTCCTGGGTGTATCTGCCCCCCCCCCCATTTTAAGATGATTAATTTTGTGTTCTGTTCTGCGCAGTGACGGCGTGTGAACCCTCTCCCGCCGCGTCCACCGTCGGCGTCATGGAGCACCCCGACGACGCGAGCGTCCTCAAGTCCTGCGTCACGACCGACAGCGTGGGCTCGCTGGAGGACCCCACCGTCGAATCTGCCGCCAAGTAAGTGCACCCGCATTAGGGAATGGGGGGGGTAGGATCTAGAGATTAGGAAGGGGGGGGATAGGATCTAGCTTTCGCTTTCAATACATCTCCTGTTTCTGGTTCCGCCGCTCTCCTGCATCGCACCTCCACCCTGTGGCTTTTCTGAAGTACCCTCCCACAGGGGTAGGTACGTGTTAGGAAGGTGTGGTAGCTGAGCGATTAGAGTATTGGGCTCAGAGGTTGTGGGTTCTACATGTGAGTCCAGGTTGTTGTTCCCCGACCCAGCAGAATGTACCCCCCCACACCCACTCTGTGCTGTTTAAATGGCAGATTTAAGCAACGTCTGATGTAGGGCTGCAACAACGAATCGATAAAATCGATAAGAATCGATTATCCAAAGTATCGATAATGAATTCCCATTATCGATTCATTGGGTCGCGTGATTTCCGCGTTACTCGCGATGTCGAAACGGCTTACGTCACCTGCGGCGCTTCAATAACGCTGGAAAATAATACACAGTGTGCAAAGCAGACACATATGTCCCGGTGTCCAATTGAAATTTCACACAAGAGGTATTTTTTTTGTTAACTGGCTAATTTGTTAATTATTTTTTTCCATAGCTGATTGTTAATTAGTTCATTTGTTAATTTATTTTTTTTCTAATAGGCTACAACAGAACAGACAATATTCGGTTCATTACTGAGGGCAACTGAGTATGATGTGTTATTTGGAGTTGACTTTTGTTGTTAAGTGAGGGATGTTTAGATGATACATTATTTCGTTCATTGTGCTTTTCATTAATTACAGGAAATGTTAACTTAAACATTTTGAATAAAATTACTATATACTGTATATATACTATACTATAGAATAATTTTACTGAAAAACATCCATCTTTGGGTAAAAGCTAAATGATTTAAATTTAAATGTAAAGACATGGAAATTTTTTTTAATTTTATTTATCCGATTCATCGATTAATCGGAAAAAAATAATCGACCCGATTAATCGATTATCAAAATAATCGTTAGTTGCAGCCCTAGTCTGATGTCCCTTTGTCCTGTAAACGACAAATTTGCTGAGCTCACAGAATCCAAACCGCAAATAAAGATATTAAAGTCGCGCTGTGTAACACGAACCTGTGAACATGATGGACGGGTTGTCCAGGTTTTTAATCAGACTTCCTCGTCTCGAGACATGCAGATGAACAGGTCTGTCCCATTCCTCTGCAGTGAATCCTCAGAGGAGGACAGCGCCATCGAGAGGGACGAGGAGAGCAAGGCCTCAGAGGAGGAGGAGGCACGCGTAGAGCAAGGTGAGATCTCATACACAGAGATGTATATTTTTTTATGTACCAGCGGAGTCACATGACACGACTCGTAAAGCCATACGGTGCCAGAGGGCGTGGTTTTAATCCGAAGAAATCCCATAAAGAGGTGTCATGAGTCCCGACGTGTGGTGGAGAACAGCGCCACCTCTCTATGTGATTTATTCAGAATAATACACAGCCTCCCGAGTCGTATTGCTTTAATAAAACACTTAGAAATTAGAAACATTCATTCATTCATTCTCTCCTGCTTTATCCTCTATTAGGGTCGCGGTGGGGGGGGGTTCCCCATGCCCATCCAGGGGAGAACGTTTTGGGCGCTGGGCAGATAGACCCAGGACAGGGCGCCAATCCATCGCTGGGCACACACTCACTCACACACACACTCTACATGGGGCAATTTTGAGAATTCAATTAACTTGATCCATGTTTTTGGACTGTGGGAGGAAACCGGAGAACCCGGAGGAAACCCACGCAGACACGGGGAGAACATGGAAACTCCACCCAGATGGGGATTCAAACCGGGAATCCCTAGCGCTGAGAGGCGAACGTGCCAAACCACTAAGCCAACGTGCCGCCAATTAGAAACACACTATAAATAAAAAAAAAAAAATTTGATTTGAAAAAGTTTGATTCAGAAAGACCAGCGCTGCATCTAAAGATTCATTTTCTATTGATTCATCTAATGATTCTTTTTTTTTTTTTTTGATTAGTCGATTCATCTTAAAAATTATGACTCTAATGTTATTTTAATTCCAAACACAATAAAACCCTTTAATGTTAAAATATTAAACGCCGGGCTCTTAAGCGCGCTATTGAAACAAAAAATCGTTTTTGCATCAACAGCTTTATTAAAAATAAAATCTCAGCCACAAGAGATTCAATAATTCAGCTATCATATAAAGCACAGGCTGAGTGGTTTAGCATGTTCTCCTCTCAGCGCTGGGGAGTCCCGGTTTCGAATCCCAATCTGGGTGGAGTTTCCATGTTCTACCCGTGTCCGCGCGGGTTTCCTCCGGGTTCTCCGGTTTCCTCCCACGGTCCAAAAACATGGATCAAGGTGAAATGAATGCGCCAAATTGCCCCATATAGAGTGTCTCTGTGTGAGTGAGTGTGTGTCCAGTGATGGATTGGCGCCCTGTCCTGGGTCTATCTGCCCAGCGCCTGAAACGTTCCTCCATGGATGGGCATGGGGAACCCCCCCCTCGACCCTAGTAAAGGATTAAGTGGAAGATAATGGACGTATGGAATATAAAGGACATTAGAACAGCGGATTGGACAGTTCCTATACATCACAGACATATAACCTTGAGGCCGATGGGCTGTAACCCTATGAGCAGCAGTGTGAGTGTGGGGTCGTTTGATCTGACAGTCAGGTGGATGGCAGCTCCAGCACGTGGGCTTCATCTTACTGATTATTCTCTTCAGCCCGCTGCCGGCGGTGCACCGGGGCAGAGCTGACTGCTGTTTGTTCACAGCTGGACCTCACGCTCCACTCAGGACGCTGGACAGCGTCCAAAACGAAAGAGCACAATGCGTCCCTTCGGAGAGGAAGTGTGGAGGGGAAATGGAGAAGGGAAGCCCCTCTGACCTACAAACACTCAGAATGTCACATGATCCTGAGCCTGATATCTCTGCCTTAAAAGAGACGAGTGTTTAAATAAAAAAAAATAAATAAAAAAAAAAGAGAGAGAAACCGACGCTGGTTTTAAGATCGAGGAATAATGTTTCTGACGTTCAACTGTTTTAATATTACATTTTGTGTGTGTGTGTATATATATATAATTTATTATTAGGGCGGCACGGTGTCTTAGTGGTTTTGCACGTTCGTCTCTCAGCGCTAGGCATTCCCGGTTCGAATCCCCATCTGGGTGGAGTTTCCATGTTCTCCCCGTGTTCGCGTGGGCCTCCTCCGGGTTCTCCGGTTTCCTCCCACAGTCCAAAAACATGGATCAAGTCAATTGAATTCTCAAAATTGCCCCATATAGAGTGTGTCTGTGTGAGTGAGTGTGTGTCCAGCGATGGATTGGCGCCCTGTCCTGGGTCTATCTGCCCAGCGCCCGAGACGTTCTCCCCTGGATGGGCATGGGGAACCCCACCGCGACCCTAATAGAGGATAAAGCAGGAGATAATGAATGAATGAATGAATGAATAATTTTTTTTTTTTTCTGTTATATTTTCTCTCTCTCTCTCTCTCTCTCTCTCTCTCTCTCTCTCTCTCTCTCTCTCTCTCTCTCTCTATATATATATATATATATATAAAAAAAAATTTTCTTTATATTTTCTATATCTATTTTTTTTATAATATGCTAGTATATTTTTTTCAAATTGTAATAAAATAGTTTTATTTATATATTTTTTTTACAGAATTTTTTAATTTAAAATTTTTTAGATTGTACTTAGGGTAAACTAACTAAAGCAATTTCATTTAAACTTCATTTAAATTTTGTAAATAACTATAAAATCTCCTTGAAACCTTGTGTGTATGAGATTTTATTGTTTATTTTATTGAGATTTTAATTTATATATATATATATATATATATATATATATATATATATATATATATATATATATATATATATATATATATTTTATTATTATTATTTTTTTTTACTGTGATTGGGGGGGCCGTTGATTTTTACGTCCAGCCAGTTCACCTTGAATCCATTTTTTCGGACTGTGGGAGGAACCCGGAATGAACCCACATGGACACGGGGAGGAACTCATTTACTCATTTGGAATGTAACCGGTGTCTCATTCGGTTCTCCTCTCCCCCCCCCCCGCAGCCTCCGGTTCCGCATCTCCGAGTTCCGCTCTGTGGACGTGGCAGAGGGAGGCGGAGGTGACGCTGAGGATGGGGGAGTCCGGGCCGGCGGCCGAAAAGCCTCTGACCGTGGACCAGCTGTTCGGCCGCGCCGTGGAGAAGTTCGGCGGGCAGACGGCGCTCGGCTGGAGGGAGGGGGAGCAGTGGAGGAGAATCGACTTCACCGAATATTACAGGAGGTGCCGCACCGCCGCCAAGGGCTTCCTCAAGGTCAGAACACACTGATCATTACTACATAACATCATCATAATCATATAGCACGCTGGCTTAGTGGTTTAGCATGTTCTCCTCTCAGCGCTAGGGATTCCCGGTTCGAATGCCAATCTGGGTGGAGTTTCCATGTTCTCCCCGTGTCCGCGTGGGTTTCATCCAGGTTCTCCGGTTTCCTCCCACAGTCCAAAACACATGGATCAAGGTCAACTGAGTTCTCTAAATTGCCCCATATAGTGTGTCTGTGTGAGTGAGTGTGTGCCCAGTGATAGATTGCCCCCCTGTCCTGGGTGTATCTGCCCAGCACCCGAAACGTTCTCCCCTGGATGGGCATGGGGATCCATCCATTATCTTCCGCTTTATCCTCTATTAGGGTCATGGGGGGGGGGGGTGTTCCCAGATACAGATTCACCCAGGACAAGACGCCAATCCATCGCTGGACACACACTCACTCACACAGACACACTCTATATGGGGCAGTTTGGAGAATTCAATTGACCTTGATCCATGTTTTTGGACTGTGGGAGGAAACCGGAGAACCCAGAGGAAACCCACGCGGACACGGGGAGAACATGGAAACTCCACCCAGATTGGGATTCGGACCGGGAATCCCCCTAGTGCTGAGAGGAGAACATGCTCAACCACAAATGAATGCCTTATGAATAATTATTTAAAAAATAAAATATTTATCATAATGAAGGCAGGGCGGCACGGTGGCTTAGTGGTTTAGCATGTTCTCCTCTCAGCGCTAGTGATTCCCGGTTCGAATCCCCATCTGGGTGGAGTTTCCATGTTCTCCCCCGTGTCCACGTGGGTTTCCTCCGGGTTCTCCGGTTTCCTCCCACAGTCCAAAAACATGGATCAAGGTCAATAGAGTTCTCCAAATTGCCCCATATAGAGTGTGTCTGTGTGAGTGAGTGTGTGTCCAGTGATCGATTGCCCCCCTGTCCTGGGTGTATCTGCCCAGCGCCCGAAACGTTCTCCCCTGGATGGGCATGGGGAACCCCCCCCCCCACCGCAACCCTAATAGAGGATAAAGCGGGAGATAATGAATGAGTAATGAAGTCAGGGGTGTGCTGTATCGTTTTTGTTCGTGGTTAATCTCGCCGTCGCCACCTGCTGTAATCCGAGCGCCGTGACGTTCCGTGATGTAAATGCGTCCGCTGATTTGTTTGTCTCCGCAGCTCGGGCTGGAACGTTTCCACGGCGTCGGCATCCTGGGCTTCAACTCCCCCGAGTGGTTCATCTCCGACATCGGCGCCATTCTGGCCGGGTTAGTGTTCCACACACACCCCACCGCACTCCTCACCCGCTCGCTCGCCATTTACTCACATCACGTCGAGGCCCCGCCCCCTGCCCCGCCCAGGTCACCGGCATGTCCCCCGTGTCTCATAAACCCGACGGCAGGGCAACGGATTCCTGCGCCGATGACGCAGACGGAGCGACGCCTGGGACAGGCCGCCGGTCCGTCGCAGGGCAGACACACGGCCCGAACCCACCAACCCGGTTTCGAACTGTGGAACCGCGGAGAACATGCAAAATCCACACAGGATGTCCACCTTTTGCTCAGAACCCGATCCGCAAACGCGTCATTATTTACATTGATGTTTTTGTCGTGGGGGGGGCTTAGTGGTTTAGCATGTTCTCCTCTCAGCGTTGGGGATTCCCAGTTCGAATCCCCAAATCCGGGTGGAGTTTCCATGTCCTCCCCGTGTCCGCGTGGGATTCCTCCAGGTTCTCCGGCTTCCAAAGACATGGATCAAGGTCAATTGAGTTCTCCAAATTGCCCCATATAGAGTGTGTCTATGTGAATAAATGTGTGTCCAGCGACGGATTGCCCCCCCTGTCCTGGGTGTATCTGCCCAGTGGCCGAAATGTTCTCCCGTGGATGGGCATGGGAACCCTGCCCCCCCCCCCCCACCGTGACCCTAATAGAGGATAAAGCGGAAGGTAAATGGATAATGGATGGATGGTATTCATCTTGTTCTCACGTGATGTCCCCCCCCCCCCCCCCAATCTGGGTGGAGTTTGCATGTTCTCCCCGTGTCCGCGTGGGATTCCTCCGGGTTCTCCGGTTTCCTCCCACAGTCCAAAAACATGGATCAAGGTCAATTGAGTTCTCCAAATTGCCCCATAGAGTGTGTCTGTGTGAGGGAGTGTGTGCCCAGCGCCCGAAACGTTCTCTCCTGGATGGGCATGTGGACCCCCCTCCCCCCCCACCGCGACCCTAATATAGGATAAAGCGGAAGGTGGATGGATGGTATTCGTCGTGTTCTCACGTGATGTTCTCTTCTCCCCCCCCCCCCAACAGAGGCTTCGCCGTGGGGATCTACACCACCAACTCGGCGGAGGCGTGTCAGTACGTCGCTGAGAACTGTCAGGCCAACGTCCTGGTGGTGGAGAATCACAAGCAGCTGCAGAAGATCCTGCAGGTAGAACCCGTCCCCGCTTCCTCTCGATACTCGGGGCTCGGGCTCCCGGTTCTGCGTCCTCACCGACGTCCCGTACGTTCTGTCTCCAGATCCAGGACAAGCTGCCGCACCTGAAGGCCATCGTCCAGTACAAAGACGCCCTGAAGGAGAAGAAGCCGAACCTGTACTCCGTATGTTCCCCTCCTCCCGTTTTAATCAGGGGAGCGGGTTAATTAGGGAACCTCACCCTCGTTTATTAATTAATTTCGGCAGTGGGAGGAGTTCATGCAGTTGGGTCGCGACGCGCCGGACGGGCCTCTCGATGAGGTCATCGCGGCTCAGAAGGCCAACCAGTGCTGCACGCTGATCTACACGTCGGGGACCACCGGCCAGCCCAAGGGGGTGATGCTGAGTCATGACAACGTGAGGCTCTCGCAACGCAACCACAACGCAACCACAACGTTCGTTTACGACGTTTACGAGTCGGCGCCGGGACTAAGTGTCTCTGTGTCTCTCTGTCTCCGTGACGACAGCTGACGTGGACGGCGTACTCCACGGTTCGCACCATCAGTCTGCCCGAGGCGGGGCAGTCTCAGGAGGTGGTGGTGAGCTACCTGCCCCTCAGCCACATCGCCGCCCAGATGATTGACATCTGGATTCCCATGACGGTGGGAGGGGCCACTTACTTCGCCCAGCCCGACGCCCTGAAGGTGAGTACGGCCGTCAGGGTGAACCGTGGAACGTGTGGAATGTGTACTGTGGGTGGGGGTGGGGAATTTCGAGCACTGGGCACCCAGAACAGGGCGCCAATCTATTGCTGAGGATACGGACGCATATGGGGCAATTTAGAGCGTTCAGGACTGTGGGAGGAGACCGGAGAACCCGGAGGAAGCTCACGCAGACACGGGGAGAACATGCAATCTCCACCCAGATTGGGATACCAACTGGGAGTCCTTAGCGCTGAGAGGAGAACGTGTCGACCACGACACCACCGCATGCGCAAAGACTATATGGGGGCAATTAAGAGCACCTTGAATCCGTGTTTTTGGACTGTTTTGGACTACACCACTGAATGTACGAACAGTATATGGGGGCGATTAAGAGCAGCCCATTCCCCTTAAATCCATGTCTTTGGCATGTGGGAGAAAACCGGAGAACCCGGAGGAAGCCCACGCGGACACGGGGAGAACATGCAAACTCCACCCATATTGGGATACCAACTGGGAGTCCTTAGCGCTGAGAGGAGAACGTGTCGACCACGACACTACCGCATGCGCAAAGACTATATGGGGGCAATTAAGAGCACCTTGAATTAAGAGCACCCACGTGGGCATGAGGAGAACATGCAAACTCCACACAGATTGGAATTCAAACCTGGATCCCGGCGCTGAGAGGAGAACGTGCCGACCACTACACCACTGAATGTACGAACACTATATGGGGGCGATTAAGAACAGCCCATTCCCCTTAAATCCATGTCTTTGGCATGTGGGAGGAGACTGGAGAACCCGGAGGAAGCCCACGCGGACACGGGGAGAACATGCAAACTCCACCCAGATTGGGATACCAACTGGGAGTCCTTAGCGCTGAGAGGAGAACGTGTCGACCACGACACCACTGCATGCGCAAAGGCTCTATGGGGGCAATTAAGAGCACCTTGAATCCATGTTTTTGGACTGTGAGGGGGAAACCCATGTGGGC
>JAFMOC010000551.1:47500-152500 GCA_019802505.1 Corydoras sp. C115 | reverse complement strand
ATCGTCATTGAATGAAGCCATACGGGTGCGAGAGGGGCGTGGCATTATTCTGGATAAATCCCAATAGAGGGGTCTTATTAGTGGGGATGTGGGTACAGTTCCACCTCTTTACGTGATTTATTCACAATAATGCACAACCTCGAGTGTCTGATCGCTTTAATAAAACACAAACTCACTATAATAAAAATAAAAAACGAGGTTCGATTCAGAAATGTGTTTATTAAAAGCAAAATCAATAATCTGGTTTTCTGAGATGTAATCTAGTCCGGTTTATAAGGTGAACGCTGATCGCTCTGTAACAGGATCCCGGTTACGCTGACGATCAAATACTGCCATTTAGTGGACAAATTAGCTTATAAATTCATTCATTCATTATCTCCCACTTTATCCTCTAATAGGGTCGCGGGGGGTGGGGTTCCCCATGCCCATCCAGGGGAGAACGTCTCGGGCGCTGGGCAGATACACCCAGGACAGGGGGCCAATCCATCGCTGGACACACACTCACTCACACAGACACACTCTATATGGGGCAATTTGGAGAATTCAATTGACTTGTTCCATGTTTTTGGACTGCGGGTGGAAACCGGAGAACCCAGAGGAAACCCACGCGGACACGGGGAGAACATGGAAACTCCACCCAGATGGGGATTCGAACCGGGAATCCCCAGCGCTGAGAGGAGAACATGCTAAACCACTAAGCCACCGTTTGAATGATTAAATTAATAAATATTTGTAAACTTATAACTCGTGTCCTGAGAGAGAAATATTCTCCGAATCGCATAACCCGCTCTTTAGCCAATGACAGGCTTGGAATAGCGATAACTAAGACCCGCCCCCGAAAGCTATTTGCTGACGGCGCACAGGGCGCTGTGTCAATCAAAATCCGTCCGAAAAGCTTCAAACTTTCTGACTCATGAATCGAGTACAATCAAGTTCACGAACCGAGCGACGTGATTTGTTTGCAATGTTTTTGGAGAAACGCGTCACAAAAAAAAGGTGTTCGCAATAAACTTTAATGTAAGTTAATTGATAAATAACACAAACGGCACACAACGCAGTGTCGCTTATTTAAGTTGTTTTCTGGTGGAAACGTCGAGCGGGAGTGATGGACGTGTGCGGGGCGGGGCTCGCGCAGGTGAATCGTTTGTCTAACGGTCGTTGACGTAAAACAATAAAAAAAAATTGAAAATAAAAACAACAACAACGCGATTAAAATCATCAATAACGTTAAAAAACACCGAAAACCAGCGACTTCCAGAGAAATAGCGGCATAAAGAAGGTAAGAAACCGAATTACTTTGATGTTTTTACGACGTAAACGGTATCCGAGCATCAAATTCATTTAAAACGTTAACAATTTTGTAAATTGTGGCTTTACTATAAATACTTATACATATATATTTAGTATATATATATCTTTATAAATACTAGTATAAAGTATTAACACTGTAACGGCAAAATTATTACGTTTTTGTAGCCGACATTTTATTTACTATGTTAATATTATTAATTATGTTGTTTTTGTTATATTCGTTATTAATTTTGCTTATTTAAAGTTAACGTTAGGCGGCACGGTGGCCTAGTGGTTTAGCATGTTCTCCTCTCAGCGCTAGGGATTCCCGGTTCGAATCCTCATCTGGGTGGAGTTTCCATGTTCTCCCCGTGTCCGCGTGGGTTTCCTCCGGGTTCTCCGGTTTCCTCCCACAGTCCAAAAAACATGGATCAAGTCAATTGAGTTCTCCAAATTGCCCCATATAGAGTGTGTGTGTGTGTGTTTTGCCCCCCCCCCCCCCACCCCAATAGAGGATAAAGCGGAAGATAATGAATGAATGAATGAAAGTTAATGTTCTAATATAAAACATGAAATGTACATTATAAGTTTTAAAAGTCATTTTAAATGTAAATTGGTTTAATACTGGTTGTCAGGTTGGGGGTGGGGAGGGTGGGGGGGGGGTCACACCTTCTCTTACCCCTGTGTTGTTGTGTTATGGTTGTGCGGCTCCAGCGTTACAGTGATGCTGAAAGTGCTCACAGTGAGTCACACTTGTGAGGACCGTTGCAACCAGCCTTGATGGTTAGACCATTACTTGCATTTTTTTTGCACACCATCGTACTTCTGCACATTTGTTGGTTTGCAGATTTTTTTGCACACTATTGTTTTTTTTGCACACTATTGTGTATTTGCACACATGTACACTGGCACAGTGGCACTTTTGCACATCATGGTTCTTTTGCACACAATTGCACAGTGGCACTTTTGCATATCATGGTACTTTTGCACATTTATACTTTTGCACATTTGTACTTCTGCACATTTGTACTTTTACACATCATGGTACGTTTGCACAGTGGCACTTTTGCATATCATGGTACATTTGCACATTTGTACTTTTGCATATAATGGTTCTTTTGCACATTTATACTTTTGGACATTTGTACTTTTGCACATCATGGTACGTTTGCACAGTGGCACTTTTGCATATCACGGTTCTTTTGCACATTTGTACTTTTGCACATTTGTACTTTTGCACATCATGGTACTTTTGCACATTTGTTCTTTTGCACAGTGGCACTTTTGCATATCATTGTACTTTTGCATAATTGGCACTTTTGCACATCATTGTACTTTTGCACATTTGTACTTTTGCATATCACGGTTCTTTTGCACATTTATACTTTTGCACCTTTGTTCTTTTGCACAGTGGCACTTTTGCACAATTGTACTTTTGTATATCATGGTACTTTTGCACACAATTGCACAGTGGCACTTTTGCACATCATGGTACTTTTGCACATTTGTACTTTTGCACATCATGGTACTTTTGCACATTTGTACTTTTGCATATAATGGTTCTTTTGCACATTTATACTTTTGGACATTTGTACTTTTGCACATCATGGTACGTTTGCACAGTGGCACTTTTGCATATCACGGTTCTTTTGCACATTTGTACTTTTGCACATTTGTACTTTTGCATATCATTGTACTTTTGCATAATTGGCACTTTTGCACATCATTGTACTTTTGCACATTTGTACTTTTGCATATCACGGTTCTTTTGCACATTTGTACTTTTGCACCTTTGTTCTTTTGCACAGTGGCACTTTTGCACAATTGTACTTTTGTATATCATGGTACTTTTGCACACAATTGCACAGTGGCACTTTTGCACATCATGGTACTTTTGCACATTTGTACTTTTGCACATCATGGTACTTTTGCACATTTGTACTTTTGCATATCATGATTCATTTGCACATTTGTACTTTTGCACATCATGGTTCTTTTGCACATTTGTTCTTTTGCACATTTGTACTTTTGCACATTTGTTCTTTTGCACAGTGGCACTTTTGCACATCATGGTTCTTTTGCACAGTGGCACTTTTGCACATCATGGTTCTTTTGCACATTTGTAATTTTGAATATCATGGTTCTTTTGCACATAGGCACATCATGGTAATTTTACACACAATTGCACAGTGGCAATTTTGCACATCATGATTCTTTTGCACATTTATACTTTTGCACATCACAGTACTTTCACACACAGCTACTTTTGCTTATAAAAATCATTGTTTGGTTTCATCCTGCACTTGTATAGAACTGAAAAAAAAAAAAAACTTTCAAATGCGAATTTAAACTCATAAATGTTGCACTTGTGTGCGAAAAAAAAAATGAGAACGCATATCCTAAGTATAAAGCAAATGTCTAGAACTTTCCTTCAAGGACACCTGATAAAGATAAGCGTGGTGTAGCAGGTCAGCAGGCCACGCCTTCATTTGGAAATCATATTTATTGTACCTTTAAATCCAGCACATACATGAGGAGTGTGTGAACAGGACCACAGCGAAGCTCTGTACGAGTACGACTCCAAGAGTTTATTCATTATATGACTTTCATGTGATAAAAACAGTACAAAGTAAAGTCTCTTCCTCGCGTCCACTCGCATTAAATAACCACATGGTGGCACTGTATTCCCAACGCTGGTCTTTTTATTTTTAGTTTTTTTTTTTTAGTTTTTTTTTTTTTTGTTCTAGTGGAGATCAGGGTTACGTTCAGTCTCACAAACCCAACATGAAACACACAGAGAAACGAGCACTGCTGACTGGCACAGCGTGATATCCCATAATGCTCCGAGCGTGCCCAGAGAGAGAGGAGGAACCGTTGAAGAATGTCCTCCGTCGCCCCGGCGGTTCTCGGCCTCCCGCCTTACTGCATCTGTGTCGTATGTACATCTATAAATAGAAATGTGTAGCCTCGCCGTCGGTCCAGCGCCGAAACGGTAGTTCATTTAAGGAGCGCGCGTGATGAGCCACCCAACACCAATGGAACCCCACCGCCGACAGAACCAATGATTCTGCAAAATAAAGTCGCCTGCCTTCATTTTACATCTGCCGAGGGCTTTTAAGTTGTCACGAACAGTTTGGGGAAGGCCCTCAAACTTGCAAATACGCAAATGGGCCAAAAGCCATTGTAGAGTCTCCCTAACCGATGAAGCCCTGATACCTACAGGGAGGCAGGAGTGATGGTTAGAACACTCCACTATACAGATACAGGTGTATGAAATCAAGCACCCACCCTGCTTATGTGCAAACAGTTTGGGGAAGGCCCCACTTGGAGTTTAAACGGCGTTGATCAGAAACCCGGAGTTCGTTTAATAGTAAGGTTTTACAAAAACACAGGCGCGCGGCAGCAGTTCGGAATCAGAACGATCACGTGGACGCACATCCGGATGAAAATAAAAAAAAGTTAGAATTCCGTAAAACCTACGGAATTGCGACGGACATGAAATCCGAGTTAGTGTAGCTACCGTAGCCGGCGCTGTGTCGGGTTCCACTGGTGTTTAACGCAGTGATGGTGGCGATCACGGCGGCGTTCCTTTAACGAATCGAGCGGAGGACGCGAGGTCGGATCCGGGAGGATTAGTGTTCTAGTGCTTCGTAGCATCATCTGCAACAGTACGGGATCGATCGGCGACGCACAGTACGACGGGATAGGCCCCACCGCCGCCACCCCGCGTTCCAGGCTCGTAGTGGGGGGTGGGGGGGGACGTGAGCGAAATGTCTGCAGGGGGGGGGGGGCGGTCGAGGGACTGAGCTAAGAATAACAGTCTCGGGAGGGGCGGTGCACGCGCGGCGACGGGTAAACGAGGATTAAAACGAGGAGAGAGAGAGAGAGAGAAAGAAAAATGAGCATATTGCATGTAAATATTGTATAAATCTCATTAAAAATACAGTTCAGATAATAATTAAGTACTTGATTCACCACGGCCAAAAGTGCAGCAGAGGTATAGAAATAAGAATAGAACCCAAGATTCTTCGCATGAAAAAAAAAAAAAAAAAAAACGCGCTCGCCGGCGCCCCCTTTTCGCTTCTATAGCCCAGCCTCGTTGTGGCTGAAGGAGAGAGAGTTCGTGAACTCGCACTTGAGAGTTAAAGGTTCAAATAGAAAGTTCAATTTGTATTCAGGAGATAGACACGCATACACACACACGTCCAGTTGGTTCTTTAAATCACTCAGTCACACACACACACACACACACACACAGGGGCTTCTGGGAAGGGCACTGGGTCAGTGGTCAGCCTGCCAAACCTCTTAAAGCTAATCAGCGCGAGAATCCTAACCAGCAGCGACGGAGAATGACGATAACACGACGACTCGGCGGATAAATATAACACTAACGTTCTCCGGGCCGCCACCGGAGGCGGCGTACGTGCACGGGCCGCGTACGAGAGTCCAGAAAGGCGGCGCGGACGAACCGAGGTCGCAGGAGCGGAACGTTGGAAGGATAAATCCCGAATAAAGCCCTCACACCGATGAATCGATACACACCCTCAGAGAACCCTCAGCATCCAGTCATGCAGTGGATTCATATCCCGTTACTCAGTTACTCAGCAGGTCGTGGGTTTTATTGCCTTTACTGTAGAATGTCACGCCAACGTTTCTCATATTGCTCAAGTGCGTTAGAGCTACAACTATAGTGGATCGCTACTCCGCTTTGATTGACCGGTTGGATTGAAACCATGGCCCCCGACAATCAATAAAATCCAATTAAGGTCGCCATGGTAATCATCATCATCATCATCATCATCATGAGGGTCTATTTAATTTGTCGTTATCGAATTCATCATGACCTCACACGACTCCCCAAACCGTCGGCATCCCGTAAACCCTGAACATAACGACAGGACAGTACATCAGTGTATAACCACGGGTTTACGGACGTCGCCGCTCCCCCGGGTTCATGTTAGTGCTCAGTTCTAGCGAAGTGAAAGCTCAGTGCTACGGAACCGTCAGACGTGAGGTAACTACACCAGGATGCGGACGTCAGGGGCAACACGGGGCGGCGATGTGACACGTTCTCTACGCGTGAACGCGTCCCAGATTTAATAAAATGAAATTAAAATTTATTAAAAAATAAAAAAAAAACGCAGCCATTTATTATTGAACGCCTTGTAAACCGAAGATACATCGAAACGAGAATGCGACCACCTTTAGGGTGAAGTCCATCGGCGGCCTTTCTGGACTCCGGTACCTGTCCCGGTCACACGGCGCACTCGCCCGTGGTACGGTTCACGCAGACATGATACGGAAAAGGACGATGATCCCCGAAACCTTTCACACATTGCACTACCTATGTACAGTATTTAAGGGCTTGTGGAAGGCCTAAATTGGCAAAAAACACAGTCGTTAATACTCGCTGGCGACCCGGGAGAATGCGGTCGGGAAAGAGACACTAGTTTTCTGGGCTTCAGCTTGAGATAAGCAGGATGTGTGCGCCGCGTGCCAGCGCCGCCTAGGGGAGGGCGGGGGGCGAGGGCGAGCCGGCGCGGTCGGCCGGTTGGTAAAGGCACTAAGCACGAGCCCTAGACAACGATACATTCACTTCTCATGCCTGCACGTCTCCCTCTGTCAAAAATACTTCTGTACAAAAATAAAAATATTAAAAAAAGGTCAGGGAGGGGACGGGGGCGGGGGTGGGGGGGGGGGGGGGCAGGGGGGAGGTCGTGCCCGGGTGCGAGCATGGCTACGAGTAGGGGCAAATACAGGCCAGAGGAGGAAGTTTTGCAAAGGACAGGAGTGAGGCGGCGACCACGGCCACGCTGACGTGCGAGAGGCGTGAAGGAGACCACGGTTCCATCTTCAGTCCTCACGCGAGAGACGTTCCGCATCCAAAAGGGACGCTTCCTCCCCACGCCGTGCCCCCTGCCCCGTCGGCGTGGGTCCCGGTCGCTTTTCAAACTCGGCCGCCCGCCTCCTTTGGCGGCGGTTCCTCCGGCCGCGCTTTCGAGCCCACCCTCGAGTCCAGAGCGGAGATTGAGGGCACGGCCCGTCCCCTCGGACCGGCCGCCTCCTGTCACGTGGCCGTGGCCTCGAGGTAGCTCTGCAGTTTGCGCACCGTGGACTCGTCCAGCGAGAACAGGTCGAAGTCGAAGGTGGTGTTGGTGACGTTGAAGTGACCCGTCTCCTCGATCAGGTTCACGATCTGAAGGACGGAGAAAAAAATAATAATTAAATAATAATAAAAAAAAAAACACTTAACCGGCCAGCAGAGGTCGCCGGACTCCCACCGGTCACCCACCTGCTGAAGGACGTTGCGCTCTCTCAGTGCCATTAGTCTGCGGTGCAGGTCCACCAGTTCCTCGGTGTACGCCTGCGGCGGGGACGAGAAAAACAGCGAAACTGAAAGAAAACGACTAAAAAAAACAACAACAACCGAACAAACGGCAAAAACTTTTTTTTTTTTTTTTTTTTGAGAACTCATCTTAGAACCGGGTGGCTTAGTGGCTTGCACGTTCGCCTCTCGGCGCTAGGGATTCCCGGTTCGAATCCCCATCTGGGTGGAGTTTCCATGTTCTCCCCGTGTCTGTGTGGGTTTCCTCCGGGTTCTCCGGTTTCCTCCCACAGTCCAAAAAACATGGATCAAGTCAATTGAGTTCTCCAAATTGCCCCATATAGAGTGTGTGTGTGTGAGTGAGTGTGTGTCCAGTGATAGATTGGCGTCCTGTCCTGGGTGTATCTGCCCAGCGCCCGAAACGTTCTCCCCTGGATGGGCATGGGGAACCCCACCGCGACCCTAATAGAGGATAAAGCGGAAGATAATGTATGAATGAATGAATCTTAGAACCGAACTCATTACCGGTTTTTGGACTCGATCCACCACGCCGCCGTAGAGACAACTGTAATTATACAACTGAGAAATAAGCATGTTCTCCTCTCAGCGCTAGGGATTCCCGGTTCGAATCCCCATCTGGGTGGAGTTTCCACGTTCTCCCCGTGTCCGCGTGGGTTTCCTCTGGGTTCTCCGGTTTCCTCCCACAGTCCAAAAACATGGATTCAAGCTGAATTGAGTTCTCCAAATTGCCCCATATAGCGTGTTTGTCCAGTGATAGATTGGCGCCCTGTCCCGGGTGTATCTGCCCAGCGCCCGAAACGTTCTCCCCTGGATGGGCATGGGGAACCCCCCCCCGCGACCCTAATAGAGGATAAAGTGGAAGATGATGGATGGATGTAATTACCGTGTGATTGTCTGATGTTATTAAACTGCAACATAAGAACAGCATTAACCTCATTAATTAACCTACGGCTAATTATCGACCTAACCTACACAGAACCTGTGGAACATTTTAACCGATTAATCATTTCAATGTAAAGCAGAGAAGCAGCCGGCGTCCAGGTGGCTGGAGGTGAAGGGTCCTCACTTCATCACACAGTATTCAGCCGTTAAAGGTGAATAATCTGTTTACGGTGTTCAGTAGTTGGGTGTAGTTGGGGTGTAGTTGGGTGTAGTGTACACACTGAAGAAGAAGAAAATTGGATTTACCCTTCCTACCTTGTCGTAGCCCTTCTTCATGGGTTTCTCTTGTCTCAGACAAGGGTCAGGACTCTTTCTACCCGACACCTGGAGAGGACAGAAAAGGAGGAGGAGCTTATATAGAGGAGGAGCTTATACAGAGGAGGAGCTTATACAGGGCCACAGTTCATGAATCATCAGGAGTCTAATGCGAGGAACAGAATCGCCGCAGGTCTATCTCTCTCTCTCTCTCTCTCTCTCTCCGATTGGGTTCCGCAGTGACGGAACCCGCCCACTCCGGTCACGCTACATTCCTCACCGTCGCCGCCTCCATTCAATCCCGTAAATCCACGAACGACCCGCCCGTCGCACGGTGGCTTAGTGGTTTAGCACGTTCGCCTCTCAGCACTAGGGACTCCCGGTTCGAATCCCAATCTGGCTGTAGTTTCCATGTTCTCCCCGTGTCCGCGTGGGTTTCCTCCGTGTTCTCCGGTTTCCTCCCACAGTCCAAAAAACATGGATCAAGTCATTTGAGTTCTCCCAATTGCCCCATATAGAGTGTGTGTGAGTGAGCGTGTGCCCAGCGATAGATTGGTGTCCTGTCCTGGGTCTATCTGCCCAGCGCCCGAAACGTTCTCCCCTGAATAGGCATGGGGATCCATCCATTATCTTCAGCTTTATCCTCTACTAGGGTCATGGGGGTGGGGGTTCCCCATGCCCATCCAGGGGAGAACGTTTCAGGCGCTGGGCAGATACACCCAGGACAGGACACCAATCTATCGCTGGACACACACTCACACAGACACACTCTATATGGGGCAATTTGGAGAATTCAATTGACTTGACCCCCTGGATGGGCATGGGGAACCCCCCCGCGACCCTAATAGAGGATAAAAGCGGAAGATAATGGATGAATGAATGAATGAACCCGCCCGTCGTCAGATTACGGCGTCGGCATTTCTCCCTGAAGCAGAGCCACGATGTCAGGACTAGGGCTGCAACAATGGATCGATAAAATCGATAAAAAAATCGATTATGAGAAGTGTCGATAATGAATTTTCGTGATCGATTTCCGCGTTACGCGCGATGTCGTAACCGCTTACGTTACCTGCGGCGCTTCAATAACGCTGGGGGAAAAAAAATAGCGGGTTGAACGGAACGAGGCGGAGTCTGCGAAACAAGTTGATAAACCGTAGAAATGAAACACTGAAAAAAAAAAACCCGCCTCCGTTTAAATCATCAAAACCGCGGGAGCGTCACGCTGCACACAAAAAAATAAAAATGAATTGACCTTTGAGTTGGTTTTCTTCATAACTCCGGACTTGTGGCGTTCTCATTCGTAAGACGCTTTGGATAAAAACGTCGGCTAAACGATTAAATGTAAATGACATGGAATTTTTTATTTATTTATCCGATTCATCGATTAATCGGAAAAAAATAATCGACCGATTAATCGATTATCAAAATAATCATTGCAGCCCTAGTCAGGACCAACACGCCGTCGACATTAGAGGTTAAAAAAGCGGGCGGGGCGGGGCGGGGTTGTTCGCTGACTCAGCACATGTTGATAACGTGACAAAATAAAAGTCTCAGAGCAGGAGCCGGATTCAAACAGCCGTGTCTTAAAGTCTCCGACGACCATGAGCTCAAACTGTCCACCCACCCGTCCCATGGGTCTGTAGTCCCTCTACCGAGAGCCCGTCGGTCACGAGGTTCTAAAAACACACGTTCCCATCTCGGCCTCATCGCGTGCCTCACCTTGTTATTAGAGGAGGGGTGTTTTGGGGGCGGCGGCGGGGGGTTTCGGCTGGGTCGGTGAGGACCCTCACTGCTGTCGCTCTCGCTGTCCAAACTCAGCCTGCACGGGAAACAAGAGCGTCTCAGATCACAGGACACGTCCACCTCGGCGGGACAAAAAAAAACCCCAAAAAAAGACAGGGACGGACCTGGAGTCGCGGTTCGGCGGGTTGTTCTTGACCGGCGTCTCGTCGTCCGAGCTGCTGTCGTCTTCGTCCGACTCTTCAGACTGCATGTCCTCCACCATCGAGCGCAGGGGTCCTGTTTAGATCCGAGTAAGAGACAAAATAAGCCGACGTTCTGACGGAACCTTTCAGTCAGCTGGAACCGCAGGAACTCACTACAACGAAGGTTCTAGTCCACAGTAGGTGGGTTCCTTGCACTCAGGAATCAAGTGTGATGGGATAGCCCCCAGCCACTCGCTGCTGTAACAACTTGCACTTGTGGGAATTTGGCTCATTTGTCCAAAAAAATTAATTAATTAATTTAAAAAAAGGGCGGCACGGTGGCTTAGTGGTTTAACATGTTCTCCTCTCAGCACTAGGGATTCCCGAATCCCAATCTGCGTGGAGTTTCCATGTTCGCCCCGTGTACGCGTGGGTTTCCTCCGGGTTCTCCGGTTTCCTCCCACAGTCCAAAAACATGGATCAAGGTCTACAGTTCTACAAATTGCCCCATATAGAGTGTGTCTGTGTGAGTGAACGTGTGTCCAGAGATAGATTGCCCCCCTGTCCTGGGTGTATCTGCCCAGCGCCTGAAACGTTCTCCCCTGGATGGGCATGGGGAACCCCCCCCCGAGACCCTAATAGAGGATAAAGTGGAAGATAATGGATGGATGAATTTATAAAAATGGGAGGCACAGTGGCTTAGTATGTTCGCCTCTCAGCACTAGGGATTCCCGGTTCAAATCCCCATCTGCGTGGAGTTTGCATGTTCTCTCCGTGTCCACGTGGGTTTCCTCCGGGTTCTCCGGTTTCCTCCCACAGTCCAAAAACATGGATCGAGGTCAATTGAGTTCTCCAAATTGACCCATATAAAGTGTGTATGTCTGTGTGAGTGAGTGTGTGTCCAGTGATAGATTGCCCCCCCTGTCCTGGGTGTATCTGCCCAGCGCCCGAAACGTTCTCCCCTGGATGGGCATGGGGAACCCCCCCCCCGCGACCCTAATAGAGGATAAAGCGGAAGATAATGAATGGATGAATTAAAAAAAGAATAGAATTTGTGAGTTCAGACACCGAAGCTGGACAATCACCACAATCTGGCTCACAATCACCATTCTAATTCATCCCCATGGTGCCGACAGGATTGAGATCAGAGTTCTGTGCGTGTTCTCAAGTTCTCCTACGCTAAACTCATGAACCTTGCGGTGCGCCGGGGTTTCGTCATGCTGGACCTGCACGAGGCCTTCACCTAAACTGTTGTTAGAACACTGAAGGCATACTAGTTTTCGGTTGCCACGTTTACAGAACTTCTGAAGCCATGCAGTCTCGTGTCCCCCCCCTGAGAACCTCTCCAAAGGATGGTTCCTCTAAAAGCAGTTCCCACAACCGCACGAGTGGACTCACCTTGTCCTTGTTTGTGCTTCGGCTCGAAGTCGGAGTCGGAGCTGGACTCGGAGCTGGAGCTGGAGTTGGAGGGACTGGACGGAGCCGACTGCTGGAGAGAAGAAAGAACACGGAGACGTGAGCGCGGGGCGGAACGTACCGAGCGCACGCAAGAACACGCGGACGTTTAAAAAATCAATGTGGCGCCGCGACGCTCAGTCTTCACCATCGGCTGCGCCGCCTGCTCTCTGACCTCGTCATCCGAGTTCGACTCGTCCGACTCCGGCGGCTTCTTCGGCTCCTTCACCTCGGGGACCTCGGGTTTGCTTTTGGGCCAGCGCCCCCTGTCCTTGGAGCTCTTCTTCTCGCCGAAGCCCGACCCGGGGGCCGCGGTGGAGGACGAGACGCGGGGGGAGGTGCCGGGATAGACCCCGCCTCCCGACCCCTTTTGCCCTTCTCCTCCACCTCCTCCTCCTCCTCCACCCTTTTTGGGTTTCTTGACGCTGGACTTGGGCGAGTCGGCGTTGGAGGGTCGCTTGCTGCCCGATTTGCTCTCGCTCCCTCCCCCGCCCCCTCCCCCGGGGCCTCCTCCTTTGGGAGACATGCCCTCCATCTTGGGCTCCTTGAGAGTCAGCTTGGGCTCTTTGAAGGCGGCTTTGGGCGGCGCCTTGCTCTCCTCCTTCACCTTGATTTCCGGCTTCTTGGACGAGGAGAGGAACAGCGAGGACTCCCGGCCGCCCTTGCTGCTGTTGCCGTCGCGTTCCGCGTCCCCCTTGGAGGCGCTCTTGCTCTCGGAGTCCTTGCGCGGCCGCTCGCGATGGTCCTTCGAGGCTTTGTGAGGTTTCTGAGGTTTGGAGAGGCCGCTGTTATCCTTACCGAGCTCCTACGGGAAGAGAAAACCACACACCCCCACCCCCGACGTTATTTAGGAGAACGAGCAGCACCGGGGGACGACGTGCGATCGATACGGACCTTGGGCCCCTGGGAGCTCTTGCTCTTCTTGGGGTCCGAAAAGGCAGACATGGGAATCGTTGGAAGCATGGGGTACTCTGGGCTCGGCCTGGACACCACCTCTGCCCCCTCAGGCACCACGATGAGCTAAATAAACACACAGATCAATGAATCCCTTCATTTTAACGAGCGTCTCAGGATCTTGATTGCAAACCCGCAGCCCCCTCAGCGAGCGGCGGGTGGCGCTCTCACTCACCCCTCCGGCTTTGACCAGCTTCTTGCGGAAGTCGCGGGTCGGGTTGTTGAAGGTGAGCTTCTCGCAGCGGAGATGATTGACCGGCGGGTTGCCCTCCAGGTTCAGGAACAGGTCGTAGTTGAAGAGGACCTTTTTCGGCTCCTCCTGTTTGGACACGGACAGCGGGACGCCATTCAGACCGGAGACGACGGAGTGCAAAAGTATGGGGACACCTACGTTCACGTCACGTTACGTTCTCATCGCAGCTCTAACAGCTTCCTCTCTCATGGAAAGGTTTCGGAGCGAGTCTGCGTTCAGACACTGACGCGGGGAAAAGGGAACCGGGATTATAATCTCCATTCCAATTCATCCCAGAGGCGTTGGATATGGTGGACTGGAGGCTGTCCCAGTTACAGGAGACGAAATAAAACTGTGTCCCAATATTTTTGTCTTTATAGTGTATAATAAAATGTATGAAGAACCGAAAAGGGAGCGACACAATGACCCAAAGAGGAGGAGGAGGAGAGATGAGGGACAGGATGTCCAGAAGAATACGAATTCAGGAGGTTCGGACGTGCAGAGGCTCGGGAGAACAACCGGAATAAAAAAAAAGAAAGAAAAAAAAATTTATTCATTCATTCATTAACTCCCGCTTTATCCTCTATTAGGGTCGCGGGGGGGGGTTCCCCATGCCCATCCAGGGGAGAACGTCTCGGGCGCTGGGCAGATACACCCAGGACAGGGGGCCAATCTATCACTGGACACACACTCACACAGACACACTCAATATGGGGCAATTTTTGAGAATTCAATTGACTTGATCCATGTTTTTGGACTGTGGGAGGAAACCAGAGAACCCGGAGGAAACCCACGCGGACAAGGGGAGAACATGGAAACTCCACCCAGATGGGGATTTGAACCGGGAATCCCTAGCGCTGAGAGGAGAACATGCCAAACCACTAAGCCACCGTGCCGCCCACATGTCTATATTGTGTATAATAAAACGTATGAAGACACAATGACCCAAAGAGGAGGCGAGATGAAGGACAGGATGAGGACAGGATGTCCAGAAGAATACGAATTCAGGAGGTTCGGATGTGCAGAGGCTCGGGAGAACAACCGGAATAATAAAAAAAAAGATTAAAAAAAAGAAGAAATAAAAAAAGAATCCCCAAAAGTTTGGGAGGCTTGAGAATGAAAAAGTGGAAATGCCGAAGCAGAGTGTTGAGCGCGAGCACAGAGGGGCATCAGGAAGTCTTAAGATCACCTTTAACCACAGACGCTGCGCTAAGAAAAAGGTGTTAAACTAAAAAGAGAAAGGAAAAAAAAAAAAAAAAAAAAGAGAGAGAGAGAGGAACTGCCGAGCCGGGGCGTCCGGCGTGCACTCACCTTGTTTTTGAAGTAGACCTCGATGGGCATCAGGAACCCGGCGTACCCCGACTCCTCCACCTTATACGGAGGTTCTTTACACACTGCAAACAGGTCAGAAGTTAGAACACCGTTACGTTCCGACGACGACGCGCTTCGTTTCCGGCGCGGTCCGAGACGAGCTTAAACGGTGCCGCCGACGACCCCATGACCAACATGAGGTCAACACGTTCCGTTATCCAGCTTAGATCAAATGACTCTGGGACGCCGAGGGAGCGAAGGTCTTTACAAAGCAACTAAATGGCGGCAACAACTTCCACTCCGGGTGGCACGGTGGCTTAGTGGTTTAGCATGTTCTCCTCTCAGCTCTAGGGATTCCCGGTTCGAATCCCAATCTGGGTGGAGTTTCCACGTTCTCCCCGTGTCCCTGTGGGTTTCCTCCGGGTTCTCCGGTTTCCTCCCACAGTCCAAAAACATGGATCAAGTCAATTGAGTTCTCCAAATTGCCCCATATAGAGTGTGTCTGTGTGAGTGAGTGTGTGCCCAGCGATAGATTGGCGCCCTGTCCTGGATGTGTCTTCCCGGCGCCCGAGACGTTCTCCCCTGGATGGGCATGGGGAACCCCCATGGTGGAACCAAAAGAGGGCCTTCCCCAAACTGTTCCCTCAAAGTTTAACCCAGGTTAACACTGAGTGAGCTTGGTGGTTGGCATTTTCTCCTCTCAGCGCTAGGGATTCCCGGTTCGAATCCCCATCTGGGTGGAGTTTGCCTGTTCTCCCCATGTCCGCGTGGGTTTCCTCCGGGTTCTCCGGTTTCCTCCCACAGTCCAAAAACATGGATCAAGTCAATTGAATTCTCCAAATTGCCCCATATAGAGTGTGTCTGTGTGTGTGTGTGTGAGTGAGTGAGTGAGTGACCAGCGATAGATTGGCGCCCTGTCCTGGGTGTATCTGCCCAGCGCCCGAAAAGTTCTCCCCTGGATGGGCATGGAGAACCCCCCCCCCCCACACACACACACACACACGACCCTAGTAGAGGATAAAGCGGAAGATAATGGACGGATGGAACTGTGCGACCAGGGCGTCACAGTGGCTTAGCATGTTCTCCTCTCAGTGCTAGGAATTCCCAGTTCGAATCCCCATCTGGGTGGAGTTTCCATGTTCTCCCCGTGTCCGTGTGGGTTTCCTCCGGGTTCTCCGGTTTCCTCCCACAGTCCAAAAAACATGGATCAAAGTCAACTCAATGCTCCAAATTGCCCCATATAGAGTGTGTGTGTGTGTGTGAGAGTGAGTGAGTGAGTGTGTGCCCAGTGATGGATTGGCGTCCTGTCCTGGGTGTATCTGCCCAGCGCCCGAAACGTTCTCCCCTGGATGGGCATGGGCATGGGGAACCCCCCCCGACCCTAATAGAGGATAAAGTGGAAGATGATGGATGGATGGAACTGTGCTGCGTTGGTCCTCCGCTCACCTCTCTTGGGTTTCGGGAAGCTCTCGTGAAGACGAAAGATGACTTTGTCCACGAAGTGCTGGATGTCGCTGTTCTCGGGCCCGCGGACGAACACCATCCAGTCGTGTGTGAACCCCTCCGACGTGGCCTTCTTCCTCAGCTGAGCTCTGTGTCCCAGCTCCAGCTTCACCTGCACCGTGCACTGCAGACGGGAGACGAGCGTGGGTATCGAAGAGGACGCCGACTGCCGCACCACCACACCACGATGCCAGACACTCCCCCCCCCCCATCCTGCTGTCCAACACGGGCTCACGCGACATCCCATTCAAAGCACGGAGGTCCAAACCGACCACGCGTCCTGGGACCCATCCGGATCGCGGCCCTCGTCCCGCCATCACGCTCGTCATTTCCCCCTCGCACCGACCAGCCGACATGCCGCCGAAAACTAAGTCCACAGATAATGAGGGAATGACAGAGGGACGAGGGTCTGGACGAGCCGCCCGTCAGAGCGCCCGTCCCCTACCCCCTAACCCTGTCTCCTGTCCCCTACCCCGGTCTCCTGTCTCCTACCCCGGTCTCCTGTCTCCTACCCCCTACCCTCTAACCCCGTCTCCTACCCCCTGCTCTGGACCAGAGCGATTTTGCAGGAGTCCTGTGTTCGGGAGGAGGGTTCTCCACAGTGGGTGCAGCCTCTCTGCACAGCATCGTAATGGGGAACAGCACCCAACGCTCCTATACTCAATACCGGGATAGGCCCAAGTCTTGATCAATAAACAGCTCAGCGGTATGCTGCCCAGTTCGTCCCCGTTTCAGTTCAACTGGTACGGCTTTAAAGATTACCATCTCCACGTCGCCATGGAAACGAGAGGTACAGCTGCGCCGGCGTTACGGTTGTGACGTCACAGACTGCGGATCGGGTTACCCGCCGCGCGGCGCGCTGACGCCACACGCGCAACATTTTGGTTACAGACTTCAAAGCGGCGCGGCTTCCGAAGAACGAGCGCTTCTTCAAACTCGCGTCGCTCAACTTCTCTGTAGTTTGGAAACTGCGCCTTTTCCGTCTACAGCCTACAACCGAGCACCGCTCTTTAAATACCCCCCCTGACCTCCGGGGAGCGCCGCCGCCGCCAAACGCAGCCGATAGTCAGCGATCACGCCGGAGGTCAGCTGTGTTCTGACCACGAACACGGGGTGGTGAGAACATCATGGTGAGAACATCGTCTAGAAACCTAATCGCAGTGATGATTAACAAAATTAATAAACGGGTAGAAACGTGGTTAGTGGTTTAGCATGTTCTCCTCTCAGCGCTAGGGATTCCCGGTTCGAATCCCCATCTGGGTGGAGTTTCCATGTTGTCCCCGTGTCCGCGTGGGTTTCCTCCGGGTTCTCCGGTTTCCTCCCACAGTCCAAAAAACATGGATCAAGTCAATTTATCCATCCATTATTTCCCGCTTTTATCCTCTATTAGGGTCGCGGGGGTTCCCCATGCCCATCCAGGGGAGAACGTTTTGGGCGCTGGGCAGATGGACCCAGGACAGGACGCCAATCCATCGCTGGGCACACACTCACTCACACACACACACTCTATATGGGGCAATTTGGAGAACTCAATTGACTTGATCCATGTTTTTGGACTGTGGGAGGAAACCGGAGAACCCGGAGGAAACCCACGCGGACACGGGGACAACATGGAAACTCCACCCAGATGGGGATTCGAACCGGGAATCCCTAGCGCTGAGAGGCGAACGTGCTAAATCACTAAGCCACCGTGCTGCCGGATCAAGTCAATTGAGTTCTCCAAATTGCCCCATATAGAGTGTGTCTGTGTGAGTGAGTTTAGGAGTCCTGGGTGTGACTGCCCTAGTAGCTGGTAGATACCAGAACGTTGGGCTCCATCACTGTCCCCCAGTCAGGTGTCCCCTACCCCCTAACCTTGTCTCCTGTCTCCTACCCCCTACCCTCTAACCCTGTCTCCTACCCTCTAACCCTGTGTCCTACCCCCTACCCCTGTCTCCTACCGCCTAACCCGGTCTCCTCTGTCTCCTACCCCCTACCCTCTAACCCTGTCTCCTGTCCCCTACCCCCTACCCCTGTCTCCTACCCCCTAACCCCTAACCCGGTCTCCTACCCCCTACCCTCTAACCCCGTCTCCTGTCCCCTACCCCCTAACCCTGTTCTGGCTCAGGAGATACCAAAAGTAATTACCTGGCTGAGAGGTCCCCCGTCCCCCTACCCCCTAACCCTGTCAACGGTCCCGTATCACCTAACCCTGTTCTGGCTCAGAAGACAGAGAACATCGTGGTGAGAAAATCTAGAAACCTAATGGCAGTGACCACACCCATCGCCGTATAGACCATGAGACACGGAGGACGATGTTCGTTAGTCATACGGAGGACATCCCCGCGACGCGCGTGACTTTGATGTCTTCAAGAGCGACTGCGGGTTCCGATTTCATCGCGTTATAAACCGCGACATACAAGTTGCCTCATCAACGCATCATCAGACGTACTGGAACAAACTCATTCCATCGTAGCGGTCACAGGCGTCCACGAGGCCGGGTGAGGACACGAGAACATGCATTCTAAGCATAGAACATCAAACCCGATTTATAAGATCGTGGTCATGCCACGGAACGGCGTCCTTCCCATCGTCAAGAAAACAAAATCTTAAATCTCACCGTTCCTCCAGCGTCTTGTTACGGCTTTATTTACTTATGGGTTCAGTCGGCATGACCACAGACCTCTAGGGTTATAACTAATACCATTTGCATTCACGCACGAACCTCCTGACGGCGAACTTTTACCGTATTTTCCGGACTATAAGGCGCACCTAAAAGCCTTAAATTTTCCCAGAAATCGGACGTGCGTCTTATAATCTGGTGCGCCTTATACGTGTACTGAGTTCCAAAATCTATAAACGTATTGTTGTGCGACCGGGTGGTTTTGTTCCACACATCGCCGCCCTGCTGGTCTGTGACTCCATGCGCGCTCATCTCACAGAAAAGCCGAGTGAAGAAAATGAATCCGGAGCTCGCGTCATTCCGGGAGGATTAAATAAAGAACCCCGACCGCTGGACGTTGGCGTAAACGGGGCGTTTAAAGTAAAGTCGCGGGCGGCGTGGGAGCGATGGACGATAGACGGAGAACACACGTTTACTAAAACTCGGGAGGCGGCGGCGGGGCGAGTTACGCCACCGTCTGTGAATGGGTTGTGGACGCCCGGGCCGAGGTTTCTGCAGTGACCGTCGTCCGAGCTTTCGCGAAAGCCGGCGTCGTCGCCGAACGGCCGCCCAGAGACGAGACGGACTCGGACATCGATGAGAGGGAACACCGGAGTGCTCGATAGAGAACCAGCTTTTTAATTCAGACACAGAAGACGAGGACTTTGATGGATTTGTGGGAGAAGAGATTAAAATAATGTGTGTTTATCAAGTAGTAGAATAAACTTCAATTATAAATCAGCGTTCTGCATCCTTTACTTTTCTTGTAGATCGTACGTTTTAGCGAGTGCCTTATAATACAGAGCCGTACAGAATAAGTACCGTACAGAAATAGAGTCCCTAATTCAGACTGCGCCTTATAGTACGCCTTATAATACGCCCCCTTGCAGGACGCCCCCTAATGGACTCACATATAGTTTTCCAGTTGTTATTTTTTCCATTTGTTTAATATCTGTACATTAGTGTCCTGCACTGTCGTCGCTGCCCGGCCGCTCAAGAAGGACGAGTCCCCCGCTGAGTCTCGGTCCTCCCAAGGTTTCTTCCTTAAATAACAAAATAAAAGGGAGTTTTTTCTTGCCACTGTCGCTTCGGCTTGCTCTTTGGGGGTTTAAAGGCTTTTCATTCTGTAAAGCTGCTTTGTGACGACGTTGTGTTGTAAAAAGCGCTATATAAATAAATTACTTGAACTTGAGCCTTATAGTACGGTGCGCCTTATGGTCCGGAAAATACGGTAGTTTGTGAAAGGTTCTAAAGGAAGCCATCCCATAATTAAATTTACAGGGTACACTTGGATGACGGTCATATCAAACTACATGCCTGTCGTTGGGTGTATGAATAAATACGCCGGCCGACGACGCTCCCGTCTGATTGGTCGAACGCAACACACCGATTGTGCAGAACGTTTCTTTAAAACGGTCGCCTCGATTTTCGACAGCGGTCCTCACTTCTGATGCCGAACCTTTAATTGGACGTCCCTCGTGGTCGAACATGCACCGTTCGTTCGTAAGGGGACATTAGTTTGTAATCGCACAGTGTGGGGTTGTTGTGCATTGGAATCCCGCCCCCCTGACTGACCGGCGGTCTGCTGCTTAAAGCGGGACGCTGCTATTTTTGGCTCGGTCCATTTTGTCCGTCTTTTTTTTTTTCGACCGAGGGGGCGGCGGAGAGTCATCAGTGCAAATAAACCCCGGCGTCATCGGCGCCACATTGTGGTGCATCCACACCTGCTATGAAAATCAGCACTCGGTAGTCAAATGTGGACGAACGCCGTGACGGCAAAATTAAAACCTCAGTGGGACGACGGTCAGAGATCAAACAGAAAATAAATAATAATAATAATTATTATAATAATAATAATAATAATAATAATAATAGGCACGGTGGCTTAGTGGTTAGCATGTTCTCCTCTCAGAACTAGGGGTTCCCGGTTCGAATCCCCATCTGGGTGGAGTTTCCATGTTCGCCCCATGTCTGTGTGGGTTTCCTCCGGGTTCTCCGGTTCGCCTCCCACAGTCCAAAAACATGGATCAAGTCAATTGAGTTCTCAAAAAAAAATTGCCCCATATAGAGTGTGTCTGTGTGAGTGAGTGTGTGTCCAGCGATAGATTGGCGTCCTGTCCTGGGTGTATCTGCCCAGCGCCTGAGACGTTCTCCCCTGGATGGGCATGGAGAACCCCCCCCCCCCAACCGCGACCCTAATAGAGGATAAAGCAGAAGATAATGAATGAATTATAATAATAATAATAATAATAATAATAATGGGCGGCACGGTGGCTTAGTGGTTTAGCACGTTCGCCTCTCAGCGCTAGGGATTCCACGGCATCTGAACTGTAGAGCAACACCACCACCTGCACCACCACCTGCACCTGCACCACCTGCACCACCACCTGCACCACCACCCTAATCAGGGTAACGGATAACAAAATAAATAAACGGGTAGAAACGGTGGCACAACGGTAAATGCTCTGCTTAACAGCTAGAATGCACCATGGGTTCCATCACCGTCCCCCAGTCAGGTTGTCCCCTACCCCCTAACCCTGTCTCCTGTCCCCTAACCCAGTCTCCTTTCCCCTACCCCTGTCTCCTGTACCCTACCCCTGTCTCCTTTCCCCTACCCCTTAACCCTGTCTCCTACCCCCTAACCCTGTCTCCTGTCCCCTACCCCTGTCTCCTACCCCTTAACCCAGTCTCCTTTCCCCTACCCCCGTCTCCTGTCTCCTGTCCCCTACCCCCTAACCCTGTTTCCTGTCCCCTACCCCTGTCTCCTACCCCCTAACCTTGTCTCCTGTCCCCTATCCCTGTCTCCTTTCCCCTACCCCCGTCTCCTTTCACCTACTCCCTACCCCTGTCTCCTGTCCCCTACCCCTTAACCCTGTCTCCTACCCCTTAACCCTGTCTCCTGTCCCCTACCCCCTAACCTTGTCTCCTGTCCCCTACCCCCTAACCCTGTCTCCTTACCCCTATCCCTGTCTCCTTACCCCTATCCCCTAACCCTGTCTCCTGTCCCCTACCCCCTAACCTTGTCTCCTGTCCCCTACCCCCTAACCCTGTCTCCTACCCCCTAACCCTGTCTCCTTACCCCTATCCCCTAACCCTGTCTCCTGTCCCCTACCCCCTAACCTTGTCTCCTGTCCCCTACCCCCTAACCCTGTCTCCTGTCCCCTACCCCCTAACCCTGTCTCCTTACCCCTATCCCCTAACCCTGTCTCCTGTCCCCTATCCCCTAACCCTGTCTCCTGTCCCCTACTCCCTAACCTTGTCTCCTGTCCCCTACCCCCTAACCCTGTCTCCTTACCCCTATCCCCTAACCCTGTCTCCTGTCCCCTACCCCCTAACCCTGTCTCCTTACCCCTATCCCCTAACCCTGTCTCCTGTCCCCTACCCCCTAACCCTGTCTCCTGTCCCCTACCCCCCTAACCCTGTCCTGGCTCAGAAGACACCAAAAGTAATGACCTGGCTGAGAGGACACAGTTAAACGTTTACATTTTGCGTGGGCGCGGTAGCTCAGTGTGTCAGGGCGCCGGGCGATCGATCTGAAGGTTGGGGGTTCAAATCCCAGGTCCAGTGTGGGTCCTCGAGCAAGGCCCTTAACCCTCATGGCTCCAGGGATGCCGTGATTAACCCCGCGCTCACCTCGTAAGTCGCTTTGGATTAAAGCGTCTGCCGAATGACCAAACGTAACCATAATTTGCATGTTCTCCCCCGCCGAGGAGTTGGAAACACTGCGGCGAACGTGAAAGAAGCGCGGGTGCGAGGTCCTCCAGGAACTTTTAGAACTTAAGAGGAACGAAAATATAGTAATAGTGCGAACATGGAATAAATATGTAAGCAGTGCATCTGCAGACCAATCACAGCGTCCACACATCGCACCCTAACCCCAACACACACACACACACACACACACACACACACATACATACATACATACATACATACACACACACACACACACGTATGCCTGCCTGCATGCACATGTGCACATGTGTGTGTAATGTCGCCAGCTCGCTCTCTGTGTGTGTGTGTGTGTGTGTGTGTGTGTGTGTGTGTGTTCAGGCGGCCGGCCCAAAGCAGGAGCCACATCTGCACAGTGCGAACTCTGATCCCGTAACCGTCCATTGTTCCGAGGCCCGTGTGTGTGTGTGTGTGTGTGTGTGTGTGTGTGTGTGTGTGTGTGACCTCATACAGCTGAGTGTGCTTTAATATTAAAGTCGGTGTGTGTGTGTGTGTGTGTGTGTGTGTGTGTGTGTGTGCGCGCGCTCGTGCGACTGCTTTTCTACCAAAGCAGCCCACACACCCAGGCCACAATGTGCACCCCTGACCGCCCCCCCCACACACCCCACCCAAAGTGCTGAAAAGCGGCCGGGGGCAGATGATGCTCCGTTACCTGGTCTTCCATGGTGCTCGGCGCGGCGGATCCGGGGCTTTTATTTACAGCGGGTTTGTTTTGCCAGGCCGTTGTTCCCGACTCATTGTGTGTCAGTTTCAGCCCACCGAGGAAAAAAAAAAAAAAAAAAAAAAAAAAAAAAAAAAAAAAAAAAAAAAAAAAAACACGACAAGAACACCGGAAACCCGGCGCCGCGGCTCGGTCCCGAATCACACCCTGCTGCCTCCGTCCTCCGAGGGCTGCGACGCACCCGGCGCCGACCACCGCGTTCCTCCGGGCGGCTTCGGCGAGTGCGACGTCGGCGCTTCTCTCTAGCTTAATTTTATTGATGCGACGCGTCGCGGCCTAACCGTAACCGCGACCCGAGTGCCATTAAAACTAGGGCGCTAGGTAGGGAGCACGAGGTCGCCTCGGACGTGCGAGGCAGCCGGGTGCGACCGGCAGGGCGCGCAGCCAATCCGAGCGCCGCGCACATGGCATTATTGAAGTTCCACCAATCGAAATGAAGCGGGGCGGGACTTCCCCGCAGGCTGCCGGTCGATAAGCCGGGGCTTCGCCGGGGCTGGATTCGGGGCGGGCCGGGTATCAAACGGCCGCTCGCTGCCTACCGAGGGGAACTCGCGATGACGTAAAGTGACGGCGGACACGGAGGAATCTAGTGCACTAGGTGTTCGGGTATGAGGGCATTTGCGAGCGCGTTGGGTTACGTGCTGTTTGTTTCCCGCTATGATTAATCCCGCTGATAAATGTGATTTATTTAAATTAAATAAACCTCAAAGAACAGAAAGCATTATTAAAACATCGTTAAAACGTTAAAACAGCGGATAAAGTTATCGATATTCTTTATGTTATACCATTAATATAACATTAGGGCGGCGCGGTGGGCGGCACGGTGGCTTAGTGGTTTAGCATGTTCTCCTCTCAGCGCTAGGGATTCCCGGTTCGAATCCCCATCTGGGTGGAGTTTCCATGTCCTCCCCGTGTACACGTGGGTTTCCTCCGGGTTCTCCGGTTTCCTCCCACAGTCCAAAAACATGGATCAAGTCAATTGAGTTCTCCAAATTGCCCCATATAGAGTGTGTCTGTGTGAGTGAGTGTGTGCCCAGCGATGGATTGCCCCCCTGTCCTGGGTCTATCTGCCCAGCGCCCGAAACGTTCTCCCCTGGATGGACATGGGGAACCTCACCGCGACCCTAATAGAGGATAAAGCGGGAGATAATGAATGAATGAAAGGTTGGCGCGGTGGCTTAGTGGTTTAGCATGTTCTCCTCTCAGCGCTGGGGGAGATTCCCGGTTCATCTGGGTGGAGTTTCCATGTCCTCCCCGTGTCCGCGTGGGTTTCCTCCGGGTTCCTCCCACAGTCCAAAAACATGGATCAAGGTTTATTGAATTCTCCAAATTGCCACATATAGAGAGTGTTTGTGCCCAGTGATAGATTGCCCCCCTGTCCTGGGTGTATCTGCCCAGCGCCCGAGACGTTCCCCTCTGGATGGGCATGGAGAACACCGTGACCCTAATAGATTATAAAGCGGAAGATTGTGGATGGATGGAATATAACATAATTTTTTGCTTTTATCCAAAGCTCTGTACATGATGTGGGGGTCTGCCATCATGTTACCCCCCCTTCCCCCTCCCCCCCCGGGGCAACGAGGGTCAGGGGCTTCGTTTAAACACCCACTGAACGTAGTATTTGAACCCCCACCCTCTTTAAGAACTAAACTTCCACACTCAAAAGTATTGGACCCACTGCTGCCAAGGATCAGTATGATTAAGCATGCATTAAAAACAGTTTGGGGAAGGCCCGTTGATGCCCGAAGCAGGTCAAACAGCCTGTCCGATGTCGTGGAAGAGCAGATTATTAACAGTTTGGCTTTTAATTAATGCATTTCTGAATTAAACCTTGTGTTTTTTTTATAATAGTGCGTTCATAAGTGTTTTATTAAAGCTATCCGTCACTCGAGGTCGTGGATTATTGTGAATAAATCACGTGAAGAGGTGGAGCAATAAATATTAAATAAATCACAATAATGCCAGGCGGCACGGTGGCTTAGTGGTTAGCATGTTCTCCTCTCAGCACTAGGGATTCCCGGTTCGAATCCCCATCTGGGTGGAGTTTCCATGTCCTCCCCGTGTCCGCGTGGGTTTCCTCCGGGTTTTCCGGTTTCCTCCCACAGTCCAAAAACATGGATCAAGTCAATTGAGTTCTCCAAATTGCCCCATATAGAGTGTGTCTGTGTGAGTGAGTGTGTGCCCAGCGATGGATTGGCGCCCTGTCCTGGGTGTATCTGCCCGGCGCCCGAGACGTTCTCCCCTGGATGGACATGGGGAACCCCACCGCGACCCTAATAGAGGATAAAGCGGGAGGTAATGAATGAACAATAATGCCACGTCCTCTCGCACCGTATGGCTTCATTAAATGACGATTAACCATGTGACTGAATTGCTATACAGGTTCATACAGGTGTTACAGGTCCCTCGTTTGGGTTCTTCATTATCTCAGTTGGGTGATTGGTTTGTTTGGTGCACGTGATTAGTTGGGTTGTTTTTTAGTTTCCGTTTCCCCTCTGTTCGGTGCACGTCATTGTTTTGCGGTTTATACCCCGATGTTAGTTTGTTTGTTCTGTTCCCCCCGTTCTGTCGGTGTTCCGTCACCAGTTTTTAATAAATTCAGTTTTTGGATTTTAGTCAAAGTCCAAAAACATGGATCAAGTCAATTGAGTTCTCCAAATTGCCCCATATAGAGTGTGTCTGTGTGCGTGAGTGTGTGCCCAGCGATGGATTGGCGCCCTGTCCTGGGTCTATCTGCCCGGCGCCCGAGACGTTCTCCCCTGGATGGACATGGGGAACCCCACCGCGACACTAGTCGAGGAAAAAGCGGGAGATAATGAATGAATGAATGAAAGGTTGGCGCGGTGGCTTAGTGGTTTAGCATGTTCTCCTCTCAGCGCTGGGGGGATTCCCGGCTTGAATCCCCCATCTGGGTGGAGTTTCCATGTCCTCCCCGTGTCCGCGTGGGTTTCCTCCGGGTTCCTCCCACGGTCCAAAAACATGGATCAAGTCAATTTGGAGTTCTCCAAATTGTATTCCCAGCGTAGTCGGTGCCCGGTGCGCGCTCAATAGGCGCGAGCGGTCGTACGCTCTTCCGGGGAAGAACGGACATCTCTAACAACAGGTCGTGTGTTATTGTGAATAAATCACGTCGAGAGGTGGAACTGGACTCCACCACACGTCAGGACTAATAACACCTCTTTATGGGGTTTATTCAGAATAATGCCACGCCCTCTTGTATTTTTTATTTTTTATTATTTTTTTTTTTTTTTGTACATTTATATATTTGAACATTGGGTTCAGCCGTTACAGCACTTCATATACTGCATGTGATCAGCCGCCATTACGGCTGAGACCTGAATCAACCACCTGAGAAAACACGAAAACACACACACACACACACACACACACACACACACACACACACACACACACACACACACACACACACCTGCATCATCTGGTTCCTCTGTTGCTTAGTAAACTTCATCTTCTCCAGAAAGTCAGTGAACTACAAACGTGTTAAAATACACGCCATTATCGCACATTACACACATCCTATAATACTTATGCTCACACACACACACACACACACACACACACACACACACACACACACACACACACACACACACACAGCTGAGGTCACGTTAAAACTGAGCGCACTGTAAACGCATCACAGCGACGGAGACGCCTTCATAACGTCCCGGACGGGCGGTTCCTTCTTCCATTCGCTTCGCAGGTTCCGCTCCTCCCGCTAGCAGCATTTCTTGGATTTGGGCGTGGCCCTGAAGGAGATGTAGGGCAAACCGACGGCCCAGCTGTCGCAGGGCCAGTACTGCAGGTCCGGGAGCGAGTATGGGATCTCCAGGCTGGCATCCAGGTAAGCGATGAGCGTGCTGGCATACGCCGTGGCTAACACGATCAGGATGTGCCTTTAGAGAGAGCGGGGGGGGGGGGGGCGGTCAGTCAATGGCTTCACATACGCTGCAGGTCAGTGACAATTACTATATTAAAATATCAGTAGGGCGGGCGGGGTGTGTGTGTGTGAGTGTGTGCCCAGCGATAGATTGCCCCCCTGTCCTGGGTGTATCTGCCCAGCGCCCGAGATGTTCTCCCCTGGATGCGCATGGGGAACCCCCCTTGCGACCCTAATAGATGATAAAGCTGAAGATAATGAATGAATGAATGAAAGTAAAAATTTAATGGTGGCTTAGTGGTTTAACATGTTCTCCTCTCAGCACTAGGGGTTCGAATCCTAATCTGGGTGGAGTTTCCATGTTCTCCCCGTGTCTGCGTGGGTTTCCTCTGGGTTCTCCGGTTTCCTCCCACGGTCCAAAAACATGGATCATGGTGAATTAAATTCTCCAAATTGCCCCATATAGAGTGTGTCTGTGTGTGTGCCCAGCGATAGATTGCCCCCTGTCCTGGGTGTATCTGCCCAGTGCCCGAAACGTTCCCTCCTGGATGGGCATGAGGAACCCCCCCCCACCCCCACGACCCTAATAGAGGATAAAGCGGAAGATGATGGATGGATGAATGAAAAATATCAGTATGGAGTCAGGTGGCATGTTCTCCTCTCCAGGTTTGAATCCAGATCTGGGTGGAGTTTGCATGTTCTCCCCACGTCCACGTGGGTTCTCTCCGGGCTCTTCCGTTTGCTCCCACAGTGCAAAAACATGGATTCAAGGTGAGTTGGATGCTTTAAATTGCCCCTATATAGTGTGTGTGAGTGAGTGCACAGTGATGGATTGACGCCCCAAACATTCTCCCCTGGATGGGCATGGGGAACAACCCCGCCCCCCCCACGACCCTAAGGTAGGATCCAACGGATAAATGGTCAGACGGCAGAATAGTGTAGTGGTTGGCATGTTCTCCCTCTCAGGTTTGAATCCAGATCCAAGTGGAGTCTCCGTGTTCTCCCCCTGTCCGTGTGGGTTTCCATCCGGGTTCTCCGGTTGCCTCCCACAGTCCAAAAAACATGGATTCAAGGTAAAGCAGCTACTCCAAATTGCCCTTATCTTAATTGCCCCTATGTAGTATATGTGTCTGTGCCTGGTGATAGACTCCATCATGTTGTAGAAAGCTTTTTTGAAGCTGTAAGCGATGCCTGTGATTATGGGATGGCTGATGAAGGCGTGATGGTGCGGTGTGCAGATACTCAGATCTCACCAGATGCCATGCAGGTAGCAGAAGTTCAGCTTCTGCCAGAAGCTGCAGCCAAAACGGTCGCTGAGCCAACAGGAGATGGCGAGAACCCACAGTCCGATGGAGGCTCGCGCCAAGCCGAGCACCCGCCGATCTGTACAGCTGCAGAGAGGAGGTGACAGAGGGAGGCGCGAGACATTCAGTACGATGCATCCATCCATCCATCCAAACATCCATCCATCCAAACATCCATCCATCCAAACATCCATCCATCCAAACATCCATCCATCCAAACATCCAACAGCACCCAGCTCTGTACCTCTTCAGCTCCACGATCACGGAGTACAGGATGTGCAGGCCGAAGAAGTTGAGGGCGTAGGCGTTGGCCGTGGGTTTGACGAAGGAGGAGAACGTGGTTATGACGGTGATCAGCAGGACCATGCGAGAGAACGACGTCCTGCGAGTGGACACAATGTCGGTCACTCAGAAGTGTCCTTAGACCGAGTGTTACAGTATATACAGTACATGAGACGTTCTGTCTCCCTCTACAGCCAGCTAAGTGTAACTGCAACTGCAGGAGTCATGGCTGATATGATTCAAGATTCGAGAAAATTTTATTATCATTCTTTTATTATCGTTCTTTTAAAGTTATTAATTTAAATTTAAATTTTTAATTTAAATTTTAATTTAAACTGCAAATATAATATAGAATATTTTAACTATAAAGATAATATATAAATATATGTATATACAGTATTCATTCATCCATTATATTACGCTTTATCCTCTATTAGGGTCGCGGGGGGGTTCCCCATGCCCATCCAGGGGAGAACGTTTCAGGCGCTGGGCAGATACACCCAGGACAGGGCGCCAATCCATCGCTGGGCACATACTCACTCACACAGACACACTCTATATGGGGCAATTTTTTGAGAATTCAATTGACTTGATCCATGTTTTTGGACTGTGGGAGGAAACCGGAGAACCCGGAGGAAACCCACGCAGACACAGGGAGAACATGGAAACTCCACCCAGATTGGGATTCGCAACCGGGAATCCCTAACGATGAGAGGAGAACATGCTAAACCACTAAGGCGCCGTGCCGGCCTTGTATATACAGTATATAAAATAAATTTAAGATCAGATGCAGATGAACTACAGGATGGGCGTGGCAGACCCAGAGCCACTGTAGTCACCCAACACCCCTCATAAGGGGGGCAGTAGGGGCAGTCACTGTTCTGACCCCATGTTGGGATAAATGCAAGTGCCGTTTCTATGGATATCTTAATATACATTTAATACAGAACCTTATAAAGTGTCATTAGAAGTGTTCTGCACATTTTGCACCCCTCACTACAGAACCGTGTGCAGGTTTACGGTTACACACGGTTAACAGATCCGTCACCTGAAGCTCCTGAGGGCCGCGGTTCTGTGGTAAATGTTTTAACGTGCGGGAAATACAACGACAGGCTTCGGCTTCAGCTTAGAACCTGATGATCCCTCTGTGCTGCTGAAGAACGTGTGTTCTTAAAGGTGCTGTTTCATGTTTTTGGGAGCGTTCTGGTTGACAGTGAAGGGTACGTTAACGTTCCTGCATCGTGTCCCACTCGTTGGGGAAGGTCCATAGGGATGGTTGGTGTGAAAGAACTCAATCAGCCTGCATAGAACCCAGACCTCATCTCACCTCATCATCTTAATCCTGCACTATAAAGGAGAACGGGGCGCCACACACTCATACTATAGAGGGGCAATTTAGATAGGGGCGATTTAAGGCAGCCAGTTCACCTTAAATCCATGTTTTTGCAGAGAACCCGGAAATAACTCGCGTAGACACGGGGAGAACATGGAAACTCCACCCAGATTGGGATTCAAACCCGGACCCCCCCCCCCCAACATGTCACCCTAAAACCCTGACATCAATACTATAAAACAGTGAGACGAACTAGAACAGCGACTGTGATTCAGTCCTAATGCTGCAGGAATTTCTTCAACTCTTTGAAAGTTCATGTGTGGGATGAACTAGAAGGCCGATCCTCTGGATCAGAGTCTGATGTCTCTTAATTCTCGTTGTCTTAAACAGGACATGCGGCGTACGCTAAAACGAGAACGCAAACATGACCTTTGAATGTTTCCCTCGCATCAGGGTGTCGCAGTTCAAAGAGAACGTTCTCATGACTTCAAAGAACAATCGACGTCATTCTCACAACTCCACACAGTTAAATAAACTACCCGCCGACCGGATTCCACAGCGGCCGAGCGAGTCGGAGGTAAAAGGCGGGTGACGGGGCAAATTCCCGACGTGTGCATTCCGGCGGTTTTTACACCCGAGCAGCTCGACGTCCTCACAACCAGAGACGAGTGGCATTTGTGCAGCCATGCCGAAACACTATGGGCCTTCCCTAAACTGTTTCCACCTGTTTTTTTTACAGACAGACCCGGGACAATCCACGCCAATCCGTCTCTGGACACATATACTATATTTGGGCGATTTAGATGGAGGTGATTCACCAGTTCACCTTGAATATGGTTTTGTACTGTGGGAGCAAACTGGAGAAAACTCATGCAGACATGGGGAGAACATGAAAACTCCACCCAGATTGGGATTCGAACCTGGATTCCACCCCCCACCCCCCCATCGACATGCCGCCCAAAAACACTGACATCAATACTATAAAACACTGAGATGAACTAGAACAGCGACTGTGATTTAGCCGTATATCGCTGCAGGTATTTCTGATCAAGCAGACTTCAACTCTTTAAAAGTTCATATGAGGGATGAACTAGAATGCCGATCCTCTCAACCAGCATCACAGTCTGATGGCTCTTTTTATATATATATATATATATATATATATATATATATATATATATATATATATATATATATAAGGCGGCACGGTGGCTTAGTGGTTTAGCACGTTCGCCTCTCATGTTCTCCCCGTGTCTGCATGGGTTTCCTCCGGGTTCTCCGGTTTCCTCCCACAGTCCGAAAACATGGATCAAGTCAATTGAATTCTCAAAATTGCCCCATATAGAGTGTGTCTGTGTGAGTGAGTGTGTGTCCAGCGATGGATTGGTGCCCTGTCTTGGTTGTATCCGCCCAGCGCCCGAGACGTTCTCCCCTGGATGGGCATGGGGAACCCCACCGCGACCCTAATAGAGGATAAAGCGGAAGATAATGAATGAATGTATAACATATATATACATACACACACACACATATATATATATATATATATAGATTCACAGATGGACTACAAACTATGACTGGAGAACTACAACGTCCATCTATACGAATAATGGAGTTGATCCAATGGAGGATGAGCGTAGAACCATTGAGGCGTCTCTAATAAAGTGGCCGGTGAGGGGAGTGTGATGTGTTGAGGAGTTACCTGTCCTTAACAAACTGAGGAAAGTGTTTCCGTGGAAACCAGAGCGAGTAGCCAATGGCCAGCACCCACACGATGGAGAGTTCATCCAGCATTTGTCCCATGAAGCTGAGGGTCATGTGGAAGTACATGGAGAAAATACCTGTCGGGGGTCAACGGATTATCCATTATCGATCGGTTTGGCGTCGTTACGTAAATAGAAACGTATCCCCAACGTCCCGCAGATAAACATGGGCATCGTGGAAGTCCTCCCTCCGAGCGGGACCCGTCGTGTGGAGGTCACCCCCTCAGGTCCGGCTGGCGTGCGGGCCTGCGAGAGGGTGAGCGGCGGAGGACGTGTGGAGAGAGCGGGCGGTGCCGGGTGTCGGGCGGGGCGGTCACTTACCGACGAAGATCATCATGAGCCACACCAGGTGCACGGCCAGGTTCCGCTGCTTGGCGTACGGGTGCAGGAGGTAGAGCATTATGGGCGCCACCGCGAAGAAGATGAAGCTGCTCATCTGAAGAGAAGCAGAAAAGAGAGCCGGAGGTCAGGAACCGAACTCTGGAGGTGGAGGCGCGAGGGACGGGACGACAATCAGACAGAAGACGTGACGGAAACCGGACGTTAGAACGAATTAAAGAGAGAAACGAAGAGCAGGGGGCGGCACGGTGGCTTAGTGCTTTAGCACGTTCTCCTCTCAGCACTCTCAGTTCGAATCCCCATCTGAGTGGAGTTTCCATGTTCTCCCCGTGTCCACGCGAGTTATTTCCGGGTTCTCTGCAGAAACATGGATTTAAGGTGAACTGGCTGCCTTAAATCGCCCCTATCTAAATTGCCCCTATATAGTATGAGTGTGTGGCGCCCCGTTCTCCTTTATAGTGCAGGATTAAGATGATGAGGTGAGATGAGGTCTGGGTTTGATACATGGGTGGCTTAGTGGTTTAGCATGTTCTCCTCTCAGCACTCTCGGTTCGAATCCCCATCTGAGTGGAGTTTTCATGTTCTCCCCGTGTCCGCGTGGGTGTCCTCCGGGTTCTCCGGTTTCCTCCCACAGTCCAAAAACATGGAGCAAGTCAATTGAGTTCTCCAAGTTGCCCCATATAGAGTGTGTCTATGTGAGTGAGTGTGTGCCCAGTGATGGATTGGCGTCCTGTCCTGGGTCTATCTGCCCAGCGCCCGAGACGTTCTCCCCTGGATGGACATGGGGAACCCCTGCTACCCCCCCCCCGCGACCCTAATAGAGGATAAAGTGGAAGGTAATGGATGGAAGAGCAGGTTTGTTTATAAAGCGAGGAAGATTACGGACGAGAGAGACAGCGAGGAGAGAGACAGCGAGGAGAGAGACAAGCGGAAGGACGAGGTGAAGACGGTTGGACAGAAAACAAGCGAAAGAACAGACAACAAATCCGTGCACACGGGTCCTAAGCCTCGCTCATTCAGGTTCCCTCAGAGATGGAGGTTGAGCCGAGCGAGGCGACGGCGCAGGGCGTGTTAGGAATGTCTTTATCACGCCGCATGGTTATAACCAGTCGAGCTCGAACCGCCCGTGTGTGTGTGTGTGTGTGTGTGTGTGTGTGTGTGTGTGTGTGCAGGGGACGCTCACCGTGTTGAAGTACTCCACGATGTTCTCCGAGTGCCGGTAGTTGTCCTCGCACCAGTCGACTTCCGAGCTCTCGTAGGACAACACGCCCGCCATCTTCTCGTAGGACAGGATGCCTGGGGGGGGGGGGCAGAATGTAGAGGGTCGGACAGTGACCCCACGGTCAGCGCAGTTGGTAGGAAGACAAACGTTGCTGAGAGAACATGCCAAACCACAAAGATGATTCATGTGGCACTGACGCAGTAAATACTAAACTATACGGGTAACAAACCGCCCCCCCATGCATTTATAGCCCCAAATGTACATACTATACTATACACAATATTCATTAGTTATGACATCACAGTGTAGACTGCTGCAGAGCGTCATGAAGGTCGGACATAACAGTCACGCCGGGCCTTCCCCAAACTGTTCTCACAAAGTCAGGGGCATGCAGTGGTCCAAAATGCTCGACCCGAGTACCCGAGGCACTGAAACACTCATTCATTCATTATCTCCCGCTTTATCCTTTATTAGGGTCGCGGTGGGGAGGGGGGGGGGTTCCCCATGCCAATCCAGGGGAGAACGTTTCGGGCGCTGGGCAGATACACCCAGGACAGGGGGGCAATCTATTGCTGGGCACACACTCACTCACACAGACACACTCTATATGGGGCAAATTTGGAGAACTCAATTGACCTTGATCCATGTTTTTTGGACAGTGGGAGGAAAACGGAGAACCCGGAAGAGACCCACGCAGACACGGGGAGAACATGCATACTCCACCCAGATGGGGATTCGAACCGGGAATCTCTAGTGCTGAGAGGAGAACGTGCTAAACCACAAAGCCACCGTGCTTTCATTCATTCATTATCTTCCGCTTTATCCTTTATTAGGGTCGCGGTGGGGTTCCCCATGCCCATCCAGGGGAGAACGTTTTGAGCGCTGGGCAGGACAGGGCGCCAATCCATCGCTGGGCACACACTCACTCACACAGACACAATCTATATGGGGCAATTTGGAGAATATATATATATATATTCATTCATTCATTATCTTCTGCTTTATTCTCTTTTAGGGTTGCGGTGGGGTTCCCCATGCCCATCCAGGGGAGAACGTCTCGGGCGCTGGGCAGATACACCCAGGACAGGACACCAATCCATCACTGGGCACACACTCACTCACACAGACACACACACTCTATATGGGGCAATTTTGATAATTCAATTGACTTGATCCATGTTTATGGACTGTGGGAGGAAAGCGGAGAACCCGGAGGAAACGGGGAGAACATGCAAACCGGGATTCGAACCGCGCTGAGAGGAGAACGTGCAAAACCACAAAGCCACCGTGCATATTTTTTTTTTTAAAAAATCAAAAAAATCGATCGAGCTCGCGCTTATTATCGACTTCGGCGTTAAAACAAGTCACGTGACAATCATATCAGCACTCAAGGTGTTCAACAGCAGAGAAGCGAGCGAGTCGTTGATATTCAGACTCGGATCGTTGTATTTAAACTTTGTAAGTATATAAATATAAATATATAAATTTATGTAAAACGTCACTTTAAAACTGAAACCGATTTAATTATGGACTTTATGGCGTGGAAATGTTTTAATGATTAATTCTCTAATTAGGATAGACATGAAGGAATCGCGTCTTACCTCCTAAAACCGTGTCCATCATGCCGCCCTCTCTCTCTGAATCAGTGTGGGGTGAAGACAGAGACAGAGACAGAGACAGAGACAGAGAGACACAGAGACAGAGAGACAGGGAGACAGAGGGAGACAGAGAGCGAGGCAGAGCTTTAAAATGACCCTGATCCTGTTCTGCGGGTCGCGGCTGTGCGCTCGGGCGCATTCCTCCCGCCGCAGACAGGTTCGACTCGTCCGGACACTCAGCCTCACAAACCGCCGAAACCCGCCGCCTGCTGTCAACACGGGACCCGGTGGGGGGGGGGGGGGGGGTGCTACCCTGCACCCCTCTGTACCCCCGCCGGGGCAATCATCACCACCGTCCCAATTACCTGCGCGGACAGGTGAGAGACGCCGCGTCCTTTGAGCGCAATGCGCAGGCGCAGTTGTCCTCGCGCGGGCCGGCGCGCGGCAGGCGGCGTCCTTTTAAGTGGCTGCATTGATGACTTTAAATCCTTTAGTCCCATTGTGTTCATTATTATCATCATTATCGATCACGTCATTAATTATTAATCAGCAATCCGTATGTAGTTTCTATGTAATGGGATTATTAACATTGTTCTATTTTTAAGTTTATCATTTAAAATTTCTCAATTAATCAATAAAATGTTTTACCATCAAACACATTGATTTTTTAAAACTTATTTTTAACTCGGGCGGCACGGTGGCTTGGTGGTTGAGCATGTTCTCCTCTCAGCGCTGGGGATTCCCGGCTGGGGAATCCCAATCTGGGTGGAGTTTGCATGTTCTCCCCGTGTCTGCGTGAGTTTCCTCCGGGTTATGTTTAGGGAAATGTTATCTGAACATGAACAGAAATAAAACCAGAAGGGAATATTATTCCACAATAAATCAACTTAAAGTTTAAAGAACTTCAAACACTTTGCTCTCTACACAAATATCTCTCGTCAAAATTATAAACGTTAAAACAAACAAAAATAAAAATGTACAAAAGTAAAAATAAATATTCCTTAAATATTTATTGAATATTTCTATATTTTTTTAAACATTTAAATATATCTGCTCTCCATAAAAAATGTTCCCGTCAAAATCAGACAAGGGGGGCGGGTGGGTTGGTGGTTTAGCATGTTCTCCTCTCTGCGCTAGGGATTCCTGGTTTGAATCCCAACCTGGGTGGAGTTTCCATGTTCTCCCCGTGTCTGCGTGAGTTTCCTCCGGGTTCTCCGGTTTCCTCCCACAGTCCAAAAACATGGATCAAGTCAATTGAGGTCTCCAAATTGCCCCATATAGAGTGTGTCTGTGTGAGTGAGTGTGTGTCCAGTGATAGATTGGCGTCCTGTCCTGGGTCTATCTGCCCAGCGCCCGAGACGTTCTCCACTGGATGGACATGGGGAACCCCACCGCGACCCTAATAGAGGATAAAGCGGAAAATCAGACAAATTAAAAATATGTGCATGTTTTTAACATTAATAATAATAATAATAATAATAATAATAATAATAATAATAATAATACTTGGACGGAACGGTGGCTTAGTGGTTTGGCATGTTCTCCTCTCAGCACTAGGGATTCCCGGTTCGAATCCACATCTGGGTGGAGTTTTCATGTTCTCCCCATGTCCGCATGGGTTTCCTCCGGGTTCTCCGGTTTCGTCCCACAGTCCAAAAACATGGATCACGGTCAATTGAGTTCTCCAAATTGCCCCATATAGAGTGTGTCTGAGTGAGTGAGTGTGTGCCCAGTGATGGATTGGCCCCCTGTCCTGGGTGTATCTGCCCAGCGCCCGAGACGTCCCCCCCCCCTCGACCCTACTAGAGGATAAAGCAGAAGATAATGAATGGATGAATAATGAAAAGGCTATTTTAAACAGGTGAGTTTTGATATGACCCGCAGGTCTTGAGTTTGACTCCGATGATCTGGAGCACTGAACACAGTGGCAGGTGTTGGAGCACAACTTCTCATTTAGGTTCTAAAGATATATATATATATATATATATATATATATATATTTTGGTGCAGAACAGCAGAGGAACCTGACCTGATCTGTCACATTTGATGAACTTGAATTTTAACTGTGGTAACCCCCCCCCACCACCTCCACCACCACCACCCCTCCATTATACCGACTACACTACACTACAGGGCCAAAAGTATCACATGTGAATCAAATCATGTGTTTGGAACAGAGCCATGCTTCCAAATTTGTGGAGAACAGTTTGGGGAAGGTCCCGTTTCCATTCCCCAAAGTTCTATGAACACCTGGTCGAGTGCGCTCGCTGTGGGAGAGCTCGAGCTCCTCTGGTTCTCTTCTGATAGTTCACCCCGGAGCGTTTTGACCGTTTCACACAGCCTGCACCACCACGTTGCGTCTTCTGCTTCATTGTGGCTCAAACAAAAAGCCATTCAGAGGTTCTTCAGAGAACCCAAACCAGTTCTTCTTTATAAATCCAGTGCCACTGCGGCTTTTAAGGCGATTCTGCATCGGTGAATCGCTATAGAACATAAACGCCACACCACACCTGCACGTAAATGACTACAAGCTCCGCCCAGAACGCCGGCCCCTCACAGCGCAGACACGGAGACAGAGACATCCATGAACACAGGGGCACCTGGGGACGGTGGTTCACTTTACATGCCTTTGGGCTGCGGGAGAACGTCGGCGGTCCCCCACGCGGGGAGAGAACATGCAAATCCGCAGTGACCTGACCTAATGCTACAGATTCCCATTAAACCTCAGACTCCTGATGAATGTGTTGCACCGCAGTGGACGCTCCGAGTTACATAAACACACATTTAAAACAGGTTCTAACCAAACCGCCGAGTCGTGCAGAACCTCGTCAGGATTCCGTGCTATGATGTGAATGAGGCTCTCGCTCTCTCAGGTCATTATGAAGCTGCATTCTGACAGGTGTGTGTGTGTGCGAGTGTGTGTGTGTGTGTGTGTGTGTGTGTGTGAGAGGTCTGTATGGATCTAAAACACGACGTGCATTGACATTTGGCGTTCTGCAGAGCGGAGAACCCGCCGCGCTCCACACTTGAGGCTGTAAAGTGTCTCGGTGTGTGGACCTGCTGGACCTGTCCTCCCAGCTGTCCCTCAACCCGCCGAGCTCTGCGCAGCCGAGAGCAAACATTCCTCACATTCACAGGGTTAATCAGCCGGCTGCACGTTCTGCAGAACTCGTGTGTTCTGCAGGTTTTAAACACTCGTGTGTTCTCGTGTTCTCGTGTGTTCTGCAGGTTTTAAACACTCGTGTGTTCTCGTGTTCTCGTGTGTTCTGCAGGTTTTAAACACTCGTGTGTTCTCGTGTGTTCTCATGTGTTCTCGTGTGTTCTGGAGGTTTTAAACACTTGTGTGTTCTCGTGTGTTCTAGAGGTTTTAAACACTTGTGTGTTCTCGTGTGTTCTGGAAGTTTTAAACACACTCGTGTGTTCTCATGTGTTCTCGTGTGTTCTGGAGGTTTTAAACACTTGTGTGTTCTCGTGTGTTCTAGAGGTTTTAAACACTTGTGTGTTCTCGTGTGTTCTAGAGGTTTTAAACACTTGTGTGTTCTCGTGTGTTCTGGAAGTTTTAAACACACTCATGTGTTCTCGTGTGTTCTCATGTGTTCTCGTGTGTTCTGGAGGTTTTAAACACACTCGTGTGTTCTCGTGTGTTCTGGAGGTTTTAAACACACTCGTGTGTTCTCGTGTGTTCTTGTGTGTTCTGGAGGTTTTAAACACACTCGTGTGTTCTCGTGTGTTCTTGTGTGTTCTGGAGGTTTTAAACACACTCGTGTGTTCTCGTGTGTTCTTGTGTGTTCTGGAGGTTTTAAACACACTCGTGTGTTCTCGTGTGTTCTTGTGTGTTCTGGAGGTTTTAAAAACACTCGTGTGTTCTCGTGTGTTCTTGTGTGTTCTGGAGGTTTTAAACACACTCGTGTGTTCTCATGTGTTCTCATATGTTCTCGTGTGTTCTGGAGGTTTTAAACACACTCGTGTGTTCTCGTGTTCTCGTGTGTTCTGGAGGTTTTAAACACACTTGTGTGTTCTCGTGTGTTCTGGAGGTTTTAAACACACTTGTGTGTTCTCGTGTGTTCTGGAGGTTTTAAACACACTCATGTGTTCTCGTGTGTTCTGGAGGTTTTAAACACACTTGTGTGTTCTCGTGGGTTTCCTCCGGGTTCTCTGGTTTCCTCCCACAGTCCAAAAACATGGATCAAGGTCAATGAAGTTCAATTGAGTTCTCCAAATTGCCCCATATAGAGTGTGAGTGAGTGTGTGCCCAGTGATAGATTGCCCCCCTGTCCTGGGTGTATCTACTCAGCGCCCGAAACGTCCCCCCCCCCCTCGCGACCCTAATAGAGGATAAAGCTGAAGATGATGGATGGACTTCTCGAAGCACCGGTCACTGTTATTAATGCACTTTATGTAAATAATGTATATATTGCATTTCTGGTTAGAGGCCAACTACATTTCATTGTTCCCTGTACTTGTTCTCTGCACAAGAGATATGCTGGAACAGGAGCGGGCCTTCCCGAAAATGTTTGATCAGAATTAAAGGTGCAAAGTTGTCCTGAATGCACGAGCCCGCTGATGTTACACACCCGAGAGCCAGAACAACAACTAAATACACACTCAGCAGCTCTGCACAGTCCGTACAGCGTTCTAAAGCGTTCCCCAGTGTTAGATTTTACTTCCGACAGCGCCCCCGTGTGGTAGCTCTGTGGAACGGCAGTCTCAGAACGTCATCTGATTTCACAGACGAAGCGGAAAATAACAATAAACTCAATAAACGTTTCAGTTTAAGATAAAAAAATGAAAACTTCATTAAAAATGTAATATTTAATTGTTTGTTTAATTATTTAATATTCATTTATGTATCGTAAACACAACGCGCGCGTCCCCTTTAACAGCGTGCCGCGCGCGCGTGTTGATGACGTCACCGGCGGGCTCCCCTCACGTGCTGTCGCGAGCAGGTTTTCCTCTGAATTTGGAACCGAATGAAGTTCTAACAGCGAGCAGGTAACGTTTACACACTCCACTGGCTCAGTGGTTTAGCATGTTCTCCTCTCAGCACTAGGGATTCCCGGTTCGAATCCCGATCTGGGTGGAGTTTCCACGTTCTCCCCGTGTCCGCGTGGGTTTCCTCCGGGTCCTCCGGTTTCCTCCCACAGGCCGAAAACATGGATGAAGGTTTATTGAGTTCTCGAAATTGCCCCATATAGAGTGTGTATGTGTGTGTGTTGGTGGTGGTGGGGGGGGGGGTTCCTGTGGGGAACTGGATGGTTCCTGAAGGAACCGTTCCGTCTTAAAGAAGCTCCTGCATCATGATCACGTGGTTTATAAGTCTGTTAGTTGAGCCTGTTGTTAAAATTAACCTGGTTACCATAGCAGCGTTCTGTAATCACGTGTTCGAGGCTTACGATCATTTAAAAAAGTATACAGAGAGCGATGGGGGGGGGGCGGGGTTAGGCATTGGGGGGGTTAGGTGCCTGCACCAAGGGCACTTCAGCCGGAGCACTTGGTGGGACCGGGAATCGAACCGGGGACCTTCAGGTCACAATGCTGGTTACTGAATTAACATCCATCCATCATCTTCTGCTTTATCCTCTATTAGGGTCGTGGGGGGGGGGTTCCCCATGCCCATCCAGAGGAGAACGTTTCGGGCGCTGGGCAGATACACCCAGGACAGGGGGACAATCTATCGCTGGGCACACACTCACACACATTCTATATGGGGCAATTTGGAGAACTCAATTGACCTTGATCCATGTTTTTGGACTGTGGGAGGAAACCGGAGAACCCGGAGGAAACCCACGCGGACACGGGGAGGACATGGAAACTCTGGACCAGGAACCCCGAGCGCTGATATATCACATATTAAATTAAGAAATCATGTGTTCTGGACACTGGGATTTAAAGGTTAAATTTATTGCTGCTTACAAATGAAAGGACATAATGTCTGCAGGGAAAAGAATAAGGTGCGAGAGGGCGTGGCTTTGTTCGGAATAAATCACTATAAAGAAGTGCTATCAGTCCCGACATCTCTTTTCTGTGATTTATTCAGAATAATGCACAACCTCGAGAGTCTTATTGTTTTAATAAAATACTTACAAACACACTATAATAATAATAAACAAGGTTTGATTTATAAACGTCTTTATTTGTATTGATACAAATGAACCGTTAATAATCTGCTCTTCCGTGACGTCATCTTATCCGTTTTTTTTAAAGTGAACGCTGATCGCTGAGTAACAGGATTACAGTTCCTCTTACAAATAAACACTGCCATCTGGTGGCCAAATAGAACACAGTTAATAAAAAACAGTGTAACAGGTTCAGTGCTGAACACTGTTTATTTATTCATTCATTCATTATCTCCCACTTTATCCTCTATTAGGGTCGCGGTGGGGTTCCCCATGCCCATCCAGGGGAGAACGTCTCGGGCGCTGGGCAGATACACCCAGGACAGGGCGCCAATCCATCGCTGGGCACAAACACTCAATTTTGGGCAATTTTGAGAACTCAATTGACTTGATCCATGTTTTTGGACTGTGGGAGGAACCCGGAGAACCCGGAGGAAACCCACGGGGAGAACATGCAAACTCCACCCAGATGGGTATTCGAACCGGGAATCCCTAGCGCTGAGAGGAGAACATGCCAAACCCCTAAGCCACCGTGCCGCAACGCTGTTTATATGAATCTGTGTTTTATGATTTTAAAATAACGTGCTGTATATCACGCCTTGCAAAAAGTGTGTGTTGTGTGCCGATGATGTCACGGCTGGACAAACGGCTCAGCCAATCAGATGTTTCCATGTCCGCAGGCCGCGTTGGCGTAATGGAGGATGAAGTGGAGGCGGTGAAGGCGGTGGAGAGTGAGGAGGACGCGAGCAGCGCCGATGAAGATGAGCAGCTGAACGAGGATGAGGAGGGAGGTGCAGAGGAAAACGACGATGCGGCTCCAGACGACGACGATGATGATGAAGATGAAGAGGAGGAGGAGGAGGCCGAGGGGGCGGAGGCGAAGGGGAAGACGTGCGTGCCGGGCATCGTGTACCTGGGACACATTCCGCCGAGAGTGCGGCCCAAACACGTGCGCAACATGCTGGGGCTGTACGGCGAGATCGGACGCATCTTCCTCCAGTCTGAGGGTGAGTGGCAGGACGGGGGGGGGGGGGGGGGGGTGGTGGTGGGCTGTAGGTGGTGGAGTCACCGCCGTGTGGTGGCGCTCATGAGCCTCTGTCCTGCGATTCCAGATCACTCCATTAAGAGGAAGAAGAGGAAGGCGGGGAACCGTGGCTCCAGGTTCGTGGAGGGCTGGGTGGAGTTCAGGGACAAACGCGTCGCCAAGAAGGTGGCGCTGTCCCTGCACAACACGCCCATGACCAAACACAAGAGGAGCCACCTGAGCAGCGACCTGTGGTGCATTAAGGTACGGTGCGTGGTCACCTGATCCGTCAGGAGGCTCCGGATTGGTTGAGCTGGATGAACATCCATCCATTATCTTCCTCTTTATCCTGGGGTCGAGGTGGGGGGGGGGGGGTTCCCCATGCCCATCCAGGGGAGAACGTCTCAGGCGCTGGGCAGATACACCCAGGACAGGGGAGCAATCTATCACTGGGCACACACTCACTCACACACTCTATATGGGGCAATTTGGAGAACTCAATTGACTTGATCCATGTTTTTGGACTGTGGGAGGAAACCGGAGAACCCGGAGGAAACCCACACAGACACGGGGAGAACATGGAAACTCCACCCAGATTGGGATTCGAACCCCTAGTGCTGAGAGGAGAACATGCTAAACCACTAAGCCACCATTAAATTTTTACTTTCATTCGTTCATTATCTTCCGCTTTATCCTCTATTAGGGTCGTGGGGGGGGGGGGGTTCCCCATGTCCATCCAGGGGAGAACGTTTCGGGGGCTGGGCAGATACACCCAGGACAGGGGGGCAATCTATCGCTGGGCACACACTCACTCACACACACACTCTATATGGGGCAATTTGGAGAACTAAATTGACTTGATCCATGTTTTTGCACTGTGGGAGGAAACCGGAGAACCCGGAGGAAACCCACACGGACACGGGGAGAACATGGAAACTCCACCCAGATTGGGATTCGAACCCCTAGTGCTGAGAGAAGAACATGCTAAACCACTAAGCCACCGTGCCACCATTAAATTTTAATTTAATTTTTTTTTATTTTATTTTTTATAGTCCGTCATCGACCCTGATGGTCGTTAATTTGCCGTCTCTTTAATTACGGCTGCTGTAATGCAACCCCCACCGTGCTTCACGGTCGGCGTGAGGTTCTCCGTATTAAACCCATAGTCGTCTTTAAGCGTTTACCCCTCGTGTTGTTAAATGCTAAGCGCCGTCCGGTCGTCCGTCGACAGCTGTATGCCGCCACCCTGACCCCCGGTTCTCGAATGTTCTCGCCGCAGTACCTGCACAGGTTCCAATGGTGCCACCTGAGCGAGCGGCTGGCGTACGAGCGTACGGTGTACCACCAGCGCATGAGGACGGAGATCTCGCAGGCCAAACGCGAGACCAACTTCTACCTGGCCAGCGTGGAGAAGAGCCAGACGCTGGAGCGGCTGAGGAAGAAGAGGGCGAAGAAGGGCGTGGCGGCGCTGGAGGAGAAGGGCTGGGACTTCACGCAGCGGCGCACCGAGGACGAGATCAGGCGGCGGCGCTCGGCGGCGGCCGAGACCAAGACCAAGAAGAACCGCCTCTCCAAGAAGAACCTGCAGAAGGTGAAGGAGAAGAGCCGGGCCATCCGGGAGAAGGCGCAGTCCAACGTGTCCCTGCTGGCTAAGATCTTCAGCAGGGACACGTCCTAGAACCGCCACGCCCTAAACCAGCGACCCACATCTCGGACACGTCGGGTCTTGGACCCCGTCTCGTCTCCACCAACGAAATTTGGGAGCCGTTTTTCCCAACAGACAGGTGTTTTGCTTTCAGCCGGTCACATGACCCATGATGTAAGGATCTGCGTCTGACGTTTACATCATCAGATTTATTAATTAATTAACTTTTCGTAATCTGGATTATTCTGTATGAAATGTCCTCAGATTAACAAACCGTACCAGTCGAGAGTTAGGCCACGCCCCCTTTCTGCTCCACTGTCTGTGAAGATGGACTTTGTAGTTCCACTCTGTAGTCCATCTGTCTGTGTTCTCTGTTCTAAAGGTCAGAACCTCAATAGAACCCCTAAAGATCAAAGGTTTATTCAAAACTAATAATGTTTACGTTTTTATTAAATTGAATATGAAGTTGGAATCGCGTTTATAAAAGATTATAAAACATTATAAAGGATGTGGGGGTTTCTATAGACGACGACTCTAAATAAACTGGACCTGATCTCCATCACACCGACGGAGCCCAGGCTTTGATCTCCGCCTTCGCGAGTGTGATGCTGTGATTGGTCAATCGGTTCGCCCTCGACGCCAACGCCTCGTCCTCGCTTCACCCCAGAAACGTGGACCTCTCCAGCCCGTCCTCCACCTTGGTGTACTCCAGATGAGCGGGGTAGTACTGACTCCTGTAGCGAGGGTTGTTCCTCACGTACTCCAGGTATTCGGGTGCCCCGGGGCAGATCACGTTGTCTGCCAGCAGAACCGAGCCCCTCCGGAGCAATCCACACGCCTGAGGAACAGAGAGCGCGTTACAACAGAGAGGAACGGCAGCGCCCCCGAGTGGCTCACCAAAAGACCGACTGTGTGTGTGTGTGTGTGTGTGTGTGTGTGTGTGTGTGTGTGAGTGAGAGAGGGTGATTTAAGAGTGTGTGAGATTTAGGAGTGTGTGATGTAACAGAGATTTGTGTGACAAATGTGTCTGATTTAAGAGAGTGTGTGTGTGTGTGTGTGTGAGAGAGAGGTTTGTGTGTATTTTAAAAGGGTGTGTGTGTGAGATTTGTGTGTATGTGTGTGTTTTAAAAGGGTGTGTGTAAGAGAAGTTTGTGTGTGTATGAGCGAGAGACATTCAATTTAAGTGTGTGTGAGAGAGACAGATTTGTGTGTGTGTGTGAGAGACATTCAATTTAAGAGTGTGTGAGAGAGAGACAGAGATTTTTGTGTGTGTGTGTTTTAAAAGGGTGTGTGTGTGTGTGTGAAAGACATTCAATTCAAGAGTGTGTGTGTGTGAGAGAGAGATATTTGTGTGTATGTGTGTTTTAAAAGTGTGTGTGTGTGTGTGTGTGAGAGACAAATTTGTGTGTGTGTGTGTGTGTGAGCGAGACATTCAATTTAAGAGTGTGTGTGAGAGATTTGTATGTGTGTTTTAAAAGGGTGTGTGAGAAAGGGATATTCAATATGTGTGTGTGAGAGAGAGATTTGTGTGTATGTGTGTGTTTTTAAAGTGTGTGTGTGTGTGTGTGTGTGTGTGTTTTAAAAGTGTGGGAGATTAAAGTGTGTGTGTGTGTGAGAGAGAGAGAGATGTGTGTGTAAGTCTTTTAAAAGTGTGTGTGAGGACAGAGGTTTGTCTGTATGTGTGTGTTTTAAGTGTGTGTGTGTGTGTGAGAGTGATTTGGTTTAACAGTGTGTGTGTGTGTGTGTGTGTGTGTGAGTGATTTGGTTTAACAGTGTGTGTGTGTGTGTGTGAGTGATTTGGTTTAACAGTGTGTGTGTGTGTGTGAGTGATTTGGTTTAACAGTGTGTGTGTGTGTGTGTGTGTGTGTGTGTGTGTGTGTGTGTGTGTAACTGTAATGAATATTCTCTCATCCCTCCTTTAGTTTCCCGATCACTATTCAGCGCCCTCTGGTGGCCCTCTTGTGATTTGCACCGTTTGTTTTTCTGCGAACGTTGAATCCTGAATGGAAGTGAAGATGTGACGTATTGGGACTCTTTAAGCTTTATGACGTCACATTTTAAGTGGAAACCCAGCTGTATGGCGCCCCCCTCTGGCGCTTTCAGGAAGTTTTTTGTTTTCAGATTTTGTCTGCGGGAGCTTTTGTGCATCGGAGACCTGACTCAGAGTCTGGGTTCTAATGCATCCCCTCTGTTTAGTGGGGCTGCGGTCAGTTAAACCGTCCACACCGAATGCAGCCACAAACACCGGAACCGAACCGGTCCTTCCCCAAACTGTTGCCTCAGTGGGATGTGTACCGCGGTGTGTAGGTGTTATTAAAACCTTAATAATACTCAGCGTTGAGGGCGACACAGTGGCTTAGTGTTTGGCATGTTCTCCTCTCAGCACTGGGGATTCCCAGTTCGAATCCCCATCTGGGTGGAGTCCTCCACATTGTCCTCCCACAGTCCAAAAACGTGAATTTAAGGTGAATTGGCTGCTTTAAATTGCCCCTATATGGAGTGTATGTATGTGTGTGTGTAAGTGAGTGTTGATCGATTAGTACCCTGTCCTGGGTGTATCAGCCCAGCGCCCGAAATGTGGGGGTTCTTTTTGGGTAACTCGGTGATAGAGGTTCTGGACTGTCAATCTGAGTCTCTGGAGTCTCCATGTTGTCCGCGTGGGTTTCCTCCGGGTTCTCCGGTTTCCTCCCACAGTCCAAAAAACATGGATCAAGTCAATTGAGTTCTCCAAATTGCCCCATATAGAGTGTGTCTGTGTGAGTGAGTGTGTGCCCAGCGATAGATTGCCCCCCCTTGAAACGTGAATTCAAGGTGAATTGGCAGCTTTAAATTGCCCCTATATGGTATGTATGCGTGTGTAAGTGAGTGTTGATCGATTAGTACCCTGTCCTGGGTGTATCAGCCCTGCGCCCGAAATGTGGGGGTTCTTTTTGGGTAACTCGGTGATTGAGGTTCTGGACCGTCAATCGGAGTCTCTGGAGTCTCCATGTTCTCCCCGTGTCCGCGTGGGTTTCCTCCGAGTTCTCCGGTTTCCTCCCACGGTCCAAAAACATGGATCAAGTCAATTGAGTTCTCCAAATTGCCCCATATAGAGTGTGTCTGTGTGAGTGAGTGAGTGTGTGCCCAGCGATAGATTGCCCCCCTGTCCTGGGTCTATCTGCCCAGCGCCCGAAACGTTCTCCCCTGGATGGGCATGGGGAACCCCCCCCCCCCCCCGCAACCCTACTAGAAGATAAAAGCTGAAGATAATGGATGGATGGATAATCAGCGTCGGAACCCTCGTTTCACCTCGAACAGCTTGATGTCGGGGAGACGGCGGTCCTTCCCCAAACTGTTGCCTCAGTGGGCTGTGTGCCGCGTTGTGTATGCGTTATTAAAACGTTGAAGCCCTCGTTTCACCTCGAACAGCTTGATGTCGGGGAGGTAGCGGTCCTTCCAGTGATCCAGGAAGATGAAATCAAACGTACCGATCCCAAAGCGGCCCTTCATCTCCGGGATCAGGTCCCCTGAGGGCCCCTCCACCACAGTCACCTGGAAACGTCAGTGCATCGGACTGTTATAACCAAATCTAATGAACCCCTCCATCCCGTCACACACACTCACACACACACCCCCACACACACCCCCCCACACACACCCCCACACACACCCTGTCCTGCAGCCCGGCGTGAGTGATGATCTGTCGGGCGACGGCGGCGTTGTCAGGGTTGAACTCCAGGGTGATGAGTTTGGTGCCCGGCGCCAGCAGGCGGGCGATCCTCACCGTGGAGTACCCGCAGTACGTCCCCAGCTCCAGGGCGGAGCCCGGATTCACCTCCGTCACCACCGAGTCCAGGATGGAGCCTGCACACGAGCACGCGGAGCGATCCTTAAATCGGATTGGCTGAGCCAACAGTGACATCATCATCATCAACATCATCAACAACACACCCCTCTGAGCGCTTCACATTCGTATCGATGCGTGATATACAATACATTACTTTAAGGCGGCACGGTGGCTTAGTGGTTTAGCATGTTCTCCTCTCAGCGCTAGGGATTCCCGGTTCGAATCCCAATATGGGTGGAGTTTCCGTGTTCTCCCCGTGTCCGCGTGGGATTCCTCCGGGTTCTCCGGTTTCCTCCCACAGTCCAAAAAACATGGATCAAGTCAATTGAGTTCTCCAAATTGCCCCATATAGAGTGTATGTGTGTGAGTGTGAGTGAGTGTGTGCCCAGCGATAGATTGCCCCCCTGTCCTGGGTGTATCTGCCCAGCGCCCGAAACATTCTCCTCTGGATGGGCATGGGGAACCCCCCCCCCCCCCCCCCCCCCCCCCAACCGCGACCCTAATATAGGATAAAGCGGAAGGTGGATGGATAATGGATGGATGGTATTCATTGTGTTCCCTCTCCCCCCCCAATCTGGGTGGAGTTTGCATGTTCTCCCCATGTCCACGTGGGTTTCCTCCGGGTTCTCCGGTTTCCTCCCACAGTCCAAAAACATGGATCAAGTCAATTGAGTTCTCCAAATTGCCCCATATAGAGTGTGTGTGTGTGAGTGAGTGTGTGCCCAGCAATGGATTGGCGTCCTGTCCTGGGTGTATCTGCCCAGCGCCCGAAACGTTCTCCACTGGATGGGCTTGGGGAACCCCCCCCCCCCCCCCCCCGACCCTAATAGAGGATAAAGCTGTAGATAATGAATGGATGGAATACAGATTAATATAAACAGCGTTCAGCGCTAAACCTCTTATGCTGTTTTTATAATCTGCTGTTTGTAATTCGGCCACTAGGTGGATTAGATTGTTAGAGAAACCCGGAATCCTGTTACTCAGCGATCAGCGTTCGTTTTAAAAACCGGACTGGATTACGTCGCAGATTATTAACGATTTTGCTTTAAATAAATGCATTTCTGAAAAATAACAAAGCTTGTTTTTTTTATTATAATGTGTTTGGGCGGCACGGTGGCTTAGTGGTTTAGCAGGTTCTCCTCTCAGCACTAGGCATTCCCGGTTCGAATCCCCATCTGGGTGGAGTTTCCATGTCCTCCCCGTGTCCGCGTGGGTTTCCTCCGGGTTCTCCGGTTTCCTCCCACAGTCCAAAAACATGGATCAAGTCAATTGAATTCTCCAAATTGCCCCATATAGAGTGTGTCTGTGTGAGTGAGTGTGTGTCCAGCGATGGATTGGCACCCTGTCCTGGGTCTATCTGCCCAGCGCCCGAAACGTTCTCCCCTGGATGGGCATGGGGAACCCCCCCGCGACCCTAATAGAGGATAAAGCGGGAGATAATGAATGAATGAATGATGTGTTTGTAAGTGTTTTATTAAAGCGATACGACCCTCGAGGTCGTGTGTTATTCTGAATAAATCACGTCAAGAGGTGGAGCTGTTCTCCACTCCACGTCGGGACTGATAACACCTCTTTATGGGGTTTATTCAGATTAAAGTCACGCCCTCTGGTGGTGGATTGCTGTATTAAGCTGTTTGGTGTGTGTGCAGCTGATGGACAGGGGTGCGGCCGTTCACCTTTCTCGTCGCCCACGTTCATGGCCCACTCGGAGTGTTTGCAGAAGTGGTCGATGGCGGCGATCACGCTCTCCGGATCTCCTTTCGTGGCTTTTTTCCGCACGGCGTTGAGCATGCGCTGCGTTACAGAGAACCGAGAACACACGGGGTGAGTCCCGACGTCCGGCCTGCGGGGTTCTGTTCGTCTGCGGTGAGGATTATTCTGTTATAACGATGGGGTAGTGATCGGCATGTTCTCCCTCTCAGCGGTTCGAATCCCCAGCTGGGTGGAGTTTCCATGTCCTCCCCGTGTCCGCGTGGGTTTCCTCCGGGTTCTCCGGTTTCCTCCCACAGTCCAAAAACACGCATCAAGGTCAATTGAGTTCTCCAAATTGCCCCATATAGAGTGTGTGTGTGTGAGTGAGTGTGTGTCCAGCGATAGATTGGCGTCCTGTCCTGGGTGTATCTGCATGTCCTCCCCGTATCTGTATCTGTGAATGGGTGGCTCTAAATTGCCCCTATATAGTGTATACAGTTGCCGGTTCTAATCCAAATCTGGGTGGAGTTTGCATGTTCTCCCCGTGTCCACGTGGGTTTCCTCCACTTTGTCCTCCCACAGTCCAAAAACCTGAATTCAAGGTGAATTGGCTGCTTTAAATTGCCCCTATATGGAGTGTATGTAAGTGAGTTTTGATCGATTAGTACCCTGTCCTGGGTGTATCTGCCCAGCGCCCGAAACGTGGGGTTCTTTTTGGGTAACTCAGTGATTGAGGTTCTGGACTGTGCGTCGGAACATTGGGTCCGAATCCTAAAGTTAGTGAAGTTGCCCCTACCCCTCACCTGGGGCCGCGTGGTGCCGGTCAGCGTGTTCCAGAGTCGCTCGGTCACGCCATCGTTCCAAAACAGAGACAGCGTGGGGTTCCGCTGCACAGCCGGGACGATCCAGTAGAACAGGATGAGGAGAACCGCCGCACAAAGAGCGCCCCCTGTCAGCGCACAGCACTCCATACTGAGACGGAGAACCAAGAGAACTGAGAGAACAGCAGACGGAATCTGAGTGAGCGTCAGAATCTGAGGCTGAGTGTCTGATCACACTTAATAGACCCAAAACATGGACTCAAGGTGAACTGGCTGCTCTAAATTGCCCCTATATAGTGTGTTTGTGTGTCGTGGCTTAGTGGTTAACACGTTCTCCTCTCAGCGCTGGGGACGCACGGTTCGAATCCCAATTTGGGTGGAGTTTCCGTGTTCTCCCCGTGTCTGCGTGGGTTTCCTCCGGGTTCTCCGGTTTCCTCCCACAGTCCAAAAATATGGACCAAGGTCAATTGAGTTCTCCAAATTGCCCCATATAGAGTGTGTCTGTGTGAGTGAATGTGTGCCCAGCTATAGATTGGCGCCCTGTCCTGGGTGTATCTGCCCAGCGCCCGAGACGTTCTCCCCTGGATGGGCATGGGGAACCCCCCCCCCACGACCCTTATAGAGGATAAAGCTCTCAGTGCTGGGGATCCAGGTTCGAATCCCAATCTGGGTGGGGTTCCCATTCGGGTTCTCCAGTTGTCTCTTACAGTCCAACAACATGGATTCAAGTTGAATTGGGTGCTCTAAATTGCCCCTATGTAGTAAGTGTGTGCCCAGTGATGGATTGGCGCCCTGTCCTGGGTGTATCTGCCCAGCGCCCGAAACGTTCTCCCCTGGATGGGCATGGGGAACCCCCCCCCGAACACCCCCCCCCCCCCCCCGCGCGACCCTAATAGAGGATAAAGATGAAGATATTGAGACCTGTCCCTGTGTCTGACCGTAGGAAGCCCAGGTTCTGCGTGCTGGATAATCCGCTTTGTCCGTACTCTTTCCCCCAGTTATTAATCATCGCGCTCCGGGAGCAGATTATGTTCCGTTAATCAGGGTTCAGACCTTTAGAACGCGCCGAGGTGAATAATTAACAACGTCCGGGGTGTTTATGAAAAACAATAAAAGGTTCTGGACCTGGAGTTCCGACCCAAAAGTAAAGAGTTTAGAGGTTTGCAGAACGCTTCGGGACGTCCCCGCTCTGAGGCGGAACCTTCGGCTCCATCACCTCGACCCCGCCGCATGTCCTCCTTTTCCTCCCGAATCTCGCCTCCCTCAACCTCCTCCGTCCTTAATCTGAGGGACCGCAGTCCTGATCTGTGTCCCCGGGTTCCGCGACCAGCCTCCCGGACGCCCGCTAATCAAGCAGACCCCATCGATCGCAGCGCCTCCCGGGGGCGTCCGCAAGGACCGACGCGAGGACCGCCCCAGAGCCACGGACCCGACCAGGGACCGCACGGGCGTCGACCCGCCACCTGGGCACATGCGCAGAACCGAACGCGGAACCCGCTCTGAACCGGTCTTACTTCCCGCTGCAGACGTCCACGCGCACGGCTCACTTCCCCTGACCGCTTCTCCTTTCCCCGGTTCTGCGTTCTCCGTCCGGCCTCGACGACGCCGTCCTGCTGCAGGTCCCACAGCGAGTGCAGCCGCACGCCACGCGCTCGCACATGCTCGCCCACCCGCCCGCCCGCCCACCCACTCACATACTCACACATACACACAGGCAGATAAGGAGCTGCGCCTCGGCCAACCAGGCCGCTTGCACTGTTCCTCGGAACCAATCGCACCACATTCCTCCCCGCCGGTTCTTCACGCCCCCCTGGTCTTCACTTACTCTCCCTCTCCCTCTCTCTCTCGCTCTCTCTCCCTCTCGCTCTCTCTCTCTCTCTCTCTCTCTCGCTCGCTCGCGCTCTCTCTTTCATTCTCTCATTTTCAGCCCCCCCGCCCCAGGGCCTCTTCAGATGTCAGAGTAAATGAAAGCTCCGCTGGGGCGGCCCAGGAATCTCCGCGTTCCACCGTCCGAGCAGATCGAGGTTCTCTGAGTCCACGATCAGACGCACGGTTGGGAAATTTGGTCGGGGGGGGGGGGGGTCTCTGTTGGTTTGGGTTCTGCATTAGCACCTCACTAGCCTTTTAAACCAATAGAGACCCCCCCTGACCAAAGTTCCCAACTGTCCGAGCAGATTGAGGTTCTCTGAGCCCACGATCAGACGCACGGTTGGGACTTTTGGTCAGGGGGGGTCTCTGTTGGTTTGGGTTCTACATTAGTACCTTCGTACAACCCAAACCAACAGACCCCATGACCAAAGTTCCCAACTGTCCGAGCAGATTTAAGTTCTCTGAGCCCACGATCAGACGCACGGTTGGGAACTTTGGTCAGGGGGGGTCTCTGTTGGTTTTGGTTCTACATCAGCACTGAACAAATTTCCCAACCGTGCGTTTGATCGTGGGCTCGGAGAACCTCGATCTGCTCGGACAGTTGGGAACTTTGGTCATGGGGGTCTGTTGGTTTGGGTTCTACAAAGGTGCTAATGTAGAACCCAAACCAACAGACCCCCCTGACCAAAGGGAACTTTGATCTGTTTGTTTGGGTTCTACATTAGAACCTCACTAACCTTTCAAATCTATTTTAGGAGGTGCTAATGTAGAACCTGAACCAATAGACCCCTGACCAAAGTTCCCAACCGTCTGAGCAGATCGATGTTCTCTAAGCCCACAGGGTTGGGAACTTTGGTCAGGGGGTCTGTTGATTTGGGTTCTACATCAGCACCTTTGTAGAACCCAAACCAGCAGACCCCCTGACCAAAGATCCCAACCGTCTGAGCAGATCGATGTTCTCTGAGCCCACAGGGTTGGGAACTTCGGTCAGGGGTTCTGTTGATTTGGGTTCTACATCAGCACCTTTCTAGAACCCAAACCAGCAGACCCCCTGACCAAAGTTCCCAACCGTCTGAGCAGATCGAGGTTCTCCGAGCCCGGGGAAGCTCTGGGAACTTCGGTCAGGGGGGTCTGTTGGTTTTGGGTTCTACATCAGCGCCTTCAAAACCAATAACACCAGGGGGGTTTTCCTTTCCGCTGTCGCTTCGGCTCGATCTTTTGGGAGGGGGTGGGGGGGTGGGGGGGGTGTTCAGGCTTAGAACACCATACCCAGGGCGGCACGTTGGCATAGTGGTTGGCATGTTTTATTTACGCCTCTCGGCTCTTGGGGATCAAGCTTCAAGTCCCAAACTCCTCAACTCCCCATGTCCACACGGGTTCTCTGGTTTCCTCCCACAGTCCGAAAACAATGGATTCAAGGTGAATTAAATGCTCTAAATTGCCCCTATAAACAGAACATTGTGAGGTGAGTATGTATTTGTACGGGTTTAATAAATATTGTGTGGCTTTGATTTATATGTAAATTAGTTTGTGTCCGCTTCCAAATGACATTAAACACGGAACCTTCCTCCCAAAACGAGGCGTGTTCTCATCGTCCTCACCATCCGAGGCGTGAATGACCCCCGATGACCCGTCCACCGAAGGTCGGCGTGTCTCCCCAGCTGTCCCACCAGCTCGGGTTACTCTTAATGAAAGCCACGTTGCGTCTCCGCGCTGAGCTTATCGGTATGTGACAGCATTATGGGATGGATGCTTCCGCACGCGTGGGCCCCCTCGACGAATAACCGTCTGTACGGTGATTAACACCAAATTAACGAGGCGTGTCGTGATTAGTCGTTTGTCTGATTAAGCCAGACTTCATAGACGTGAAGCTTAAAATAAACCCGGGGACGGGGGGGGGGGGGGGGGGGGGACGGGGGGGGGGGGGGGACGGGGGGGGGGGGGGGGGGGGGGGGGGGAGGGGGTAGGTGGGTGGGGTGAAGGGGGGGGGGGTGGGGGGCCGCGGCCGCAGCCTTTGTCTCCGTATCAGTGCGTCTTTAACGCAGGCTGACAGTCGACGTGAGCGCGGTTGCTCTTGCAGAGGAGGGGGAGACTCCGCTCTGGGTTTAATTAAGCTCGTTACACGTTTCCCCTCCGCCTCGGGAGCTGACGGTTCCGAACACTTGGGTGGTTGCAGAGATTGTGGGCGTGCAGAGCGAATAATAGGAACAAAAGGCATCAGGACAACACGACATCAAAGATCAGAGAACGCAACAGAATCAAATACCAAGATCAAATAATATCACGACTGGAATATAATAAGAGCAACGAAGACGACAAAGGACGGGATAGGCCCGAAGCACAGGCTTTTATCCAAAGCCACAGGCATCCCAACATGATGGTTGGGGTCAGAACATAGGGTCAGGGTCAGGGGGGAAAACTCAGTGGACTTAATAATAATAATAATAATATAGTATAATAAAGTATAGGCGGCATGGTGGCTTAGTGGTTTAGCATGTTCTCCTCTCAGCACTAGGGATTCCCGGTTCGAATCCCCATCTGGGTGGAGTTTCCATGTTCTCCCCGTGTCTGCGTGGGTTTCCTCCGGGTTCTCCGGTTTCCTCCCACAGTCCAAAAACATGGATCAAGTCAATTGAATTCCCAAAAATTGCCCCATATAGAGTGTGTCTGTGTGAGTGAGTGTGTGCCCAGCGATGGATTGGCGCCCTGTCCTGGGTGTATCTGCCCAGCGCCCGAGATGTTCTCCCCTGGATGGGCATGGGGAACCCCACCACGACTGTAATAGAGGATAAAGCGGGAGACAATGAATGAATGAATGAATATAGTATAGGCGGCATAGTGGTTTAGCATGTTCTCCTCTCAGCACTGGGGATTCCCGGTTCGAATCTCCATCTGGGTGGAGTTTCCATATTCACCCCGTGTCCGTGTGGGTTTCCTCCGGGTCCTCCGGTTTCCTCCCACAGTCCAAAAACATGGATCAAGTCAATCGAATTCTCCAAATTGCCCCATATAGAGTGTGTGTGTGTGAGTGAGTGTGTGCCCAGCGATAGATTGCCCCCCTGTCCTGGGTGTATCTGCCCAGTGCCTGAGACATTCTCCCCTGGATGGGCATGGGGAACCCCAACCGCAACCCTAATAGAGGATAAAGCGGAAGATAATGGATGGATGGATAATATAGTATAATATAAAGCACTTTTCTGGGATGTCAAAGACGCTTTGCAACAACTCAAATGATGTAGTAGTTTTATAAAATAGTAGAAACACATAAAACATTGACAAATAACAATAATGCAATTATTAAGACAAGAAGAAAAACTAAATTAAAATGCAACCTCGAACTTGAGGTTTGAACCTCCAACCATTAGACTGATGAGCCAACAGCCTACCGACTGAACAACCACACGCACAACTAAGGAACCAAACTGGACTGGACGAAATACAGTGGTGTAAAGATAAATGTTTTTTAAATAATTTAAAACAAAAAAAAGGATGGGATAGGATGGCACGAGGCGGAGTGGAACCGAATGACGTAGTGAAGCAAACCTAAACAAACTCAGAACATTAATCACAATCCATCCATTCATCCATTATCTTCAGCTTTATCCTCTATTAGGGTCGTGGGGGGGGGGGGTTCCCCATGCCCATCCAGGGGAGAACGTTTCGGGCGCTGGGCAGATACACCCAGGACAGGGCGCCAATCTATCGCTGGACACACACTCACTCACACTGACACACTCTATATGGGGCAATTTGGAGAATTCAATTGACTTGATCCATGTTTTTGGGAGGAAACCGGAGAATCCGGAGGAAACCCACGCAGACAAGGGGAGGACATGCAAACTCCACCCAGATGGGGATTCGAACCGGGAATCCCTAGTGCTGAGAGGAGAACATGCTAAACCACTAAGCCACCTAATCACAATGCACAAAACAAAATAAGTTAAATAACAGTTGAATAAACGGTGAGATTAGAACCGGACCGTACGGAACAGAACACTCGACTCACGGATTAGAACCTTGCAGACGGTACAACGTCCTCGCCGTCTCACACGGAAACATCCGGCAGAACCCAAGTTGAGGAGGTAACATGCGGACGGTGAATAAACAAGCGGAACAGTGTAAACATTTCCAGGTCGTGGAACGCGGTTGTAAATCGGAGGGAAATTTGCTGAACTGGCTTTATTATTTTATTATTTTATTATTTTATTACTTTATTACTTTATTATTTTATTATTTTATTATTTTATTACTTTATTATTTTATTGGCTCCGCTCCGAACGCGCTCTGTGTTTCAGAGTTAACGTTGTGGACGGCGGTGCGGTCGACGCCGTCGCCATCACGGCGACGTGGGGGACGGCGGAGGAGCGCACGGTGCGGCAGGCTTCGGGCCCCAGGAGTGTTTTTCTGGGGAAAAAAAACACTGCTGGGGGGGGTGGGCAGTAGAGCATGCCAGAGCTGTGACTCACCCGGGGTACACACACACACACACACACACACACACACACGACCAGTTTTAATATTCGAAGACAGTTGGCATCTTTCTTTCACATCGACAAACGTTCCTGTAGTGTTCAGGCTTATTGCTGAAGTTAAATACTGATGTGTTCATACACAAACCATATACACCCCCCCTACAGTCACCCCCCCCCCCACCGCCACGCCCAGCACCCCAACAGTAACCCTACAGTAACCCCCCCCCCACTAATCAGCTGACTTTTATTCATTCATTCATTCATTATCTTCCGCTTTATCCTCTATTAGGGTCGCGAGGGGGTTCCCCATGCCCATCCAGGGGAGAACGTTTCGGGCGCTGGGCAGATACACCGAGGACAGGGGGTAAATCTATCGCTGGGCACACACTCACTCACACTCTACAGTACATGGGGCAATTTGGAGAACTCAATTGACTCGATCCATGTTTTTGGACTGTGGGAGGAAACCGGAGGAACCCGGAGGAAACCCACGTGGACACGGGGAGAACATGGAAACTCCACCCAGATGGGGATTTAAACCGGGAGTCCCTAGAGCTGAGAGGAGAACATGCTAAACCACTAAGCCACCATGCCGCCAGCTGACTCTTATATTTATAATATAAGCCAAATAAATACTTTTCCGCTGCATCTGCCAAATGTCATAAAACATATAAATAAATCTTATTAAAGCTTAATGATGAGACATACGGGTACATACCCCCATGGGGTGGAATGGGGTGGAATGGGGTGGGGTGGGGTGGAGTGGGGTTCCAGATTATGTTTCCTCTTGTCTCTCTTGGCATGTGAAACTCGCAGCACACTCGCCAATCACACAGCAAACGAGCGGACATGATCCGTAACATTATAATTATAACATTATTGTGATGGTTCATGGAGATGGAATTAGAAATGAGTCTCGCTCACAGACGACACGACAACGTTCTGCTACAACTGGTTTCCAATGCACCGATTCGGGGTGTGTAAGATATTTCTTAATTCATCTCAGGTCCTCGTTGCCTTCACGCAAAGGCTCACCAACCAAGTGAGATGTTTTGGAAATGTACATAAAAAAAAAAAAAGAGAGAACATGCCAAACTACGGGCGGCACGGTGGCTTAGTGGTCAGCACGTTCGCCTCTCAGCACTAGGGATTCCCAGTTCGAATCCCCATCTGGGTGGAGTTTCCATGTTCTCCCCGTGTCTGCGTGGGTTTCCTCCGGGTTCTCCGGTTTCCTCCCACAGTCCAAAAACATGGATCAAGTCAATTGAATTCTTAAAAATTGCCCCATATAGAGTGTGTGTGTGTGAGTGAGTGTGTGCCCAGCGATGGATTGGCGCCCTGTCCGGGGTCTATCTGCCCAGCGCCCGAGACGTTCTCCCCTGGATGGGCATGGGGAACCCCACCGCGACCCTAATAGAGGATAAAGCGGGAGATAATGAATGAATATTATAAGATAATGAATAATGAATGAATGAATGTTGGTTTACTGTTTGTATTATAAACAATAATGATAATTCATGTATTTATTTCTGTTGTTGATGACCACGGTGGCTTAGTGGTTTGGCATGTTCTCCTCTCAGTGCTAAGGATTCCCGGTTCGAATCCCAATCTGGGTGGAGTTTCCATGTTCTCCCCGTGTCCGCGTGGGTTCCCTCCGGGTTCTCCGGTTTCCTCCCACAGTCCAAAAACAGGGATCAAGGTCAATTGAGTTCTCCAAATTGCCCCATATAGAGTGTGTCTGTGTGAGTGAGTGTGTGCCCAGCAATAGATTGCCCCCCTATCCTGGGTGTATCTGCCCAGCGCCCGAAACGTTCTACCCTGGATGGGCATGGGGAACCCCCCCTCCTAATATAGGATAAAGCGGAAGATAATGGATGGAAGGATAATTCATGTATTTATTTCTGTTGGGGCAGTCTGGTTGTAGTTTTGCTTATCTGCCTCACACACCCGCCATTCTGTCAAATAAAGGCTCCTCCTGCGACCCCCCCCCCCCCCGAGCATTCCGTCCGAATGGTACGGTCCAACGTGTTTGAATGGCATTTGGCCCGCACCATTCCAGGGCAGCTCCGGTTTTTTAGGGGGGAGGGGACCGAGCTGCATTCTTGAGCCTTTGTGGGCTTGTGGCGCGGACTTTGAGGGCTGGGGAAGCAATAAAAACAAATAAAACCCAAAGCGTCACGTTTTCTAAAAAGCTGATGAAGCCGCGGCGGTGAGGACGGAGCCCGGTGCCCTGCCTCCGCAGTCTGAGCGCCCGCATCTATTCACAGCTCCGTTAAACCGAACGAGTCCTGGCGCTACTCGATTCCATTATGGAGTCGACTCCGAATCCGAATCCGAATCCTTTTATTAATCCCCGGGGGACATTGCAGTTTTTATAGACGCTCCATTAGACGTGTTTATACAGTATATACAAAAAAATGTACAATAAGCGCAGTTAAATTAAACTAAAAGTACTAAAAATACGCAATAAAGTCATATAGTAAAGTGGCATGTGTACGGTATGAATATCTGTTAATTAAAAATAAATAAATAAATAAATAAATATAGGGCACTGTGTGGCAGATGTTAGAATAAAATCATATTGCACATTTGAATAATTATTCTGATTACGTTATTGCACAGGGCGGCACGGTGTCTTAGTGGTTTAGCATGTTCTCCTCTTAGCGCTAGGGATTCCGGGTTCGAATCCCCATCTGGGTGGAGTTTCCATGTTCTCCCCGTGTCCGCGTGGGTTTCCTCCGGGTTCTCCGGTTTCCTCCCACAGTCGAAAAACATGGGTCAAGTTAATTGAGTTCCCTAAATTGCCCCATATAGAGTGTGTTTGAGTGTGTGAGTGTACCCAGCGATGGATTGGCGCCCTGTCCTGGGTGTATCTGCCCAGCGCCCGAGACGTTCTCCCCTGGATGGGCATGGGGAACCCCAACGCGACCCTAATAGAGGATAAAGCGGGAGATAATGAATGAATGAATTTAGTATAGTAAAAAAAAAATAGTATAGTAAAACAACAATTAAATTTAATGTGTGGAAGATGTGGACGTTCCTTCCATCCATCCATTATCTTCCACTTTATCCTTTATTCCCCATGCCCATCCAGGGGAGAACGTTTTGGGAGGAAACTGGAGAAGCCGGAGGAAACCTACGCGGACAACATGCAAACTCCACCCAGATGGGGATTCGAACCGGGAATCCCTAGTGCTGAGAGGAGAACATGCTAAACCACTGAGCCACCGTGCCGCTGGATGGAGGTTATTGCACATCAAATTGAATTTAAAGTTGTTTTACGGAGTGAGGAGTTAATTAGACTGATTACACAGTTTGATCGCCACAGGGAAGAATGACCTCCTGTGGCTCCCAATTGGGCTACCAATCTGAAGGTTGTGGGTTCAAATCCCAGGTCCACTGAAGTTACCAGTGTGGCTCCTTGAGCGAGACCCTTAACCCTCATTGCTCCAGGGATGCTGTGATGAACCCTGTGCTCACCTTGTAAGTCGCTTTGGATAAAAGCATCCAATAAATGACCTAATGTAATGCAAATGTAATGTAAATGTAATGTAATGTAATGTAAATGTAATGTAAATGTAATGTAATGTAATGTAATGTAAATGTAATGTAATTGCAAATGTAATGTAAATGTAATGTAATTGCAAATGTAATGTAATGTAATTGCAAATGTAATGTAAATGTAATGTAAATGTAATGTAATTGCAAATGTAATGTAATGTAATTGCAAATGTAATGTAAATGTAATGTAATTGCAAATGTAATGTAATTGTAAATGTAATGTAAATGTAATTGCAAATGTAATGTAATTGTAATGTAAATGTAAAGTAATTGCAAATGTAATGTAATTGCAAATGTAATTGCAAATGTAATGTAAATGTAATGTAATGTAATTGCAAATGTAATGTAAATGTAATGTAATTGCAAATGTAATGTAAATGTAATGTAATTGCAAATGTAATGTAAAGTAATGTAAATATAATGTAATGTGGAAGACATTGTCCCAGTCTAGGCGTAGTACAATTGATCCGGACGAGTCGACTCAGACTATTCATGAATTCTCGTAAATACAAGTAGAAAACGATGGCCTCGTTATGTCAGCCTCCCGCAACATTAAACCGTTTTAAATCCTTAAAAGTAAAATAAATAAAGTAGGCTGCACGTTTTCGTGACTGCGCGCCAAGCCCACGATTAAGCTATAATAAGAATCGCGACTCCCGATTCCCAAATCCCTTCGAATCCAGAGTCGACTCCTTTCTCGGGATCGACTCCGTGGATCCACCGAGCCAGCAGCTGCTGCGAACGGCGTTGACGCGGACATCGGGGCCGATGGCGTCGGCGGGGGGAGAGGCGATTCGCGGCCGGGCGGAGTAGAGGACCATGGCCGAGGATTACTGGGAGCCCACGGCGGCGGCAGCGGCAGCGGCTTCGGCTTCGGCTTCGGGATCCCGTTGAGAAATTCGGCTAAAGGACAGGCGGAAATCACAAGTCCCTTCCTCGGGTAGGTTGCGGGAAGCCCGCGGCGTCTGAGGCGACGCGGCTCGGACGCTTCAGCCGAGTGCGCCCCGGAGCTCCGGCAGCGGGCGGGCGGGCGGTTGGTCGGTCGGGGGGTCGGGGGGGTAGAGACCGGAGCGCGCCGGATCTCCATGGCGACGGGTGTTGACGTCCAGCTCCGCTAATCAGCTTTTTGGCGGCTTCAAATCCGCTTTTAAAACCATAACGGTGTTTCCGTGGTGTCGGGGGGGGGGAGGGGGGGTGGGTGGGGGGGGGGCGGGACGGAAACAACCGTGACGTCGAAAAGCGTTTTAATTAACAGAGAAGCTTAAAAAAAAAACCCCGCGGGTTTCTTTCAGAATTGCGGGACGCAGGGTTCTCTTCGGGATGGGGAGTTCTAACACCCTGCACTCCCTCCCCGGCCCCGGGGCCCCGGGACAGCGGGACACTGTTAGCGGATTAGTGAGAAAAATACAACGCCGTCAATCGAGGTCACGATGAGAGAGCGGTCAGCCGGTCCGCCTGCATTCAGGTGAGACTCTGAGCCCGAGGGACATCCACAGGGGTGCAGGGTGGAGGACAGAACCAGTGGAGGACGCAGCCTGTTGGGCGACTCAAAGCGCTGACCCGAAGAATGGGGTCGAGGGTACGAGCCTAACTGTTGGGTCCCCCAACTTTTGCTTCCTTGCGTTGATGGGGAGTAGGACATCTGGGGTCATTCTGGGGGCGACTCAAAGCGCTGACCCGAAGAACGGGGTAGAGGTTTCGAGCCTCACTGTTGGGTCCCCTAACTTTTGCTTCCTTGCGTTGATGGGGGGGGGGGGATGGGGGGGGCGGGGGGGGGGGTCGTTCATTAAAGAAAAAAAACCAGTGTGAGGGACGTGTCCATTTGAGCAACTCAAAGTGTTTACCCGAAGAATGGGGTCGAGGGTTCGAGCCTCACGGTTGGGTCCCCCAACTTTTGCTTCCTTGCGTTCGATGGGGAGGACATCTGGGGTCGTTCATTAAGAAAACCAGTGGAGGACGTGTCCAGTTGGGCGAGTCAAAGCGCTGACCCGAAGAACGGGGTCGAGGGTTCCAGCCTCACTGTAGGGGCCCCCAACTTTTGCTTCCTTGCGTTGATTGGGGGGGACATCTGGATCTGGGGTCTGTTCATTAAGGGGAGGAAACCAGTGGAGGACGTGTCAAGTTGGGCGAGTCAAAGCGCTGACCCGAAGAACGGGGTCGAGGGTACGAGCCTCACTGTTGGGTCCCCCAACTTTTGCTTCCTTGCGTTGATGGGGAGTAGGACATCTGGGGTCGTTCATTAAGAAAACCAGTGGAGGACGTGTCCAGTTGGGCGAGTCAAAGCGCTGACCCGAAGAACGGGGTCGAGGGTTCCAGCCTCACTGTAGGGGCCCCCAACTTTTGCTTCCTTGCGTTGATTGGGGGGGGACATCTGGGGTCGTTCATTAAGGAAACCAGTGGAGGACGTGTCAAGTTGGGCGAGTCAAAGCGCTGACCCGAAGAACGGGGTCGAGGGTACGAGCCTCACTGTTGGGTCCCCCAACTTTTGCTTCCTTGCGTTGATGGGGAGTAGGACATCTGGGGTCATTCATTAAGGAAACCAGTGGAGGTCGTGTCCAGTTGGGCGAGTCAAAGCGCTGACCCGAAGAACGGGGTCGAGGGTTCGAGCCTCACTGTTGGGTCCCCCAACTTTTGCTTCCTTGCGTTGATGGGGGGGGGGGGGGGAGTGGGGGGGGCGGGGGGGGGAGGTGGGGGGGGGGGGGGGGGACATCTGGGGTCGTTCATTAAGGAAACCAGTGGAGGACGTCTCCAGTTGGGCAACTCAAAGTGTTTACCCGAAGAATGGGGTCGAGGGTACGAGCCTAACTGTTGGGTCCCCCAACTTTTGCTTCCTTGTCTTGATGGGGAGGACATCTGGGGTCGTTCATTAAGAAAACCAGTGGAGGACATGTCCAGTTGGGCGACTCAAAGCGCTGACCCGAAGAACGGGGTTGAGGTTTCGAGCCTCACTGTTGGGTCCCCCAACTTTTGCTTCCTTGCGTTGATGGGGGGTGGGGGGGGGGGACATCTGGGGTCATTCATTAAGGAAACCAGTATAGGATGCGTCCAGTTGGGCAACTCAAAGTGTTTACCCGAAGAATGGGGTCAAGGGTTCGAGCCTCACTGTTGGGTCCCCCAACTTTTGCTTCCTTGCGTTGATGGGGAGGACATCTGGGGTCATTCATTAAGAAAACCAGTGGAGGACGCTTCCAGTTGGGCAACTCAAAGTGTTTACCTGAAGAACAGGGTCGAGGGTTCAAGCCTCATTGTTGGGTTTGAGCCTCACTGTTGGGTCCCCCAACTTTTGCATCCTTGTGTTGATGGGGAGGAAATCTGGGGTCGTTCATTAAAGAAACCAGTGGAGAATGCATCCAGTTGGGCAACTCAGAGTGTTTACCCGAAGAATGGGGTCAAGGGTTCGAGCCTCACTGTCGGGTCCCCTAACTTTTCCTTCCTTACATTGATGGGGAGGACATCTGGGGTCGTTCATTAAGAAAACCAGTGGAGGACTTGCTCCCTGGGCAAGTCAAGGCGCTGAGCCGATGTTGGGTTCAAGTCTCACTATTGGGTTCGAGCCTCACTGTTGGGTCCCCTTCCTTGCATTGATAGGGAGGACATCTTGGGTCGTTTATTTAAAAAAAAAACATTGCAGAAGGTGTCCAGTTGGGCAAGTCAAAGCATTGACCCGAAAAAGAACCGTTCCACGGTCAAGGGTTCGAGCCTCACTGTTGGGTCCCCTAACTTTTGCTTCCTAGTTTTAATGAGGTCATGGTTCGAGGAGATTGATGGGAGGACATCTTGGGTCGTTCATTAAGCTTTGACCTGAATCCCACGGAACGGGAGACAAGGCATCACAGAACCTACCGCACATACGTTCTACCTTTAACGTCACTGTTGTTAATCCCATTGGTGCACACATCTGTGCACAGAACCCCACACTGAACCCCATCCCACACTTTTGGAATGAACATGAATGCCACCCAACATCAGTTTCTCATCTCATCAGTTCCCTGGCAAAATGTTTCATATATATATACACCCCTCCAGAATTTTGTCTGATTCATTTGGCCAAGCATGTCCCACGCAGGAGGACTTTGGTTGCAGATCGATGGCGCCTCTGAGTGGGAGGATGTCAAGTGGCAGGTTTGTGGGCGTTCCAATACTTTTGCCGTATGGTGCGTCTTTGGCTGGTTCCACTTTCCACTTACAACTCGATGATTCCAGTGAGTGCTGCTTAATGTTTCTACAGAAACCACATGAGAACAGAGTCGCTGTCTCTAACAGAGAACCGTGTCCATGCCGTTAGAATCCGGCGTGGGAGACGGGTGGACCACTTTGGACTGTTATTGTCCTCTGAACATCGCCGAGTTCACCTGCACTCACTCCGACGTATGAATCGTCTTCGGTTCTAGAGCCTCAGAACGTTAAACCTTGACTCTATGGACATCACGTCAGAGCATCGCCTCGGGCCTATCCCGGCAGCTCTGCAGACTCGTTAGTCCACTGGAATTAGAATGCTCTGTCCATCAGAACCGTGTGTGTTTGTAGACCCTTGGTGGTCACAGCCGTGGCACTCTGAGCTTAAATGTATACATCACACCATGATGTATTGGATTCCCGGTTTGAATCCCAATTTGGGTGGGATTTGCATGTTCTCCAGTGTCTGCGTGGGTTTCCTCCGGGTTGTTCTCCGGTTTTCTCCCACAGTCCAAAAACATGGATCGAGGTCAATTGAGTTCTCCAAATTGCCCCATATAGAGTGTGTGTGTGTGTGTGAATGAGTGTGTGCCCAGCGATAGATTGCCCCCATGTCCTGGGTGTATCTGCCCAGCACCCAAAATGTTCTCCCCTGGATGGGCATGGGGAACCCCCCCCCCCACTCCCCCTTGGCCCTTGTAGAGGATAAAGCAGAAGATGGATGGATGGATTTCGATTGGTTTTGCGTTGGCCCTTGTGTTTATGGTTACCATGGCGACGTTCTATCCCTTCTCCTATCCCGTCTCTGTCCTATCCCGGTGCCACCGTTGTATAAAATTGAGCATCTAGCCAAACAACCGAATTGCGTAGTCTACTGCATACTTTAAAGAGAGAACAGTTTGGGGAAGGCCCTGTTCTGTTCCCACGCCATGAGCAACGCTCCTAAAGATATGATTGGCCGAGTTTGAGATTAAGGTCGTAATCCTGTCTGACCCGAGTTCTGTGTGGGTGTCCCCGTACTTTTGTTCATGCCGCGTTGTTCCACTGCGACGGTCCCGTCAGCGCAGTCAGCTCTGTCACGCCGTCGGTGGGTGGCGGTTCCGTCTCGGCGCGGCGGGGAACATGTAAATGGTAACGTGTCATTCCCGTTCCGGGGAAATAAACACAGCTGGGACTTGAGCTCACTGTGGACACGGAACGGCCGCTTTATTAGACACACCACCCTCTGGGTTCTACAGATGTTCAGTTTAAGGGACAATTACAGATCGTTCTGTCTCCAAACGAAATGTCTCCTCCAGGAGGAACACTGAGATTTCCAGAACCTTCACCTTTACATCGTTAAGAGTTTAATGTAATACTGACACACTATACATCCATCCATCCTTTATCTTCTGCTTTATCCTCTATTGGGAGGGGTGGCACGGTGGCTTAGTGGTTTTGCATGTTCTCCTCTCAGCGCTAGGGATTCCCGGTTCGAATACCAATCTGGGTGGAGTTTGCATGTTCTCCCCGTGTCCGCGTGGGTTTCCTCCGGGTTTTCCGGTTTCCTCCCACAGTCCAAAAACATGGATCAAGTCAATTGAATTTCACTTGCCGCATATAGAGTATGTGTGAGTGTGAGTGAGTGTGTGTCCAGTGATAGATTGGCGCCCTGTCCTGGGTGTATCTGCCCAGCGCCCGAAATGTTCTCCCCTGGATGGGCATGGGGAACCCCCCCCCCACCACCCTAATAGAGGATAAAGCGGAAGGTAAAGGTTGGATGGATGAAAAGTGTCATGCCCATCCAGGGGAGAACTCTCTCTGCTCGTCTCCTCTCCGCTCCTGTCTGCTCCTCTCATCTCCTCTTCTCTCCTCTCTCGCCACTCTCTCTCTCCTCTCTGCTCCTCTTCTCTCCTCTCTCTCTCTCCTCTCTGCTCCTCTTCTCTCCTCTCTCTCTCTCCTCTCTGCTCCTCTTCTCTCCTCTCTCACCTCTCTCTCTCTCCTCTCAATTTCAATTTTTTATTATTTTTTTAAATTTAAAAGCTTTATTTGCTCTCTCTCTCCTCTCTGCTCCTCTTCTCTCCTTTACTCTCTCTCTCTCCTCTCTGCTCCTCTCTGCTCCACTTCTCTCCTCTCTGCTCCTCTTCTCTCCTTTACTCTCTCTCTCCTCTCTGCTCCTCTCTGCTCCACTTCTCTCCTCTCTGCTCCTCTTCTCTCCTTTACTCTCTCTCCTCTCCTCTCTGCTCCTCTCTGCTCCTCTCCGCTCCTCTCCTCAGCTGTCAGACAGGAGTGTCCTCATCAGAATGGGAGCACCTCCGTGCTGACAGGGTGAGGCTGTGTGCAGCAGGACGGGCGTTTCAGAAGGTCAGTCCTATCGGTGCGTCACCTTGTGTTCAGGCCGGTGTCAGTCTGCAGAACGTCTGCCCCGTGGCCACCGACCGCACGGCCCTGTTCGGCCCTCCATACGCTCTCAGAACCCGAGTGTCCTTTGGTTTTGGTTCTCCGGCTCGTGGAGGGTGACCGATCTGAAGCGCGACAAAAGCTCCGAGAGGAACCTGGAACGGTGTAGAGAGTGTGGTGCGGTCGCGTCGGGGCGGGACGTTTATTATATAGTTAGAATGATATATAGTTAGTTATTTTTTTAGTTAGTTATTATTTTATAGTTAGTTATTTATTTTTCCAGCAGTTCCTGCATCCGTGATGTTGGAATGAGATGTTGGGATGTGATTTTTAGGACGGGGACGAGCGACGTGATGGAAACCCCCCCCCCCGCCGGTCTCAGATGCTCCAGCGCTTTGCCCACGTCGTCAATTATGCATGAGGCATGAAAGACAAAGCAGACGGCCTGACCTTTAGTCCAGAACGCTCGCTCTCAGGTGCTCGGTACCTTCGGTCCTGCGCATTCGTTCACCAATCACAGCGTAATCGAACCCTGACGCAGTTCCCTGCGGCATTTAACCGGCTTCATAAATAATTCCTCCAGCTCAGATGCTTAACATGAACATCAGCACATCCACCCGCCCTGTTACCCTCACGTCAGTACCGTCCCCAGCCACACGGGGCTGCCGTCACGGTCACAGTGAGGATCCCGCAATTCAGCCCTTTCGGGGGCGAATAAATCCCATAAAGAGGTGTTATTATCCAGACATGTGGCACCTCTTTACGTGATTTATTCACAATAATACACTCGAGGGTCGTATCGCTTTAATAAAACGCTTACAAACACACTATAATAAAAAAAACTAAAACAAGCTTTGATTCAGAAACGCGTTTATTAAAAGAAAAATCGTTAATAATCTGATCTTCCGCGACGTCATCTAGTCCGGTTTTTAAAATAAAGGCTGATCGCTGAGTAACAGGATTCCAGTTTCTCTAACTGCCATCTAGTGGCCAAATTGTCAACAGCAGTAACAGGTATTTTTTTATCGCCGTTGATATTAATCTGTATTTTTTTATCAATTAAAATAATGTATTGTATATCACGCATTGATGACAAACGGCTCAGCCAATCAGATTTAAGGACCGGATCTATCCACCTTATTAGAGTTTGAGGATTGTGGTTGCTGTGGTTGCTGTTGTTGCTCTGGTTGCTGTGGTATTGGACCCGGCTGGACTGCAGGACCTGGACACCGAGTCCGATGTCTGTCCGCCGTCCATCTGGTGGAACCGTCTGATGGAGTTCATGGGTTTTGAGGCGACGCTCTGCGTATTGAACGGATTAATGGCTGGCGCACCCCCGGCGCACCCCCGGCGCTGCAGCCCGGGCCAAACTGCTGGGTCTTCAGAAAGCCTCGGCGCTGGCGTTTCGGGTTTCAGCGCCGGAGCTCCGCTGCCGTGCGTGCCGCGGGGACCGCGCGCTGAACTCCGCTTTCACCATTTCAAGCATCTGATATATTTTTAGCATCGCCCCCTTCGCGCGGAACCTGAAATAACCGCACGGTGGTGTTAATGCGTTCCATGCGGCCTTTTTAAAAAAAATTTTTTTTATTTTTTTTTAGATGTTCCACCTCCACCACGTCCGTTATCTGGATAAATGTTTACGAACAGACTTCTCGTTTTGTGAAGTTCGAGACTCCGCAGCGGAGGGTAAGATTTCAGTACCAACAGTTTAGGGAAGGCTGGGGTTCCGAATCGGCTATTTGTGATTCATAGTGATTTAATTATTGAAAAAATTAATTTCATTGAACATCAAAGAGAATTTTGGGGAAAATAATGTATGCTTTTCACTTTGTAAACAGTTTGGGGAAGGGCACCCCCCCCCCAGGTTCCGTGAAGCCGTGATTGGGAGTTTGGCGTAGAACGTAACCCCATCGTTCTTTTGGAGGTTGAGCGATCATCAAACGTTTTTCTGGAGAATTGGCCGACATTTCCCGTAGAGGGCGACGCGTTCTCCTCTCGGCGCTGGGGATCCGGGTTCGAATCCTGATCTGGGCGGAGTTTCCATGTTCTCCCTGTGTCCGTGCGGGTTTTTTTTTTTTCCGGGTTCTCCGGTTTCCTCCCACTGTCCAAGAACATGGATTCATGGTGAATCGGCTGCTCTAAATTGCCCCATATAGTGTGTGAGTGATTGTGCCCTGAGTTAGATCTGCCCATGGCCCAAAACATTCTCCCCCCTGGATCGGCATGGGGAACTAACCCCCATCGGCAAACACCACCCCCCCCCCCCCCCTGTCCGTGTGGGTTCTCCAGGTTCCTCCCACCGTCCAAAAAATGGATGGTGAATTGGCTGCTCTAAATTGCCCCTATTTAAATTGGCCCATATAGTGTGTGAGTGATTGTGCCCTGAGTTAGATCTGCCCATGGCCCAAAATATTCTCCCCTGGATCGGCATGGGGGACTAACCCCCGTCTGCACCCCCCATGTCCGTGTGGGTTCTCCAGGTTCCTCCCACCATCCAAAAACATGGATGGTGACTTGGCTGCTCTAAATTGCCCCTATGTAAATTGGCCCATATAGTGTGTGAGTGATTGTGCCCTGAGTTAGATCTGCCCATGGCCCAAAACATTCTCCCCTGGATCGGCATGGGGAACTAACCCCCGTCTGCACCCCCCCCCCCCCCCCCCCCCCCCCCCTGTGTCCGTGTGGGTTCTCCAGGTTCTCCTCCCACCGTCCAAAAACATGGATGGTGACTTGCCCCTATATACCGTCCAAAAAAATGGATGGTGAATTGCCCCTATATAGTGTGTGAGCAAGTGTGCCCAGAGATAGATCGGCGCCCGCCCTGCCCTGCCCTGCCCTGCGCCCGAAACGTTCTCCCCTGGATGAGCGTGGGGAATTACCCTCCCCCCACCCAGCGACCCCAGTCGATGGAATCCCTTTGTAGTTTTATGTAAATGAGGTGTTTCTGATTGGATAAAGCCCGAGACTGATTTGCAGAGAGAGGCGGCGCGTTCTTCAGGTTCTCCGGGTGGCCGAGGGCGTCGGCGTCGTTCGCTCCTCTTCGTTTTGCATCTGTTTTGTTTGGGTCTGCCGATCACGCCTCGCCCGTTCACCTGCTGCTGACTCGCCACCGGACCGCGGAGGAGGAGGGCGCCGTCGTCCCGGTCGGCCGTCGGAACGCCACGCTGACGGCAGACGGGCGGCCGGTCGGTTCTGAAGCGAGCAGTTGGTGGTGTTGTTTTTAAAAACAAAAAAAACAACAAAAAAAAAACCCTGGCTCCGTGTTAAAGAGCGGCGCGTGCGCTGCGTATCGGTGCGCCGCCCTCCCCTCCGCCGACCGCCCAACACTAATAAACATGTCCTCCCACACACTCATCTGTCATCTGTGAGACCAAACCCGCGTCCATGGAATCAACACCGACTCTGCGTTTCAAATAGTTTGGGGAAGGCCCTGTGATGTTTCCTCATGACCTCTTCTCCATGTTGCTTTGATCTTTTGGTTTTGCTTTCATGTTCTGAAATCACGCCCCGCTTCCCCGTTTAATCTCCCGCTTCCCCGTTTCTGTTTTAAAATTTTTATTTTTATTTTTTTTATTGTTTTGTGTTTCAGGGCGACTGAACAGTGGCTGCCCCTCCCTCCTCATCGACTCGGCCCTCCCTCCCCCCTCTGATGGAGCGCGTGCGGAAGATCAAGCGGCAGCTGTCGATGACGCTGCGGGGGGGCAGTAGTGGCGACAAGGCTCTGAGTGAGAACATTGGCTCGCAGGACCCAGGAGCACACAGCGACTCCGGTACGGTACAACCCAGAACCCGAAAAAGAACCCACATCCTCGTCCTACGTAAGCATACTGAGTACTGTATGGGGGGTTCCCCATGCCCATGCCCATCCGGGGGGGGGACGTTTCGGGCGCTGGGCAGATACACCCAGGACAGGACGCCAGTCTATCACTGGGCACACACCAACACTATATATGGGGCAATTTAGAGCGGTTCACCTTGAATCCATGTTTCTGGACTGTGGGAGGAAACCGGAGGACCCAGCGTGAGCTCTACCCACGTGGACACGGGGAGAACATGCAAATTCCTACTCGTACTGTATACTCCATTCCATCTCGCGCACACACACACGTTCTAATGATAGAACCCTTTGTTCCACTCAGACCTATCCCAGCAAAAAAAAACAAAAAAAACGGGGGATTCCCGGTTCGAATCCAAATCTGGGTGGAGTTTGCATGTTCTCCCCGTGTCCGCGTGGGTTTCCTCCGGGTTCTCCAGTTTCCTCCCACAGTCCAAAAACATGGATTCAATTGAATTCTGCAAATTGCCCCATATAGAATGTATCTGTGTGAGTGAGTGTGTGCCCTCACCCCCCCCCCCCCCCGACCCTAATAGAGGATAAAGCTGAAGATAATGGATGGATAACGAATCAGAATGAAGATCAGAGTGCTTGACAGTTGTGCATGGTTCTAAGCGGGTTCCTGTTCCCGTGTTCCTCGTTAGTGCTGATTGGTGGACAGTTTAGGGAGTGAAGTCTCACTCTGGATGATTTATCGCCGCTCTCGGTCCTCAGAGCGTCCGCGCTGTGAGGAAAGTGGACCGGTCGTTAATTAAACATCCCCCTGAGTTTGGCATCGCTGCTGTTTTAACGATTGGTGTAGTTTTGCGATGCACACTGCACACCACACCGAACCGTGTTGTGAGGACCGTGTTGTGAGGACCGTGTTGTGAGGACCGTCCTCGTGCGACGCAGACGTGACGGCATGCTGTGAAACTGTGACCTCATCCCGATTGAGTTCTTTGGTTTTTAATTCCGTTTTCCTTTTTTTTCCTTTTTTTTTGTTTTTTTCTGTTTTTTTGTTTGTTTCTTCCCCCTTCTGTCGTCCTCTCTCCTCCGAACCCCGCCTGCTCTCCATCCTCCCGCTGGAACCCAACGGCACCCCTGATTCCTCCTGTTGCGTAACGCTCCGTCCATACATCCCATAATGCTCCCCTCACCGTCCACCTGTCTGCCACCCACCTCTCCTCCCGCTCACATCTCCGCTTTGATCGTCTGTCTGTGTCTTTATGTGTCTGCCGTTTTCGCATCCCACGTCCCGTTCCACCCTCGCATCCATCCTCACATCCATCCTCCTGTTGCCCCTCCCCCCCCCCTCCCCTGCCTTTCCTCTCCCTGTCTCCCAGAGGCCATGCCAGGCGGGGGCAGCGCCACTCTGCGTGGTTCGGTCAGAGGAGCGGGCGGCTCGTTCAGCATGCACTCGCTCCTGCAGTCCTACAGCGGCGCCCTGCATCGGCCGCGCAGCCTGGGACGCAGCCTCAGCTCCTATCTGAACCATACCACACGCCTCGGTATCACACACACACACACACACACACACACACTCACACACACACACACACCATTAATACTGCAATAAAAAACACTGACAGGGTGGAGGTCAATTAAAATAGTTCCAAAGGTGACTACACACTGTGTGTGTGTGTGTGTGATACTGTCTGTCTATGTATGTATTTATGCATGTGTGTGTATATGTATGTGTGGGTGTAAGTGTATGTATATATGTGTGTGTGTGTGTGTGTGTATGTATATATGTGTGGGTGTATATGTATGTATGTATTTATGCATGTGTGTGTGTGTGTGTGTGTGTATGTATATATGTGTGGGTGTATATGTATGTATGTATTTATGTGTGTGTGTATGTATGTATATATATATATATATATATATATATATATATATATATATATATATATATATGTATGTGTGTGGGTGTATATGTATGTATGTATTTATGTGTGTGTGTGTGTGTGTGTATGTGTATGTATATATATATATATATATATATATATATATATATATATATATATATATATATATATATATATATATGTGTGTGTGTGTGTGTGTATATGTATGTATGTATTTATGTGTGTGTGTGTGTGTGTGTGGGTATATGTATGCGTGGGTATATGTGTGTGTGTGTGTGTGTGTGTGTGTGTGTGTGTGTGTGTGAGAATGAGGTGAGTTTCAGTTCAACCTTTACTTTCAACCACTGACATTGTAGAGAGAATGAATCCACACACTCACACACACACACACACACACACACACACACACACACTTTGATGTAGAAAGGTGAGAGACTGGAGTGTGTGAGGTGATCGGTGAGGACGGGGCGTGTCGAATAACACCGGCGCTCTGAATCCTCGCCGCATTCCCGGCTTTGATGTGCCAGCGCCCGGAATTCTGAGGTTGCCAGGTCCTCATTAGTTCAGGTTTAGGATTAAAGTCGGGCTCATCTGTGGAAATGTGCTCTCCCACGCCGCCGCCGCCTTCATGTGAGCTTTCAGTTTGTTTTTATAACATTTACAAAATGTTTTCACTCTGCGTTCCAGGATATGCCAAGACACTCCCCCCTCCACTCCCCCCTCCACCCGCTCATTACACAGAGTCTGTAGTACAGCAATTATTATTAATAAACGAGTCACGATTCCTTTTACATCGCCGTCCCCGCAGTGACTCCGCACCCGAGGACACGTTCCACCCACGTTCTCATGAGCTGTTTTTATTGTAGTCAGTCGCACCGGTCACCTCCACCGAACTCCAACCGGACACACACTGCATTCTGCTCTCGCCTGCAGAGGAACAGAACATGAGAATTCAGACGTTTGCAGAACTTCCACTTCCTGTCTTTGGTCTTTTGTCCTGTTTCTTAAAGGATGTTCTACATTTAAAGAATGTTTTAAGACACTGTTCTCCTCTCTTAGATCGTTAATTGAAGGATGTTGCACTTTAATTTTAAGTTTTGTAATTTTTGGAGAAGGATCTGTTTTCCAGATGAGACAAACAAAATTTTTGAAATTTTTTTATACATTTTTTTTTTTACTGTACAATTATACCATTATAGTGAAATGTGTTTAATTTATTTTATTGGTTGTGAGAATGGGGTGGAAATTTTGTGAATTATTATTATTACTATTTATTTATTTATTTTCTTTTTTTTTTCCCAGAGGGGGAGAGACAGTTTTTTTTTGTAACTATATAATTTTTTTTTTGTTAATTTTATTGGGGGAGACATTGGGGGGGGATCTTTCTTTAAAAAAAAAAATAATAATAATAATAATTTGTCACAATTTTTGGAGAAACAAAAAAATTTGGAGATTTTTTTTTTTTTTAATAATTATAAATAAAAAAAAACATTTTTGGTCAAGGGGTGATAAGTTTTGGAGAATGTTTTAATTGTGCAAATTTTTTGTGGAAAGTCTTTTTTTAATTTTTTTAAATGGTACATTTTTTTTTGTCAATTTATTTAGGGGGAGACTTTTGGGGGAACAAAATCTTTCTTAAAAAAAAAAAATAAAATTTATGTCGCAATTTTTTGGAGAAAACCCTGTTGTGTTGCCGCTTCTAAGCTCGGTGTTTTCTTTGTGCGCAGAAATCGTCCATGAGGACGTGAAGATGGGTTCGGATGGAGAAAGCGACCAGGCGTCGGCCACCTCCTCCGACGAGGTGCACAGCCCGGTGCGCGTGAGGCTGCGCAACAACGCCGGCCGCAAAATATCCACCGAGGTACGGCGAGCGGCGCGCCTCCATAGAACACGTGTGGGCGTTGTTGGTAAAATAAAGCAGCACGTGCGGCTCCGCCCGCAGGGAGCCGGCGACAACGGCAGCGAGGGTTCGACAGATGGATGTAAATTATGCAGGAGGTGCCGTTTAACGCTCCTCGCTCAGAACAGCCGGCTGATCCGCGGGGGGAGGGAGTTTTAACTGAGGAGCGAGGCACCGGGTTTAAGTTCTGAGGACCGGAGCTCACCGGTGAACCTCCCGGTCTGACCTCACTGACCCCCCCCCCTCAGATTTGGGTGTAGTTGTTCTAGGTTAAACGTTCTCGGTGTGGTGATACAGTGTTATCATGATTTATTCACGTCCCGTCTCTCCTCAGGACATCAATAAACGACTGTCCCTGCCGGCGGACATCCGGCTCCCCGACGGCTACCTGGAGAAGTTCAGTTTGAACAGCCCGCTGTTCGACAAACCGCTGAGTCGACGACTGCGCAGGGTCTCTCTGGTAACGGCGTGTCTGATCTCTCTTTCTGTCTTAAATTTAATTTAATTTGGTGCTGTGATTTTTATTTTTGGTGCTGTGATTTTTATTTTTGGTGCTGTGATTTTTATTTTTGGTGCTGTGATTTTTGTGTCTCCCTTTCGTGTGATTATAGGACGGTCTTTCTTTTGTTTGGTTGTTTTTTTATTACACGCTGGTCTCTCTCTTAATTTGTTTTTATTCCTGGGTTTTCCGTCTTGTTGCCCTGTTGATTATCTGCTGGTCTCAATTATGGCCTTATTGATTGCTGGCTGGTCTCTCTTTTGGTCCTGTTGATCACTAACTGGTCTCTTATTTGGTCTTGTTGATTGCTGGTTGGTTTCTCTTTTGGTCCTGTTGATTGCTGGTTGGTCTCTATTTTGGTCCTGTTGATTAGTGTTTGGTCTCTTTTTTGGTCCTGTTGATTGCTGGTTGGCCCCTCTTTTGGTCCTTTTGATTGCTGGTTGGTCTCTCTTTTGGTCCTGTTGGTTTATTTGTTTGGTCTCTATTTAGGTCCTGTTGATTGCTGGTTGGTCTCTCTTTTGGTCCTGTTGATTAGTGTTTGGTCTCTCTTTTGGTCCTGTTGATTAGTGTTTGGTCTCTCTTTTGGTCCTGTTGATTAGTGTTTGGTCTCTCTTTTGGTCCTGTTGATTGCTGGGTGGTCTCTCTTTTGGTCCTGTTGATTGCTGGTTGGTCTCTATTTTGGTCCTGTTGATTAGTGTTTGGTCTCTCTTTTGGTCCTTTTGATTGCTGGTTAAACTCTCTTTTGGTCCTGTTGAGTGCTGGTTGGTCTCTCTTTTGGTCCTGTTGATTATTGTTTGGTCTCTCTTTTGGTCCTGTTGTTTTATTTGTTTGGTCTCTATTTAGGTCCTGTTGATTGCTGGTTGGTCTCTCTTTTGGTCCTTTTGATTGCTGGTTGATCTCTCTTTTGGTCCTTTTTGATTGCTGGTTGGCCCCTCTTTTGGTCCTTTTGATTGCTGTTTGATCTCTCTTTTGGTCCTTTTGATTGCTGGTTGGTCTCTCTTTTGGTCCTTTTGATTGCTGGTTGATCTCTCTTTTGGTCCTTTTGATTAGTGGTTGGTCTCTCTTTTGGTCCTGTTGATTAGTGGTTGGTCGCTCTTTTGGTCCTTTTGATTGGTGGTTCGTCTCTCTTTTGGTCATTTTGATTGCTGGTTGGCCCCTCTTTTGGTCCTGTTGATTAGTGTTTGGTCTCTCTTTTGGTCCTTTTGATTGCTGGTGGTTCTCTCTTTTGGTCCTTTTGATTGCTGGTTGGTCTCTCTTTTGGTCCTTTTGATTGCTGTTTGATCTCTCTTTTGGTCCTTTTGATTGCTGGTTGATCTCTCTTTTGGTCCTTTTGATTAGTGGTTGGTCTCTCTTTTGGTCCTGTTGATTAGTGGTTGGTCGCTCTTTTGGTCCTTTTGATTGGTGGTTCGTCTCTCTTTTGGTCATTTTGATTGCTGGCTGGTCTCTCTTTTGGTCCTGTTGATTGCTGGCTGGTCTTCTTTTTTTTTCATCCTGTCGTTTCCTAGCTGGTCTCTCTTCTTCCGTCCTGATTCTTTAACACTAACTTCATTTGCATGTTCTTTCTTCTCTGCTGACCTGCCTGTGGTCTCATTATCACGTTTTCGTTTCCTTTCGTCTCTCCGGTCCTGTGCTGTCCTTTCCTCTGGTTTGTAATTTGTTGCCCTCTGATTCTCTCTGCCCCCCCCCCCCTTCCTTCATGTGCCTCGTCTGCATTCTTGTGTTATTTATTCAGGGTCAGGTCTGCGACTCTCCTGCTCTGCGTTATCAGGAGGTTGTAACTTTCAGAAGTGCTTTAGTTTGTAGGGCGCTGATAAGGAGACGTGTCCCGAGTGCGGACGCATCTCCTTAAAAATCCTTCTCGCCGGACGTTCGGCTGACGGAACCACACGGCCCAATTAGTTCTGTTAAGACGGTTGTTTATCTCATCGGCATGTTAAGGAAGCGTATCGTGACTCTAAGCACTGAGAACTCATCATAAGGACGTCTGCGGATCCCTCACAGGACCCACGCTGTTCTCTCTGACGGTATCTCTTACGCTGCTGCTGCTGCCGTTTGCCGAAATCTGATTCCCATTAACAGCAAAAAAAATAAAAAATCCGGGTTATTGGCTCCGGGTAGAACCCGTCGTCCTCGGAACCTCTGCGTCCGGGAATGATGTTTTGTTTTTTATTGAAAGCGCATGTGGACCGTTCTCACACTGTGACCTCACCGTCCTGTTTGTTTACAGTCGGAGATTGGCTTCGGGAAGCTGGAGACCTACGTGAAGCTGGATAAACTGGGGGAGGTGAGTGTGTTTAAAGGTGTTACCCCGGTTACGGTCCGAAACCTCAACTTTTTAAACCCATGCACCTGCGGGCCGTATATCTGACGTGACTCTGGGTTTAGCGACTGCGGTTTTATGATGTGTTGTGATGCTTTTCAGGGCACGTATGCCACTGTGTATAAGGGTCGCAGTAAGTTAACAGACAATCTGGTGGCGCTCAAAGAGATTCGCTTGGAGCATGAAGAGGGGGCTCCCTGCACCGCCATCAGAGAGGGTGAGCCTTCAGCCTGCGGCCCGCGGGCCGTGTGATGTATTAGTGATGTGAGAAAGTGTGATGGTCACATGACTTTGATTTTTGAGTATAATATAAACATAGTGATGTCATCTATAGGTGGGGGGGGGGTAGGTCCCCATGCCCATGCCCATCCAGGGGAGAATGTTTTGGGCGCAGGGCAGATACGCCCAGGACAGGGCGCCAAACTATTGCTGGGTGTCTGTGTGTGTGTGTCTGTGTGTGTGTGTCTGTGTGTGTGTGTCTGTGTGTGTGTCTGTGTGTGTGTCTGTGTGTGTGTCTGTGTGTGTGTCTGTGTGTGTGTCTGTGTGTGTGTGTGTGTCTGTGTGTGTGTGTGTCTGTGTGTGTGTGTCTGTGTGTGTGTCTGTGTGTGTGTGTGTGTGTGTGTCTGTGTGTGTGTGTCTGTGTGTGTGTGTGTCTGTGTGTGTGTGTCTGTGTGTGTGTGTCTGTGTGTGTGTGTCTGTGTGTGTGTCTGTGTGTGTGTCTCTGTGTGTGTGTGTGTCTGTGTGTGTGTGTGTGTGTGTGTCTCTGTGTGTGTGTGTGTCTCTGTGTGTGTGTGTCTCTGTGTGTGTGTGTGTCTGTGTGTGTGTGTGTGTGTGTGTCTGTGTTTGTGTGTGTGTGTATCTCTGTGTGTATCTCTGTGTGTGTCTCTGTGTGTGTCTCTGTGTGTGTCTCTGTGTGTGTCTCTGTGTGTGTCTCTGTGTGTGTCTCTGTGTGTGTGTGTGTCTCTGTGTGTGTGTCTCTGTGTGTGTGTCTCTGTGTGTGTGTCTCTGTGTGTGTGTCTCTGTGTGTGTGTGTCTGTGTGTGTGTCTCTGTGTGTGTGTGTGTGTGTCTCTGTGTGTGTGTGTGTGTCTCTGTGTGTGTGTGTGTCTGTGTGTGTGTGTGTGTGTGTGTCTCTGTGTGTATCTGTGTGTGTGTATCTGTGTGTGTGTGTCTGTGTGTGTGTGTGTGTGTCTGTGTGTCTGTGTCTGTGTGTCTGTGTCTGTGTGTCTGTGTCTGTGTGTCTGTGTCTGTGTGTCTGTGTCTGTGTGTCTGTCTCTGTGTGTCTGTCTCTGTGTGTCTGTCTCTGTGTGTCTGTCTCTGTGTGTCTGTGTCTGTGTGTCTGTGTCTGTGTGTGTGTCTCTGTGTGTGTCTCTGTGTGTGTGTGTCTCTGTGTGTGTGTGTGTGTGTCTCTGTGTGTCTCTGTGTGTGTGTGTGTGTGTGCGTCTCTCTGTGTGTGAAACGTGATTTTTTATTTATTTATTTTTTTGTCGTCCGTAACGCATAAAGCCGCTCCGTGTAGCGCGAGACGATGTCTATAAATAAAATGTCCCCCTGATGTCCAGCTGCTGAGGGACGTCACGCTGATCGCTCTCTCACTGTCCCTCCAGTGTCCCTGCTGAAGGATCTGAAGCATGCGAACATCGTGACCCTGCATGACATCATCCACACCCAGAAGTCTCTGACGCTCGTCTTCGAGTACCTAGTGAGCACACACACACACACACACTCACACACACACACACACACACACTCACACACACACACACACACACACGTGCATCATGGGGCAGATTAATCCAGCAGTACGCTACAGTCCCGTATCTACGGGGTAAGACTCTTAAGTTCCACGTCCAGTTCCACGGCTAAATATAAGGTTCAGGGAGTGAATGCTGGGTCCTGCGGGGTCCTCCTCCACCCCGCGCTCTCTTATTTATTTATTTATTTATTTATTAACAGTCGTGTGTTGAAGCGGGAGGAGACGTTCAGGGTTGTGGTCATTTATTTATACGATTTTTTACAATCGTACGTCGTCACAAAGCAGCTTCACAGTGTTATAAACCCTTAAACCCCCACAGAGCAAGACGGAGAGACAGCGGCAAGACAAAACTCACCGTTATGTTGATATTTTAAGGATGAAACCTTGTGAGGACCGGGGCTCAGTGGGGGAGCCATGTACAGATCGTGTGGCGATCATGTGACCCGTATATAACAATTGAAACACTATATACTTATATATAGTGAGGACGTCCCGCCGGTCCAATAGCAAGCCAGGTTCCATCCTGTAATCGTCATGGACAGGGTTCTCCAGCAGAACCGTGGACGGAGGGCTGATGAGGCCGCCGGGAAACAAGAAACGCAGTTAGAGCTAATAAAGCACCGTAATTAAGTAATAATAAAAAAGAATAGGGTTTCGACACAGTGCATCATGTGACTTCAGCATCACTGAATTAATATATACAGGGGCAGATCCTGCAGGGTACTTAGTTGAGAGGGCTCCCTGGAATGGCAATCGTTTCAGGGCCACGCCCTCTACTAATGACGAGCCGGGTGAAGAGGTGGAACGCCAGCACAGACTGATCCCAGATCATCCACCCAACACCACCAACACTCGGATCATCCACCCAACACCAACACTCAGATCATCCACCCACCACCACCCACATCCGGATCATCCACCCAACACCACCCAAACTCGGATCATCCACCCAACACCACCCACACTCAGATCATCCACCCAACACCACCCAAACTCGGATCATCCACCCAACACCACCCACACTCGGATCATCCACCCAACACCACCCAAACTCGGATCATCCACCCAACACCAACACTCAGATCATCCACCCACCACCACCCACACTCGGATCATCCACCCAACACCACCCAAACTCGGATCATCCACCCAACACCAACACTCAGATCATCCACCCACCACCACCCACACTCGGATCATCCACCCAACACCACCCAAACTCGGATCATCCACCCAACACCAACACTCAGATCATCCACCCACCACCACCCACACTCGGATCATCCACCCAACACCACCCAAACTCGGATCATCCACCCAACACCAACACTCAGATCATCCACCCACCACCACCCACACTCGGATCATCCACCCAACACCACCCAAACTCGGATCATCCACCCAACACCAACACTCAGATCATCCACCCAACACCACCCACACTCGGATCATCCACCCAACACCACCCAAACTTGGATCATCCACCCAACACCAACACTCAGATCATCCACCCAACACCACCAACACTCGGATCATCCACCCAACACCACCAACACTCGGATCATCCACCCAACACCACCAGCACTCGGATCATCCACCCAACACCACCAGCACTCGGATCATCCACCCAACACCACCCACACTCAGATCATCCACCCAACACCACCAACACTCAGATCATCCACCCAACACCACCCACACTCAGATCATCCACCCAACACCACCCACACTCAGATCATCCACCCAACACTCAGATCATCCACCGAACACCACCAACACTCAGATCATCCACCCAACACCACCCACACTCGGATCATCCACACACCACCAACACTCAAATCATCCACCCAACACCACCCACACTCAAATCATCCACCCAACACCAACACTCAGATCATCCACCCAACACCACCCACACGCAAATCATCCACCCAACACCAACACTCAGATCATCCACCCAACACCACCCACACTCAAATCATCCACCCAACACCAACACTCAGATCATCCACCCAACACCACCCACACTCGGATCATCCACCCAACACCAACACTCAGATCATCCACCCAACACCACCCACACGCAAATCATCCACCCAACACCAACACTCAGATCATCCACCCAACACCACCCACACTCGGATCATCTACCCAACACCACCCACACGCAAATCATCCACCCAACACCAACACTCAGATCATCCACCCAACACCACCCACACTCAGATCATCCACCCAACACCACCAACACTCAGATCATCCACCCAACACCAACACTCAGATGCTCTGTGTATGTTTTTTAGGATAAGGACCTGAAGCAGTACCTGGATGACTGTGGGAACTGCATCCACATGCACAACGTCAGGGTGAGCGACCACCACGCCAACAAACCTAAATTAATATAAATACATTTTGATTGCTCCGCACCCTAACGAGCTCGTATTGCCCCCTCAATGAGGCTGATTTTACACACGTTCGTTTTTTTTTTTTAAGTGTTAATGAAGTTTGATTTGACCTGACGGCGTCCCCGCAGCGCCCCCTGGGTGTTAATGACGTTGGGTGGTTGTGTGCAGCTGTTCCTGTTTCAGTTGCTACGTGGCCTGAGCTACTGCCACCGGCGCAAAGTCCTCCACCGAGACCTCAAACCCCAGAACCTCCTGATCAACGACCGCGGGGAGCTGAAGCTGGCGGATTTCGGTCTGGCTCGAGCCAAGTCCATCCCCACCAAGACCTACTCCAACGAGGTGGTGACGCTGTGGTACCGCCCGCCGGACATCCTGCTGGGCAGCACCGACTACTCCACGCAGATCGACATGTGGTTCGTGTCTGTCTAAGGTCTCACGTGGGTCTGAGTTGTGTATCTGTGTGTGTGTGTGTGTGCTCTGATCCTCTGTGTGTGTGTGTGTGTGTGTGTGTGTGTGTGTGTGTGTTCAGGGGTGTCGGCTGTATTTTCTATGAGATGGCCACGGGACGGCCGCTGTTTCCCGGATCCACGGTGGAGGAGGAGCTGCACTTTATCTTCAAACTGCTGGGTACTGCAACAATGCTGTCTGTCCCCCCACCCCACCCCCACCCGCACATCACCGCACACCCCGCCCCCACATCACCGCACACCCCCACATCGCTTGACTGTCTCAGAATCATGTGTTTGTACATGTTCATGTGGCTGCATGTCCGCGTCCATGTGTGTCTTGTATGACGTGACCTAAATGTGCATGCAAGTGTGTGTGTGTGTGTGCATGCATGCGTGTGTGTGTAGGTGTTTGTGCACGCGTACGTGTGTGTGTGTGTGTGTGTGTGTGTGTAGGTTTGTGCACATAAGCATGTGCAATCCTGTGTGTCAGTGTGTAGGTTTGTAGGTTTGTGCACGTAAACATGTGCAGTCCTGTGTGTGTGCGTGCGTGCGTGCGTGTGTGCGTGCGTGTGTGCGTGCGTGTGTGCGTGCGTGTGTGCGTGCGTGCGTGCGTGCGTGCGTGCACATGAGCTTGTGCATCCTGTGTGTGTGTGTGTAGGTTTGTGCACGTAAGCATGTGCAATCCTGTATGTGTGTATGTATGTATGTATGTGTGTGTGTATTTGTATGTATGTGTGTGTATATGTATGTATGTGTGTGTGTATATGTGTGTGTGTGTGTGTGTATATGTGTGTGTGTGTGTATTTGTATGTATGTGTGTGTATATGTATGTATGTGTGTGTGTGTGTATGTGTGTGTATATGTATGTATGTGTGTGTATATGTATGTATGTGTGTGTATATGTATGTATGTATGTGTGTGTGTGCATATGTGTGTGTGTGTGTATGTGTGTGTGTGTATATGTATGTATGTGTGTGAATGTGTGTGTGTGTGTGTGTGTGTGTGTGTGTGTGTGGTGCATTCATATGCTTTTTTTGTTTTTTTTCAGGTACACCCACAGAGGAAACCTGGCCAGGAATAACCTCTAATGAAGAATTCATCTCCTATAATTACCCGCGTTACCGTGCCGACTGCCTCCACAATCACACCCCACGGTAAAGAGCGTCCGCGGCAGCGCTCCACTCGTTTACACCACACCTCCACCACGCAACAAAATGATAAGAAACATGCGGAATGAATTGGAATGCTGATTAGAACCCAAAACATTTGCTGTTAAAAAAACAAAAAACAAAACTGCAGCCCCGTTCACCTGCAACCCAGACGGCAGCTTTTTAACCAGCACCTGCAGGGGGAGCCACTCTCCAGGTGCAGAGACAGTGAAGGATCCCCAGTCCAACCCCCCCACCCATCAGACACAGTTAGAACTGTTAATACATGGGGTTCTATTATATTAAACCATCACAGGGTTCTAAAGTTTCTTATGGTACGATGGTGATGTCACAGAGTTCTACTTCACCTGTAAATTTTTGGTTTTTGTTCTTGTTTTGCAGTTTGGACAACGACGGTGTGGACCTGCTCTCCAAACTGCTGCAGGTGCGAGGCCTCCGCCCGGTTCTTTAAACTTAAAGTTTGAGGTTCCGTCACATTGATAATGCTAAGTGAACAGCATGGTTCCGAATCGGCGTCCTTATCGTTTTCTATCGACTCTCCGTCGGTTCCAAGCGATAAAGGAATTCCGTTGGGAACGTGATAAGACTGTTTAATGTGCGTGTGATTTATATTAATGCTCTCGGTCGTTGACCACGTTTTCAATTTCCGCAGTTCGAGGGAAAGAAGCGCATGTCTGCCGAGGAAGCCATGAGACATCCGTACTTCCACTGTCTGGGAGAGCGAGTCCTCACACTGCCTGACAGTAAGAACCACACACCGTCTGTAATACCAACCCGGCTCTCCAGCCTGTCAGGAGGTCCTGAGCTGCAGCGTGTGGCTTTCCCTTCAAACGTCACATCATGTGACCCACAACCCTGTTGGTCTGACGGGTGGGAGGCCTCGATCGGGGACGTTCTCACTGCAGTAGTGAGAGGGACGCCTCCCTGCGCCGTCCACAGCTTCCGTAGAGCCCCGTCTCTCTGTTGGGGAGCAGAAGGGGGCGGGGGCGGTGGTGCTCGTATCACATGGGTGCTCGTATCACATGGCGACCGCGGAACTTGTTGGTTGTCGGGTTCGGATGATTTGAATCTGGTGTAAAATTAGACAGTGTACCACATGGAGGCAGTGTGTGTGTGTGTGTGTGTGTGTGTGTGTGTTATTAATATATTATTATGTTAATAAATGTAAGTATGCTAATTACCTCCCCCCCCTCCCCCCACAGCTACATCCATATTTGCACTTCAAGACATTCAGCTGGAGAAGGAGGCGGGCATGAGGACGAGCTCGATATCTGACTCTGGTGAGTGCAGCCCTGTTACACTTCATCACTCAAGCATGAGGAGGATGAGGATGAGGAGGAGGATGATGGGGAGGACGAAGGCCGTTCTGTCTGAGCTCTTTGCTTTTAAACGGTTATATAACCCCCCGAATGCATGCCAACAGACCGACATCCTCGCCCGAACTAATGCACCTCATTAATCCTCGTTAACGTCATTATGATGTCATAATACAATGCAGGATACTGGGAGAGGCCCCGGGGCTTCTGTAAAGAACCCGAAAAGCATGCGGCAGGTTGTTCTGCAGGACTTCAGGATCTCTGTTTATATACAAAAAACATATTACTATTATTATTATTAATATTATTATTATTATTATTTTTATTACTATATATATATTTTTATTTTATTATTATGTTATTATTATCATGTATTTATTATTATTATTATTATTATTATTATTGTTTATTAATATTATTTTATTATTATTATTATTTATTTATTTATTTTTATTAATAATATCTATTAATATATATTTATTATTATTATTATTATTATTACATTAGGTGGCATGGGGGCGTAGTGTTTTAGAGCTGGAGATCCCGGTTCGAATCCCGATCTGGGTGGAGTGGCCATGTTCTCCCCGTATCCATGTGCCCACAGTCCAAAAACATGGATTTAAGGTGAATTGGCTGCACTTTATTGCCCCTATATAGTGTATGTGTGAGGTGTCCAGCGATGGATTGGCCTGGTGTATCTGCCCAGCTTCTGAAACGTCCCCCCAGGGTGGGCATGGGGAACTCCCCCTACCCCGCCCCCCCCCCAGTAGTGTTTTGCATGTTCTCCTTTTAGAGCTGGAGATCCCGGTTCGAATCCCGATCTGGGTGGCATGTCCATGTTCACGCCACAGTGCAATGCAGGTGTAGATCGTGATGCTCACCTTCAGCCAAAATACCGGGGCCTTCCCCGAACTATCCAGCGCGGGTCTCACTACCCGGGCCCCCACCCGGCGTGTGGCCATGGCGACCGTTCATCATCACAGGTCATGGCTTTCTGTCTGCACTGCTGTTTAACTCACTGTTGTGACTGTTCTCTCTGTGCTCTGCTCGTGCGTCCGTCTCTGCGTTTTGTGTTCCAGAGCTTTTTCAAAGGTGCATAAGGTTTCGGAACACATTAGGTACTGTCAGTTACCCCCCCCCCCCCTTCAGACCGCTACCCCTGTCCCCGCACCGTTTTCTCTCCCGTCTCTCACCGTTCCGTCTGCTTCAACGAAGTCCCGTCACCTGATCCTGTGACTGTGAAACGAACCCCAACACCCCGACGAACCCCCGCTCGCCGGCGATCCTCCGACGCCTCCGACGAGCGGCGTTAAGTGTTTGCATGTGTTCGGGATTAATGCGCCGAGCGCGGGGTCACTTGACGGGGTCCGGCCATTAACTGCCTCTTCAGCTCGGTCCTCGAGAGCCACTACAAGCCTTTGATGTAATCAAAGCAGCGGGAAGACTGTAATTCATCTCACACACACACACACACACACACACACACACACACACACACACACACAATGGCCTCGTCCCTGACCGAAACCTGTTGCCCTCACTTGATGGCAGAACGCGTGTAAGTGTGAACAGCATGGAGTGTGGACATTAAGGGCTCGGCTTATATGCCCACACTTCCCCTGTCCTCCACACGAGGGCAGCGTTCCTCAGTAAGGCCTGCATGTATCACCTTCTCCAGCTCTCCGTGTGACGTCTGATTAAACCGCCAACCTTCCTCCGTTTTTAATCCTCTGACATGCTGCACGTGTTCTCATTTATAACCCCCCCCACCCACCCCTCGCATCATGTACGTCATTTGGCGAAATGCCCTGAACCTATTTTAACGTTTAATCGACTTGCTATGTAAAGAAAGTGACCTTGCAGTGTTTTCGCACTGACCACATGCGGACATGCATGATGGCGTACTCATTCCTATCCCGTCTTTCGAGGAACAGCCCCTAAAATTAAATACTAGCGATGACTCTACAAGCAGACGAGTCAAAATAATAAGTAAAAAAAATTAATAAATACACAAGGAAGGTTAATTATGAGTACCCCGTGGGGTGGGCCGGCACCGGGTCGGTCCTTGCGCAGCGGGGTGGCTCGCTCGATGCGTTTTAGAGTACGCCCCGTTGCCACGGACGCGGCCTCGGATGCTCGGCTCGCTGCCACGCCCTCCCCCGTTCCGTCTTGCGTTGCGTCGCATGGCGTCCTGCCCCGAGTAATGCCTCTCTCTCTCTCTCTCTCTCTCTCTATGTCTCAGTCAACAGCATATCCCAGCGGCAGAGTCTGCTGTTCTGAAACAGCACCACCACGTGGCTGAGCAGCAGCGCGGCAGGACGAGGAGGCCGAACCGAACCTGGATGTGCGACTGATGAAGGAAGCCCTGTTTTTTTTGGTTTTTTATTTCTCTGACTGACTGCAGAACCGTTACGTGGCATTGTCTGTAGAACCGGGGGGTGGGGGGGAAGGGGGGGGGGTCACTAGATGTTTACATGGAAATTTTTTATTTTTTTTTTTTGTATTTATATGGTTTGTGTTTTTGATTATGCACCTCCCCCCCCCCCTTTTTTTTCTCTCCTTTTTTGCATGTACACCGGTAAGCCATGCGCTCCCCCCTACCCCCACCCCGACACCCCCACCCCCCCGAATTGTGGATCGCCAGGCTTCAGCTTTAGTCTTCCTCCTCCGCTTCTCCTCCGCCCGACGGCCCGCCCCCTCCGCCGCGCGGCGAGGCATCGCGAGGCAATGGATTTAACCAAAGATTTTCCCCTCCTCCGTTACGAATTCGCAATCCGATCATCCGCGCTTCCACCCCCCCCCACTCCCCCCACCCTCGCCCCATCCAGCCGCTTTCACACCGCAGCCTCCGCAATATGATGCTATTTTAAAACGTTTACATCTGCGCGTGTTCGCCCGGCTGATCTCCAGATCTGATCCTGAGGAACCCCCCCCTCCCCTCCTAATTAACTTCACCGTCCTGTCCATGTTCTCGTCCTGAGGTCTCTCACCTTGTGAGGCTGCGTCCCGAATGCACTTCTTGGACCACATGCGGAGTCGGCTTCTCGTCTCCGTGAACCTCAGACCCACGTCGAGGACTTTAGAACGGGCTGCATCCCAAATCTGTAACAGGGCTTGCACAGTAAAGTGTCGGCAGTGTCGCCACTGCTCAGTTTGGGAGGGGGGGGTTTAGAACCCGTGTTCGGGATGGGCCCCCGGCATGAGGCCCTCATATACAGATAAGCAGGTTCGGAAATGTGTATGAGAAATGAATGAAGGAAATTAGACTTAGGTGTAATTCCATAAAACAACAGCTGGGGCAAAAGCCAGTGCTCTTGGCGGTTGTGGGGGGGGGGGGGGGGGGGGGGGGGGGGGGGGGGGGGGGGGGGGGGGGGGGGGGGTGGGGGGGGGGGGGGGTGGTGGGGGGGGTGGGGGACATGAAGGGGCAGAGAAATGCCCCCTATACTGCCCGCAAGTTTACCAAATCTTCCATTTCTGATTTTCCAATCTCACCCTTGTGTGTTGGAACACAGCAGGAAGCCGATGCAAGCATGGGGAGAACCTACCAATCGTGAAACCCCCCCCCCCCCAGCCCTGTTCTGTGGTACGGCTTTGTGATGCAGCCTGATGAAGTTTTTTTTTTTTTTTTTTTTTTTTTAACCTGCTGGAAAATGCTGTGAGTGGATGTGATGGGAGCCAATACGAATACCCCATCAGGACCTGTAAACGTGCCGGGACAGGCCTCGGGCCGCGTCCCGTCGAGCGGCGTTCCCTCGTTTCGAGCTCATTTTGTGGATGACTCTGAGATGCGGGCGTGGATCTCGTGGACCGCAGTGCTGTACGGCGTGTGCAGTGGAGTGGAAGGCCGCGGTGGGTTGCCGTGGGGATGGGGACGGGTTCCGCGGAGCCGAGCGGCGCATGGTGCAATCAGAGGAACCCGCTACCGGGCTTTGGGTTCCTGTTATATAACCACTTCTAACTTCTAACGTGCTTATTTTGTACGATATCTACGTTGTTTTTTTTGTTTTGTTTTTTTTCTCTCAGGCGAGTTAACGCGGCTCGCCCGACGCCGAAGGGCCGCAGCATGTCGACCCTCACGGCAGCGTTGTTTTTGCAATAAGTGATGAAGAGCGCAATAAGCGAGCGAGGGGTCTCGGGGGGGAGGGGGGGGGGTTCTCTGTCCGTGATGAAGGGGATTAATCAGATGGATCTTTTATTTTGAGGAAACATTTCTACGCCTCGTTTGTCCTCCCCGCCGTCGTCCTCGGTGTCTGCGGTCCTTTAAGGCCGTGTTTGCGCTGCAGGTCGCCGCGAGTCGAAACGCGTTCCGTTACAATTATTCGGGATTTCAATGTCGGTGCAAACTGTGACGTCGTGTGGAATCAACCGAGGCATGTCGGGATTTAATTCAGCTGAATTTAACGTTACAGCACACACTCGTTAGCACACGTGGTCGGCCACATACTTTTGGTACAGTGGGAACCAAACAGGAACGAATCTTTTATATATATATATATATGTATGTATATGTATTTATGTGTGTATATATATATATATATATATATTTTATATATATATATATATATATATATATATATATATATATATATATATATATATATATATATATATATATATATAAAATATATATAATGTGTGTGTATATATATACATATATATATATATATATATAAATTATATATGAATTATGACGAGTCTTCCCGTAGATTTTTATGCATCCATCTACAAACCAGTCCGTACCGGATGTTATCAGATCATATGGATGGGCTTTGTAGTTCTATAATCACAGATTGTAGTCCTTCCGATTCTCTACATACTTTGTGCTGAGCCTTCAGTCAGGACCCTCACAGAGCAGGTATCATTAGGGTGGTGGATGCTTCTCAGCATGGCGGTGGTGTGTGGTGCCGGTCCGAGTGCTTTAGATCCACGAGATCCTTCGAGAACAGCAGTAGGTGGAGCAACAGACTGTGACTGTGGAACTACAACCTCCATCTGTATGATCAGTGGATGTAATAATGTGGCCGATAAATTTTTTTAAAGTATAAAACCTTGTGTGTATGTATGTGTGTGTGTGTGTGTGTGATGTAACGTCGTCAAGTCTCGACCTGCAGCGTGAACGCTCCGCACCCCTCGTTCCTCTGAAGGACTGTCGATGGCGTCGTCGTGGAGATCTGAGCCTATAGAGATTCTGCTTCAGCTTATTTTTATACACGGCCTTCGTAAAGAGCCACAGAACGGATCAGTATTAATGGGTTTGGGAGCCACGCCCGTCGCCGGGCGCCTCCCTCGCCTCGTCGTCGTGTGCCCATGTTGGTGTTTTCAGGCCAGGCCGGGGGGACGTCTCACTTTCCGGCCTGTTTTTCTGTATCGTTTGTGCATTTTTATTTTTTTTTTTTATTTATTTTATTTTTTTTTTTTTTAATGGCATCACCTGAAGAAAAAAAAAAAAAGCAATACCCTGTGTAGATGTGTGAAGCGAGCACTGCCTGTCCGTCTGTCCATCGTGTCTAAAGGCCCCGCCCCCCTGCGTCCACCGTACAGACTTGGTGTCCTCGCTCTGGCAGCAATAGCTCGTCCTCTTATCCAAAGTGTCGGATGGAACTCCCGAAAGCTCCCCGCCGTGGACTGAACCGGGCTGAAACATGGCTGACTGTTATTTCCAGAATCTTCCGGACGTTCTCCGTGCCTGCAGACGGCGCCGAAGCAGGAAGCCCACGAGTCTCTCCACCTCGTATCGTTCTGTTGTTTCGTTGTTTTTTTTTGTTGTTTTTTTGTTTTTTTTTGTGCATAAAATGTGAATTCTGTTTTCAGGCAATACAATCGTCAGCCCCAACTTTAACACTGCTGCGTTTCTTTGATTCGTTCTCTTATTTACCGTCGACGGCGGGTTTTAGATCCCGATCCGGGTGTGAGAGCTCATGTAAACCCCATCGACAGAAGTGTCAGGACACCTCTCAATGTTTAAATAGTAAATTAAAATAGTAATTTTTATATTAGTAGTTTAAATAGTAATTATTTTCATTCATTCATTCATTATCTTTCGCTTTATCCTCTATTAGGGTTGCAGGTTGGGGGGGGTTCCCCATGCCCATCCAGGGGAGAACGTCTCGGGCGCTGGGCAGATACACCCAGAACAGGGCACCAATTCATCGCTGGACACACTCACACACACACACTCTATATGGGGCAATTTGGAGAACTCAATTGACTTGATCCATGTTTTTGGACTGTGGGAGGAAACCGGAGAACCCGGAGGAAACCCACGCAGACACGGGGAGAACGTGGAAACTCCACCCAGATTGGGATCTGACCTCGGAGCAGAGTCCTGACCTCGAACCACAGCAGAGACTGAGAGACAGGACATCAGGTCCAACATCGGTGTCTGACCCACAAACTCCCACAGATTAAATCTTAATAGATGAAGTGAACGCACAAAATACGGTGGCTTAGTAGTTTAGCATGTTCTCCTCTCATCGTTAGGGATTCTCGGTTGGAATCCCAATCTGGGTGGAGTTTCCATGTTCTCCCCGTGTCTGCGTGGGTTTCCTCCGGGTTCTCCGGTTTCCTCCCACAGTCCAAAAACATGGATCAAGTCAATTGAATTCTCCAAATTGCCCCATATAGAGTGTGTGTGTGTGAGTGAAAGTGCTGGACACCTACAGGAACTATTATGACATAAGTTGGTTCCCTATTTGTGCGTCCATTCATTATCTTCCAGTTTATCCTCTATTAGGGGGGGGGGGGGTTCCCCATGCCCATCCAGGGGAGAACGTTTCGGGTGCTGGGCAGATACACCCAGAACAGGGGGGCAATCTATCACTGAACACACACATTTTTAGATAGTGGCAATTTGTTTTTTGGACTCAAGGAAACCAGGTTTCTACCATCAACAACCAGCGTGTTTTTCCTTGCCGCTATCTCCTGGGTCTGTTGCTCCGGTGGATCAGTTTTCAGAACCCTGTGAACGGGTTCAAACGGGACCTGTTCTCCACGGACATCACGAGGACAAACAAAGACAGCAGAAAGTGTCCGCCTCAGCGTCCGACTCGATCTGGCATCGATTGTTCGAACTGTGCAACGCTGACAGCCGTTCGTCGTCTACTTCCGATCGACTGCTTTGGTCTGCCGGTCTGCGCCATGGCCGCACGTGCGGTGTTTTCGGAGGCGGTGAGGTCGGTTTTGGAAACGTGGCCCGTTTTACAGGTCATTACATTTCATCTCATCTAATTTAATTTAATCTAATCTAATCTTAACTAACGTTTTAATCTCTAATCTACAACCTGCGATCAGGGATGAGGAGTGACGTCATGCCGGACGCTCCGAGCGACGGACGGCATCTCGCGCCTGTTCACGTGTTTCACTGTGTTCTGTTTTTATACTTTAATAAGAATATAATGTTCTGTTTTTATACTTTAATAAGAATATAATGTTCTGTTTATGTTTCTATAATAATATAATATTCAGATTATATATTTCTATAATAATATAATGTTGTGGCGGCACGGTGGCTTAGTGGTTTAGCATGTTCTCCTCTCAGCGCTAGGGATTCCCGGTTCGAATCCCCATCTGGGTGGAGTTTCCATGTTCTCCCCGTGTCTGCGTGGGTTTCCGCCGGGTTCTCCGGTTTCCTCCCACACTCCAAAAACATGGATCAAGTCAATTGAGTTCTCTAAATTGCCCCATATAGAGTGTGTCTGTGTGAGTGAGTGTGTGCCCAGCGATGGATTGGCGCCCTGAACAGCGCCCGAGACGTTCTCCCCTGGATGGGCATGGGGAACCACCCCCCCCCCCCACCCGCAACCCTAATATAGGATAAAGCGGAAGATAATGAATGAATATAATGTTGTTTTTATATTTCTATAATAATACAATGTTCTAAGGGCGGCACGGTGGCTTAGTGGTTTAGCATGTTCTCCTCTCAGCACTAGGGATTCCCGGTTCGAATCCCCATCTTGCTGGAGTTTCCATGTTCTCCCCGTGTCCGCGTGGGTTTCCTCCGGGTTCTCTGGTTTCCTCCCACAGTCCAAAAACATGGATCAAATCAATTGAGTTCTCCAAATTGCCCCATATAGAGAGTGTCTGTGTGAGTGAGTGTGTGCCCAGTGATAGATTGGCGCCCTGTCCTGGGTGTATCTGCCCAGCGCCCGAAACGTTCTCCCCTGGATTGGCATGGGGAACCCCCCCCCCTCCCCCCCGACCCTAATAGAGGATAAAGCGGGAGATAATGAATGAATACAATGTTCATATTTATATTATATATTTCTATAATAATATACTGTTTTTATATTTCTATAATAATATAATTCAGTGCTGACTGTGAGAACCTGTTGGGTTGCAGATTGCAGTGGATAACGGGTTCGGCGGCCCGTGCAGTCAGCAGAAGGCCGAGTGGATGGTGGATGCGGTTCAGCAGTACTTCCATGACAACAGTAAGCGTGGGTTTGATGTTGATGCACGTGGGTTTGGTTTGGACGCCGCACTGACTGTGCCATGACTTTGCGTGGAAGCCGCGTGAACCCCGCGTGGAGTGGGTGTTAACATGTCGTGTGTGTGTGTGTGTGTGTGCAGGGGCTCTGGAGCAGGACGAGGTGGAGGACTTGGTGTCAGAGCTGATGAATAACGAGTTCGACACGGTGGTGGATGATGGCAGTTTACCAGAGGTGAGAGTCAATACAGAAATGCACCACAAGAGGGCGTGCAAGTTGGTCTAACGTTCCTTCTATTGGCAATAATATGTATTGTTTTTTTTTGTTTTTTTTATTATTATTATTTTTTTTTATGAATGTTGTCATGGTGATCCTGAGGCCTTCTGGTGATTGATTAATTAATTAAAAAAAAATGTAACAGCAATTTATTTGCAAAAACAATTAATCGTTTTATTACTATGTCTTAAGGTGATTATAAAGTGTATATAAACATTTGCAGAGTATGTCATGGTAATTAAAGCCACGGTGTAGTTTGTATAGGAAACACTGACACGGTCACACACACACGCGCACACACACACACACACACACACACACACACACACACGTATTTATGAGATTTAGATTGATCACATCACTCAGGCTTTAGTTATCCTGTTTATAATGGTCCTGTTTCAACAGAGAATCATTAGCTTTGTTTAATTCGCTGGAGTAATTGCTTTTAATTAACTGCTTTCTCTGTGTGTGTGTGTGTGTGTGTGTGTGTGTGTGTGTGTGTGTGTGTGTGTGTGTGTGAAGGTTGCTCACAAACTGTGTGCAATGTTCCAGCAGTGTCAGCAGGGAAAACTAGCCGAGGTCAAAGAGACCATCGGGCAGCTGACTGCGAAGAAAAGTCTTGGAAGGGCAAAGGTCACCCCTGTCAAAGCTGCGACAGAGGAGGACGATGATGATGATGATGAAGAAGAGGTGTGTGTGGTTTCTTTTTGTATTATTATATAGAGTACAAAATATTATACTGTAGCTGTAAGGTTTTTCTTTAAGTTTTTTACCCAAAAATGACGTCTTAGTATAGCCTTACGTTTTTTACCAAAAATGACGTCTTACTATAGCCTTACGTTTTTTACCAAAAATAACGTCTTACTATAGCCTTACGCTTTTTACCAAAAATAACGTCTTACTATAGCCTTACGTTTTTTACACAAAAATGACGTCTTACTATAGCCTTACGTTTTTTGCCCAAAAATGACGTCTTACTATAGCCTTACGCTTTTTACCAAAAATGACGTCTTACTATAGCCTTACGTTTTTTACCAAAAATGACGTCTTACTATAGCCTTACGTTTTGTACCAAAAATGACGTCTTACTATAGCCTTACGTTTTTTACCAAAAATAACGTCTTACTATAGCCTTACGTTTTTTACACAAAAATGACGTCTTACTATAGCCTTACGTTTTTTACACAAAAATGACGTCTTACTATAGCCTTACGTTTTTTACACAAAAATGACGTCTTACTATAGCCTTACGTTTTTAACCAAAAATAACGTCTTACTATAGCCTTACGTTTTTAACCAAAAAAGACGTCTTACTATAGCCTTACGTTTTTTGCCCAAAAATGACGTCTTACTATAGCCTTACGCTTTTTACCAAAAAAGACGTCTTACTATAGCCTTACGCTTTTTACCAAAAAAGACGTCTTACTATAGCCTTACCTTTTTACCAAAAATGACGTCTTACTATAGCCTTACGTTTTTTTACCAAAAATGACGCCTTACTATAGCCTTACGTTTTTCGCCCAAAAAAGACGTCTTACTATAGCCTTACGTTTTTTACCAAAAATGACGTCTTACTATAGCCTTACGTTTTTTACCCAAAAATGACGTCTTACTATAGCCTTACGTTTTTTTACCAAAAATGACGTCTTACTATAGCCTTACGTTTTTTGCCCAAAAAAGACGTCTTACTATAGCCTTACGCTTTTTACCAAAAAAGACGTCTTACTATAGCCTTACGTTTTTTACCAACAATGATGCCCAAAAATTACGTCTTACTATAGCCTTACGTTTTTTACCAAAAATGACGTCTTACTATAGCCTTATGTTTTTTACACAAAAATGACGTCTAACTATAGCCTTACGTTTTTTACCAAAAAAGACGTCTTACTATAGCCTTACGTTTTTTACCAAAAAATGACGTCTTACTATAGCCTTACGTTTTTTACCAAAAATGACGTCTTACTATAGCCTTACGTTTTTTACCCAAAAATGACGTCTTACTATAGCCTTACGTTTTTTTACCAAAAATGACGTCTTACTATAGCCTTACGTTTTTTGCCCAAAAAAGACGTCTTACTATAGCCTTACGCTTTTTACCAAAAAAGACGTCTTACTGTAGCCTTACGTTTTTTTTACCAAAAATGACGTCTTGCTATAGCCTTACGTTTTTTACCAACAATGATGCCCAAAAATGACGTCTTACTATAGCCTTACGTTTTTCACCAAAAATAACGTCTTACTATAGCCTTACGTTTTTTACCAAAAAAGACGTCTTACTATAGCCTTACGTTTTTCACCAAAAATGACGTCTTACTATAGCCTTACGTTTTTTACCAAAAAAGACGTCTTACTATAGCCTTACGTTTTGTACCAAAAATGACGTCTTACTATAGCCTTACGTTTTTTACCCAAAAGTGACGTCTTACTATAGCCTGACGTTTTTTACCCAAAAATGACGTCTTACTATAGCCTTACGTTTTTTTACCAAAAATGACGTCTTACTATAGCCTTACGTTTTTTACCAAAAATGACGTCTTACTATAGCCTTACGTTTTTTATCCAAAAATGGCGTCTTACTATAGCCTTACGTTTTTTACCCAAAAAAGACGTCTTACTATAGCCTTTGACGTCTTACTATAGCCTTACGTTTTTTATCCAAAAATGGCGTCTTACTATAGCCTTACGTTTTTTACCCAAAAAAGACGTCTTACTATAGCCTTACGTTTTTTACCCAAAAGTGACGTCTTACTATAGCCTTACGTTTTTTACCCAAAAATGACGTCTTACTATAGCCTTACGTTTTTTACCAAAAATGACGTCTTACTATAGCCTTACGTTTTTTATCCAAAAATGGCGTCTTACTATAGCCTTACGTTTTTTACCCAAAAATAACGTCTTACTATAGCCTTACGTTTTTTACCCAAAAATGACGTCTTACTATAGCCTTACGTTTTTTTACCAAAAATGACGTCTTACTATAGCCTTACGTTTTTTTCCAAAAATGGCGTCTTACTATAGCCTTACGTTTTTTATCCAAAAATGACGTCTTACTATAGCCTGACGTTTTTTACCCAAAAATGACGTCTTACTATAGCCTTACGTTTTTTACCCAAAAATGACGTCTTACTATAGCCTTACGTTTTTTTACCAAAAATGACGTCTTACTATAGCCTTACGTTTTTTACCAAAAATGACGTCTTACTATAGCCTTACGTTTTTTACCAAAAAAGACGTCTTACTATAGCCTTACGTTTTTTACCAAAAATGACGTCTTACTATAGCCTTACGTTTTTTACCCAAAAATGACGTCTTACTATAGCCTTACGTTTTTTTACCAAAAATGACGTCTTACTATAGCCTTACGTTTTTCACCAAAAATGACGTCTTACTATAGCCTTATGTTTTTTACACAAAAATGACGTCTAACTATAGCCTTACGTTTTTTACCAAAAAAGACGTCTTACTATAGCCTTACGTTTTTTTACCAAAAAAGACGTCTTACTATAGCCTTACGTTTTTTACCAAAAAAGACGTCTTACTATAGCCTTACGTTTTTTACCAAAAATGACGTCTTACTATAGCCTTACGTTTTTTACCCAAAAAAGACGTCTTACTATAGCCTTACGTTTTTTACCCAAAAATGACGTCTTAGTATAGCCTTACGTTTTTTACCCAAAAATGACGTCTTTCTATAGCCTTACGTTTTTTACCCAAAAAAGACGTCTTACTATAGCCTTACGTTTTTTACCCAAAAATGACGTCTTACTATAGCCTCACGTTTTTTTACCAAAAAAGACGTCTTACTATAGCCTTACGTTTTTTACACAAAAATGACGTCTTACTATAGCCTTACGTTTTTTACACAAAAATGACGTCTTACTATAGCCTTACGTTTTTCACCCAAAAATGACGTCTTAGTATAGCCTTACGTTTTTTACCAAAAAAGACGTCTTACTATAGCCTTACGTTTTGTACCAAAAAAGACGTCTTACTATAGCCTTACGTTTTGTACCAAAAATGACCTCTTACTATAGCCTTACGTTTTTTACCCAAAAGTGACGTCTTACTATAGCCTTACGTTTTTTACCAAAAATGACGTCTTACTATAGCCTTACGTTTTTTACCCAAAAGTGACGTCTTACTATAGCCTTACGTTTTTTACCCAAAAATGACGTTTTTTACCCAAAAATGACGTCTTACTATAGCCTTACGTTTTTTACCCAAAAGTGACGTCTTACTATAGCCTTACGTTTTTTACCAAAAATGACGTCTTACTATAGCCTTACGTTTTTTGCCCAAAAATGACGTCTTACTATAGCCTTACGTTTTTTACCAAAAATGACGTCTTACTATAGCCTTACGTTTTTTATCCAAAAATGGCGTCTTACTATAGCCTTACGTTTTTTACCAAAAAAGACGTCTTACTATAGCCTTACGTTTTTTACCAAAAATGACGTCTTACTATAGCCTTACGTTTTTTACCCAAAAATGACGTCTTACTATAGCCTTACGTTTTTTTACCAAAAATGACGTCTTACTATAGCCTTACGTTTTTTACCAACAATGATGCCCAAAAATGACGTCTTACTATAGCCTTACGTTTTTCACCAAAAATGACGTCTTACTATAGCCTTATGTTTTTTACACAAAAATGACGTCTAACTATAGCCTTACGTTTTTTACCAAAAAAGACGTCTTACTATAGCCTTACGTTTTTTTACCAAAAAAGACGTCTTACTATAGCCTTACGTTTTTTACCAAAAAAGACGTCTTACTATAGCCTTACGTTTTTTACCAAAAATGACGTCTTACTATAGCCTTACGTTTTTTACCCAAAAAAGACGTCTTACTATAGCCTTACGTTTTTTACCCAAAAATGACGTCTTAGTATAGCCTTACGTTTTTTACCCAAAAATGACGTCTTTCTATAGCCTTACGTTTTTTACCCAAAAATGACGTCTTACTATAGCCTCACGTTTTTTTACCAAAAAAGACGTCTTACTATAGCCTTACGTTTTGTACCAAAAATGACGTCTTACTATAGCCTTACGTTTTTTACCAAAAAAGACGTCTTACTATAGCCTTACGTTTTGTACCAAAAATGACCTCTTACTATAGCCTTACGTTTTTTACCCAAAAGTGACGTCTTACTATAGCCTTACGTTTTTTACCAAAAATGACGTCTTACTATAGCCTTACGTTTTTTACCCAAAAGTGACGTCTTACTATAGCCTTACGTTTTTTACCCAAAAATGACGTTTTTTACCCAAAAATGACGTCTTACTATAGCCTTACGTTTTTTACCCAAAAGTGACGTCTTACTATAGCCTTACGTTTTTTACCAAAAATGACGTCTTACTATAGCCTTACGTTTTTTGCCCAAAAATGACGTCTTAGTATAGCCTTACGTTTTTTGCCCAAAAAAGACGTCTTACTATAGCCTTATGTTTTTTTTACCAAAAATGACGTCTTGCTATAGCCTTACGTTTTTTACCAACAATGACGCCCAAAAATGACGTAAAAAACGTAAGGCTATAGTAAGACGTCATTTTTGGTAAAAAAAACGTAAGGCTATAGTAAGACGTCATTTTTGGGTAAAAAACGTAAGGCTATAGTAAGACGTCATTTTTGTGTAAGACGTGTTTTTTGGTAAAAAGCGTAAGGCTATAGTAAGACGTCTTTTTTGTGTAAAAAACGTAAGGCTATAGTAAGACGTTATTTTTGGTAAAAAACGTAAGGCTATAGTAAGACGTCTTTTTTGGTAAAAAGCGTAAGGCTATAGTAAGACGTCATCTTTGGATAAAAAACGTAAGGTTATAGTAAGACGTCATTTTTGTGTAAAAAACGTAAGGCTATAGTAAGACGTCATTTTTGTGTAAAAAACGTAAGGCTATAGTAAGACGTCATTTTTGTGTAAAAAACGTAAGGCTATAGTAAGACGTCATTTTTGGGTAAAAAACGTAAGGCTATAGTAAGACGTCATTTTTGTGTAAAAAACGTAAGGCTATAGTAAGACGTCATTTTTGTGTAAAAAACGTAAGGCTATAGTAAGACGTCATTTTTGGGTAAAAAACGTAAGGCTATAGTAAGACGTCTTTTTTGGGAGAAAAACGTAAGGCTATAGTAAGACGTCTTTTTTGGTAAAAAACGTAAGGCTATAGTAAGACGTCTTTTTTGGTAAAAAACGTAAGGCTATAGTAAGACGTCTTTTTTGGTAAAAAACGTAAGGCTATAGTAAGACGTCTTTTTTGGGTAAAAAATGTAAGGCTATAGTAAGACGTCATTTTTGGTTAAAAAACGTAAGGCTATAGTAAGACGTCATTTTTGTGTAAAAAACGTAAGGCTATAGTAAGACGTCATTTTTGGATAAAAAACGTAAGGCTATAGTAAGACGTCATCTTTGGGAGAAAAACGTAAGGCTATAGTAAGACGTCATTTTTGGTAAAAAACGTAAGGCTATAGTAAGACGTTATTTTTGGTTAAAAACGTAAGGCTATAGTAAGACGTCATTTTTGGGTAAAAAACGTAAGGCTATAGTAAGACGTCTTTTTTGGGAGAAAAACGTAAGGCTATAGTAAGACGTCATTTTTGGTAAAAAACGTAAGGCTATAGTAAGACGTTATTTTTGGTTAAAAACGTAAGGCTATAGTAAGACGTCATTTTTGTGTAAAAAAATGTAAGGCTATAGTAAGACGTCATTTTTGTGTAAAAAACGTAAGGCTATAGTAAGACGTCATTTTTGGGTAAAAAACGTAAGGCTATAGTAAGACGTCTTTTTTGGTAAAAAACGTAAGACTATAGTAAGACGTCATTTTTGGTAAAAAGCGTAAGGCTATAGTAAGACGTCATTTTTGGTAAAAAACGTAAGGCTATAGTAAGACGTCATTTTTGGTAAAAAACGTAAGGCTATAGTAAGACGTCATTTTTGGTAAAAAACGTAAGGCTATAGTAAGACGTCATTTTTGGTAAAAAACGTAAGGCTATAGTAAGACGTCATTTTTGGGTAAAAAACGTAAGGCGTCATTTTTTGGTAAAAAAATGTAAGACGTCTTTTTTGGTAAAAAACGTAAGGCTATAGTAAGACGTCTTTTTTGGTAAAAAACGTAAGGCTATAGTAAGACGTCATTTTTGGGAGCAAAACGTAAGGCTATAGTAAGACGTCATTTTTGGGTAAAAAACGTAAGGCTATAGTAAGACGTCATCTTTGGGAGAAAAACATAAGGCTATAGTAAGACGTCATTTTTGGTTAAAAAACGTAAGGCTATAGTAAGACGTCATTTTTGTGTAAAAAACGTAAGGTTATAGTAAGACGTCTTTTTTGGTTAAAAAAACGTAAGGCTATAGTAAGACGTCTTTTTTGGTTAAAAAAACGTAAGGCTATAGTAAGACGTCATTTTTACCAAAAATGACATCTTACGTTTTTTACCAAAAATGACGTCTTACTATAGCCTTACGTTTTTCACGTCTTAGTATTAGTAAGACGTCATTTTTGGTTAAAAAAAAGTTTATGGTGATAAAGAAAAACAGAAGCCTCATTCGTTGTGATGTTGATCTTTATTTCAGTCGATGGAGTGCGATGGCGCCGTCGCTCCATCCAGCAGCGCAGCACCGATACAGCAGCCGCCAGCGTCTTCAGCAGCGGCTCCAGAGGAGGACGACGGCTGGACGGTGGTGCGAAAGAAGAAATAAAGCCCCCGCGCCGCAGCAGTACCTGTCTTTCTAAAGGTGCTGCGTTTGTTTACTGCGGTCTAACTGAAGCAGAACGCAGCATGTCTTTCGTTCCTCGCGCTCTGATTGGCTTGTGTTGGTCTTTAAATTATACAAAATGTAAATTAATTTATTTTTACAGAAAAACTGCTGCGCTCTGCTTCTGTACACAAGACATTAAGACTTACCTTTATGGTGTTTTATAACGTTGTCTTGTTCTGTGCGCCCTCTTGTGGACACATTGAGATACACAGCTCAGTACATAGTGTTGAATCTGTAAGAAAACGCTTGCCCCACTAACAGCCTCCGGTTCAGGGCATCACAGTGTGTTAATGTGCTGATCACTGTTCAGCTCCTCCCCCCACACAGATGGACTTTGTAGTTCCATAGTTACATTTTGTAGTCCATCTGTTTTTCTATGTATTGTATATCCCCCCTATACTCTGTTCCCTGATGATAAGGACTTAATTATCAGGATGCACCGCTGTTTGTTTCCACCAGAGGGCGCCAGAAATGCGAAAGCCAGACGGGTTTTAATGTTCAGTAAGTTCTTTATTCTCTTTAGTTTAACAGATACGGGTCTTTAAGTTCAGTCTTCACACCGGAAACTAATATAAAAAGGTCAAGGGGGTGCTGTTTATTTTTTAAATACGTTCCTCTGTAGGGTATCAAGGCACTATCAGAACATATAAACCATGTGACCGCTTCACACACACACACACACACACACACACACACACACACACGACGAGATCGGACGTTGCTTTAGAAAAGTGTGCAGATTTGAGGTTTTGCATCTTTAGAAATACTCTGTGCTTGACGCTGCGTTTCTTTATTATTATTATTACTGCAGTGTTTCCACCCCGCGCCCTGCTTACTCCTCGGAGCGCGGCGGGCGGGCGGGCGGCGGCGGGGGGTTAGGAGTGTAACCAGGGGTGCTGCAGACATTCGGCCGCGGTGGCTCGCTTCTCGGGGACGAAGTGCAGCATGGTGAGGAGGAAGTCGCTGAACTGGGCCGCCTGCTCCAGCGGCCACTCGTATTTCTCCAGCAGCACCTCGAACAGACCCCACGGCTTCAGGTTACTGATGTGCCGCAGCTCACCTGTGAGCACACACACACACACACACACAGGGTCTTAACTGGGACCAATCAGCAGCCGCACCCGTTTTAATAAACAAGATGTTTGCGGCGAAGCTGCTGATTGGTCAGTTTTGTAAACGTGCTGCTTGATGTTTTGTATGGACTGTGTGCTTCACCTCGTACCGCACGCTCTCTGGGGTCAGGACGGGGGTGTGGGGTGGGAACAGGGTGCGCAGAGCAGCACCTTCTGTTTCGGGTTGATTGGTCAGTCAGACGTTTGTTCTTTAACACTGATGGGGGGGGGGGAGCAGGTGGATGTTGTGCTGCAGGTCTTTGAGCATCACACTCGTTTACATTTCATTATTGGAGATGCTGATTAAACACTAAACACAACAGCCACCGGCTCCACCCCCCCCCCCCCCCCAAATCAGTGTTTAAGAACAAAGTGATGAGAGTCGTTAAGGTCTCGCTCATCAATCAACCTGAAGTTCCAGCTCTGCAGACTCGGTTCGAACCCAACACCTCTGTCCCGACCCCAGACGGGGGCATCACTGTGCACCCAACACCTCCGCCCTGGACGGGGGCGTCACTCTGCACCCAACCCCTCGTCGTGTGGTCCGAACCTGAGGGCGTGCGGTACGGTACGAGGTGACGATAACTTTAAACCTGTTCACGTAAAAGAGCATCTGCACTGGGGCCTGTCCCGTCCCTGAACCTTGTGCTCTGAACATCATTAGAAACCCTGAGGGTTCAATAAACGCTGACGTTCTTCACCCGTCTGTCTTTATTCTTAAAATCTAAAGCAAAAAAGTGATGAGTGTTGTATACAGTACCTGTCCAAGTTAGGCCACGCCCCCTTTCAGCTCCACTTGCTGTAACGGTGGACTTTGTAGTTCTACAGTTCCAGACTGTAGTACATACTGTGTTCTCTGTTATAATGCTCAGAACCCCGATAGTACCACCACAGAGCAGGGGTTATTTGGAGCCTATCCCTGCAGTGTCACTGAGGTGTTTAAATTATGCACTAAACTCCCCCCCCCCCCCCACCCAAATGATACCTGTTCTGTGATGCTGCTGAGAACCAACAGGGGACTAACAACAACAAAGAACACAGAGGGACTACAGTCTGTAAGTGGAGGGGGGTAAAGGGGGCGTGTCCAAACTTTGGACAGGTAGCTGTACCTGGTGAGGACGCTCTTACCTCGGCGTGTGAAGTACTCTCTGGAGTATCGTCCCGAGAGCGCGACCTGCGGTGGGATGGAGCCCAAGAGCTCGATGACGTGCGCCAAGTGATCTATAACCAATAAGACGGACGTCAGGAGTCTGTAAACCGGGGGCGGGGTGCTGGGATAGGACGCACTGACCTTCATCACGAGTGTAATCTTCTCCTGAGTGAGGCTCGAACAGATAGTCTCCGGTCGCCAACTCGAACGCCTGCAACGTACGACCCATAATTCAACACAATCCAAACGTCCATCCATTATCCTCAGCTTTACCCTCTATTCGGGTCGCGGGTCGGGGGGGGTTCCCATGACCATCCAGGGGAGAACGTTTCGGGCGCTGGACAGATACACCCAGGACAGTGCGCCAATCTATCACTGGACACACACTCACTCTATATGGGGCAATTTGGAGAACTCAATTGACCTTGATCCATGTTTTTGGACTGTGGGAGGAAACCGGAGAACCCGGAGGAGACCCACGCAGGGAGAACATGGAAACTCCACCCAGATGGGGATTCGAACCGGGAATGCCTAGTGCTGAGAGGAGAACATGCTAAAACCACGAAGCCACCATGCCGCCACAATCCAAACATACATCATTAATATCTCAAGTCGACAGATTAAAGACACGGTGTGTAACTCTCAGGAATGCAAGCGCCTCATTGGTGGAGGTGGATTGAAGCATGTGAGAGGCGGGAAGCCTCTCAAATCCACGATCCACACTTATTAGGGCAACTAGAAACAGCACCCTCTTACTACAAAGGTCACACACTGCAGCTTTAATGCTGAAACTGTACATCAGGAGAGGAGGCGCACTCACCATACACGCCGTGCTCCAGATGTCGGCCGGCGGGCCGTACTCCGCCCCGATCAGAACCTCCACCGCGCGGTACTGCCGGGTCTGGATGTCCTCCGTGAAGTGCTTGTGCTGTGGGACGAAGCGGAGCAGAGAGGACAGGGGTGTGACCCGGCGGGCACGCCCCCGACCGTATGGGTTACAGATGGGACACTCACCACCCAGCAGGCGTTGCCCAGGTCGGCGATCTTGATCCGGATTTTGTCGGCGTTCTGCGGTTCTAAAGGGTTCACCAGGAAGTCGGCCGCGCTGAAGGCTGGGGGTGCAAACGAGAGGAGCGGGGTTACTCACTCACGCCGCTTCATTTCGGACGGAGAGCGGACGGATTTCGGGTGGCTGACCTCCGGGGGACGCCGCGGACCGCTGACTGTCCCGCTCGGTGGAGTAGCCGGACAGGGTGGACAGCGCTGACTCCGAGGTGGCCGACAGGATGGAGCTGGATGTTCCCGACAGCGCGGAGCTGGGACTGGAGAAGCGCAGGGGCCCGTAACCGTTATAGCCGTCCTCGAACCAGGAGCCCGACTCGGGACTGTCCTTGGTGTTGGGGGGTCTGTGGTAACCGTTACTGTTCACTGACGTAACAAAAACAAACGTGAGCAGGAACCCGGGAGAACACCTTTAAAGAGTGTGTGTGTGAGTGTGTATGTGAGTGTGTGTATGTATGTAAGTGTGAGAGTGTGTGTGTATGTGAGTGTGAGTGAGTGAGTGTATGTATGTAAGTGTGAGAGTGTGTGTGTGTGTGAGTGTGAGTGAGTGAGTGTGTGTATGTGAGTGTGAGTGAGTGAGTGTGTATGTGAATGTGAGTAAGTGTGAGTGTGTGTATGAGTGAGTGTATGTGAGTGTGTGTGTGAGAGAGAGAGTGTGTGTGTATGTGAGTGTGTATGTGTGTGTGAGTGTGTGTGAGTATGTGTGTGTGTGAGAGAGAGAGAGAGTGTGTGTATGTGAGTGTGTGTGAGAGAGAGTGTGTGTATGTGAGTGAGTGTGTGAGTATGTGAGAGTGTGTGAGAGAGAGAGAGAGAGAGTGTATGTGAGTGTGTATGTGTGTGAGAGAGAGAGAGAGTGTGTGTATGTGAGTGTGTATGTGTGAGAGAGAGAGAGTGTGTGTATGTGAGTGTGTATGTGTGAGAGAGTGAGTGTGTGAGTGTGAGTGTGTGTGAGAGAGAGAGAGTGTGTGTATGTGAGTGTGTATGTGTGAGAGAGTGAGTGTGTGAGTGTGAGTGTGTGTGAGAGAGAGAGAGTGTGTGTATGTGAGTGTGTATGTGTGTGTGTATATATGAGTGAGTGTGTGTGTATGTGAGTGTGTGTGT
>JAFMOC010000551.1:32500-35000 GCA_019802505.1 Corydoras sp. C115 | reverse complement strand
TAATTAATTAATTAATTATCTTCCGCTTTATTCTCTATTAGGGTCGCAGTGGGGTGGGGGGGTTCCCCATGCCCATCCAGGGGAGAACGTTTTGGGCGCTGGGCAGATACACCCAGGACAGGGGGGCAATCCATCACTCACTCACACAGACACACTCTACATGGGGCAATTTGGAGCATTCAATTGACTTGACCCATGTTTTTGGACTGTGGGAGGAAACCGGAGAACCCGGAGGGAACCCACGCGGACACGGGGAGGACATGGAAACTCCACCCAGATGGGGATTCGAACCGGGAATCCCTAGCGCTGAGAGGAGAACATGCCAACCACTAAGCCACCGCGCCGCCAAGCCCGATTTAATAATCAATTATTATTATTTATTTCTCTGAATTATTTATTAATGTGTTCATACAACCGGCTCTCCATCCATCATTCTATTTATGCCTCTATACATCCATCCAGGTATAAATCTATATGACCGGCTCTCCATCCGTCCACTCGCACATCTGTCCATTCGTCCACATCTCCATCCGTCCATCCAGTGATTAAAAGGCCACCGGACTCCGGCTCCTCTGTTAAAATTATAACTTTATTTTTTGTATTTTTTTTTTTTATACAAATGTTGATTTTATTTCTTTCAGTATTTTGGCTCATGATTCCTCCTCAGCTGAGACTCCCTCCCCCCCTCCCCCCCCAAAAAAAAAAAAAAAAAAAAAAAAAAAATCTAAACCAGAAATCAGGATATTTACAAACACATATACACAACTCTTATCAAACTATATCCAATACATATACAAAAGAGCATCACATTTCTGAACAAACCTTCCTGTTCGTTTGTTTGTTTTTTTGTTTTTTTTTTGTTTTTAATTCGTGGTTCCATTAGAAAACGACTGATTGATTCTTTTTTCTTTTTCTTTTTCATCCTGGTATAAAATTCATGTAAAACATGGCAACTGGCAGCTGGTCGTCGGTCCGTCTGGGGGTCCGGGGAGATGCTCGGTCAGTGAGCCAGAGTCCCAGACGGAGAGCTCTGTGTGTTCACGGGGGGGTGGGGGTTCCCCCACACGGACCCACGGCTGCGACCCGGGTCAGTAAACGCTCCACCCGAGTGCCTCGTTAAAAAGTGAAGGAAAACAAGAACATCTCAAGCATGCACAGGTCTCTATTCCACATTCACGTCTAACACTCGCGTACGGGACACATTTCAGCTCCGGGGTTCTGAGGGTTCTATGTGGACGCGACGGGGGTCCGAAAACCTTCGTAGCATAACATTATGTCATCGTATGGATTCACAGACAACTACAGTGGTGTAAAAAAAAATGTGGCCTGTAATCTGACGACACTACCGCTAATGTCCACCAGATGGCACCAGATCCTGTGAACGTTCTGTTAATTGGAAATATGCAAATTAGACACTCATCATAATGAGTGGGTGAGTTTGGTATGGAAGTTAACACTTTGGGATGAACTAGAACAGTTGGGAATAAAGTGAGTGCTGGGGGGGGGGGGGGGGGTTAAGGTCAACACGGAATCAGTGAAATCCACATAGGTTCGAATCCCCATCTGGGTGGAGTTTCCATGTTCTCCCCGTGTCCCCGTGGGTTTCCTCCGGTTTCCTCCCACACACACACACAGGGTCACACACAACCATACACTGTTTGCTTCATCGGTCAACAAGTGACATCATCACTGCGAAAAACGTCTTTGACCTTGGCTTGATTGTTGGCACCAGACGGGCCGATCATTATATAACTATTATCAATAAGCGGCACAGTGGCTTAGTGGTTTAGCATGTTCTCCTCTCTGGGCCTAGGGATTCCCGGTTCGAATCTCAATCTGGGTAGAGTTTCCATGTTCTCCCCATGTCCCCGTGGGTTTCCTCCGGGTTCTCCGGTTTCCTCCCACAGTTCAAAAACATGCATCAAGTCAATTGAGTTCTCCAAATTGCCCCCTATAGTGTCTGTGTGAGTGAGTGTGTGTCCAGCGATGGATTGGTCTCCTGTCCTGGGTGTATCTGCCCAGCACCCGAAACGTTCTCCCCTGGATGGGCATGGGGAACCCCCCTGCGACCCTAATAGAGGATAAAGCGGGAGATAATGGATGGATGGATGGATGGGTGTCCACATATTTCCGTCCACATCCTCAGACACCCCGTAGAAATGTAACCGCGACCCTGATATCACTAAAACATAAATAAATACACTGACTCGGCGCTCCTCCGGTTCCGCCCCGGTCAGTCGGACGCGCCGCCGCACTTCCGTCGTTCCGTCGGACACGTCCGCTCGGCAAAGTGCTGCACGCAGAAACCCGCCGAAAAAAAAGAAAAGCACGTATTTACACCGAGCATCGGCGAGCGCATCGGCCCCCGGGTTCGGACCCGCGGCGGGGTGGAAGTCCGGCGTGAAGAACGAAGCAATACTGGAACGAACGGGGAGGCCCGGAGAACCGGCCTCCCACTCGACTCGCGTCTTCGTATTTGGCAAAGCGACGTGGATCTCGC
>JAFMOC010000551.1:20000-27500 GCA_019802505.1 Corydoras sp. C115 | reverse complement strand
CGCAACCTCCTGAACGCCGCAACCTCCTGAACACTGCAACCTCCTGAACACTGCAACCACCTGAACACCACAACCACCTGAACACTGCAACCACCTGAACGCCGAAACCAACTGAACGCTGCAATCACCTGAATGCCGTAACCAACTGAACACTGCAACCACCTGAACGCCGCAACCAACTGAACACTGCAACCACCTGAACGCCGTAACCACCTGAACACCACAACCTCCTGAACACTGCAACCACCTGAACGCCGAAACCAACTGAACGCTGCAACCTCCTGAACGCCGCAACCAACTGAACACTGCAACCACCTGAACGCTGCAACCACCTGAACACTGCAACCACCTGAACACCACAACCTCCTGAACACTGCAACCACCTGAACGCCGAAACCAACTGAACGCTGCAACCTCCTGAACGCCGCAACCAACTGAACACTGCAACCAACTGAACACTGCAACCACCTGAACGCCGCAACCAACTGAACACTGCAACCACCTGAACACCGCAACCACCTGAACACCACAACCTCCTGAACACCACAACCACCTGAACACTGCAACCACCTGAACACCGCAACCACCTTTGCAACCCGCAAAGTCAGAGCGCCACCTGGAAAGTGACCGGCACATGACACGCTGATTTGTTTACTTCTTAAATAATTAAGAGGATCGTTACAGGGATTAGTTTCCTGTCGTCATGACAACAGAGACACACTGCCACGCCCATAAATCAAGCAGCGTAGCGCGGTCACTCTGACAGGGCCCTTCATGTTTAAATGAAACCTTTAAATAAACGGAGACGTTTGGAACGTTCTCTGTCAGGGTGCGCAGTCCCCGCTCACTGAATCGTCACGGTCCAATAAACGGTTTTAGGACGAGGTCAGGTGGTTAATTGGAGCGGGCGCGGCGTCGGGGGGGGGGGGTTAATTGGCTCACTGACCCGTCCCACTTTGTGCTCGGAGGTGGTGCAGGAGTCGATGAAGGTCTGAGCGATGACGGACAGGACGGCGTCCACGCTGTCCGTGACCTGCACGTCGAAGACGAACTGAGGGTTCTTGATGATGTTCACCCAGAAACGCAGGGGGAGGCTGAGAGAGCGGGCGAGAGAGAGAGAGAGAGAGAGAGAGAGAGAGAGCGAGAGAGAGAGAGAGCGGGCGAGCGAGAGAGAGAGCGGAGGAGAGAGAGAGAGAGAGAGCGGATGAGAGAGAGAGAGAGGGGCGAGAGAGAGCGAGAGAGAGAGAGAGAGAGAGCGGACGAGAGAGAGAGAGACAGAGAGCGAGAGACAGAGAGAGCGGGCGAGAGAGAGAGCGGAGGAGAGAGAAAGAGAGAGAGAGAGCGGACGAGAGAGAGAGAGAGCGGACAAGAGAGAGAGAGAGAGAGAGAGAGACATGCTGTCAGGTTACTGAATCTTTATAAAGACGTCATCCTTCATTCTGTTCATCTAGTCTTTATATTTATAAGCAGAACCAGAACAAAGCCACCTGCGGGGGGCGCCAGCCCGCAACATATACATTTAACAACATTAATTTTAATTCATAGCAAAGTCTTTGACCTTGGCTTGATTGTTGGCACCAGACGGGCCGATCATTATATAACTATCATAACTATTATCAATAAGCGGCACGGTGGCTTAGTGGTTTAGCACGTTCTCCTCTCAGATCCAGGTTTATATCCAGATCGGGGTGAAAGTTTGTTCTCGACCATGTCCTCCGGTTTCCTCCCACCGTCCAAAAACATGAATTCAAGGTGAATTGGCTGCTCTAAATGCCCCATATAGAGTGTGTCTGTGTGAGTGAGTGTGTGCCCAGCGATAGATTGGCGTCCTGTCCTGGGAGTATCTGTCCAGCGCCCGAAACGTTCTCCCCTGCATGGGCATGGGCATGTGGAACCGCCCCCTCCCCCCCCCGGTACCCTAATAGAGGATAAAGAGGAAAATGATCCATCCTTGTCTTCTGATGTTAGGACAGGACGCCAATCCATCACTCACTCACACAAACACAGACTATCTAGGGGGCATTTAGAGCAGCCAATTCACCTTGAACCCATGTTTTTGGTCCATTGGAGGAAACCCACACAGACACAGGGGGAACATGCACACTGCACCCAGACTGGGATTCGAACCTGGGTCCCCAGCGCTGAGAGGTGCACTTTTTTTAACGCACTTGTTTTAACGCTTCGTGCACAAATGTGGAGAACATACCACAGCGCAGAAGAGAGTACTGACCGTCTATGAACCCCCCCCCCCACACACACACACACACACACACACACCTGTTGGTCTTCCATATGTGTACGGTCTCCGGGTCGTCGATGCCGTGCTTCTCCGCCATGTCGTCCAGAAAGTCGAAGAAGAACCGGACGGCGATGGGCGGCGGCCGCTTGGTGTTCAGTATGGCCACGAAGACGTCGTCCACGAACTTCTGCAGCGTTCCCTGAACACACACACACACACACACACACACACACACACCGTCAGACCTCACAGAGTCACGGGGACGGGGGTCAGTTTTGTGGAGTGGACGCGGTACCTTCATGGACAGCAGGCGGGTCAGGTAGATCTCGGGGATGGCCTTGGCGCGCTCCCGCTCCTTTATGCTGCTCTTTCGGTGCTTGGGGACCTCGGGGTCCTCGCTGGACTTCACCAGGTGCCACAGACGGAGCCCGTCGTCCTCCTCGCCCTCCAACATGGGCGTCTCTGCGGAGGCGAGCATCGGGACGCGTGAGGACGCGGCGAGAACGCGGCGAGAACGCGACGCGTCCGGCTCCTGCCGCTCTCGGGCCTCGGGGCGCCGAGCGTCGTGGGAGGGTTCGCAGCCTATCCCGGTCGTATTTAATTGAACCTCGCGGCCACTCGCTCGTCCCCGCTGATGATTGGGTTAGAATAAACGAGCGAGCGGCGCGCCGGACGCCCGCGGGACAGAGGGACGGCGGCCGTCGTTAAACGCCGTCGTTATTTCCTCTATCTTTTAATTTATTTTTTACTTAAATTTATTTTACTATGATTGGCTGATTGCCTTCTTTATTATTGATGTTTTATTGTTTTTTCTTTGTAAGGTGACCTTGAGTGTCCAGAAAGGCGCCATCAAATAAAATGTATTATTATTATTATTAAACGCGGGATGAGAGAACTTACTTTCTCCGGTCTGGAAGATCTGACTGATGCCCGTCACGCCGGAGCCCGAGCGGGGGATGAGCGCCACCGTGGCTCCGTCCGGCACCTGGGGACAGGAGACGGATGGAATGAGGACGGACGAGACAGATCACACAATCACACCTTAATGGAGCTCGCCGCCTCGAGCCGCCGCTGCGTTTCAGACGGAGTCACCCTCAAAGTTTGGATTCAGAGTAAAGAAACTCAGTGTGACCACATGGGGGGGGGGTGGGGGGGGGAGTCGGGCCCAGCGTACGTGAACTGGACAATTTATGAGACGCGTCTCACTGGACCTGCGCCGCTGACCAGACAGATGGACAGTTCTACACTTACATTCTGAAGTCCGTCTGTATCTCTACACACTCCGTTCTAATGCTCAGGGTTCAGGACATTCATTCATCCATTCATTATCTTCCGCTTTATCCTCTATTAGGGTGGTGCGGGGGGGGGGGGGGGGGGGACGTTCCCCATGTCCATCTAGGGGAGAACATTTCGGGCGCTGGGCAGATACACCCAGGACAGGACGCCAATCTATCGCTGGACACACACTCACTCACACAGACACACTCTATATGGGGCAATTTAGAGAACTCAATTGACTTGATCCATGTTTTTGGACTGTGGGAGGAAAGCGGAGAACCCGGAGGAAACCCACGGGGACACGGGGAGAACGTGGAGACTCCACCCAGATGGGGGATTCGAACCGGGAATCCCCAGTGCTGAGAGGAGAACATGCTAAACCACTAAGCCACTGTGCTGCTTGGTTCAGGACATATTACATAAAATACATAAATAAAGGGCGGCACGGTGGCTTAGTGGTTTAGCATGTTCTCCTCTCAGCACTAGGGATTCCCGGTTCGAATCCCCATCTGGGTGGAGTTTCCATGTTCTCCCCGTGTCCGCGTGGGTTTCCTCCGGGTTCTCCGGTTTCCTCCCACAGTCCAAAAACATGGATCAAGTCAATTGAGTTCTCCAAATTGCCCCATATAGAGTGTGTGTGTGAGTGAGTGTGTGTCCAGTGATGGATTGGCGTCCTGTCCTGGGTGTATCTGCCCAGCTCCCGAGACGTTCTCCCCTGGATGGGCATGGGGAAACCCCCCCCCACCGTGACCCTAATAGAGGATAAAGCGGGAGATAATGAATGAATGAAAAATAAATAAAGGGCGGCACGGTGGCTTAGTGGTTGGCATGTTCTCCTCTCAGCGCTAGGGGTTCCCCTGTGTCCGCATGGGTTTCCTCCGGGTTCTCCGGTTTCCTCCCACAGTCCAAAAACATAGATCAAGGTCAATTGAGTTCTCCAAATTGCTCCATATAGAGTGTGTGTGTGTGTGTGTGTGTGTGTCCAGAGAGGGATTGGCGTCCTGTCCTGGGTCTATCTGCCCAGCGCCCGAAATGTTCTCCCCTGGATGGACATGGGGAACCCCCCCCCCCCCCGACCCTAATAGAGGATAAAGCGGAAGATAATGGATGGAGGGGCTTGTGGTTAAGGAAGCAGCCTCGTGACCTGAAGGTCTCCGGTTCGATTCCCGGTCTCACCCAGTACTCTGGCTGAAGTGCCCCGCATGCTCACTACACCAGTGTGTGTGTGTGTTAGGGGTGAGCTGCAATATTCGCTGATTCGACGATTCGATTCGGAGAACCGTAGTCGACTATGAACCTCAGAGTCGAATGTACCATTTTGACCACATGGGGGCGCCCATGGCTGCTGCTAAGCATTAGTTTTTACATGAAACGTCTTTGTTTTCGTTATATATATAGCCTTTTGTCAAATAAAATCATCCTCATTTCTGTTAATATATTTTTTTAAATGATGTGTGCGCTTTAACAATAGGCTACACAAATCTTTTTTTAAAAAACACGCTTATAGCGCCATCTTGTGGTGAAATTTTAACTGATTCGACTATCAGTCGACTATAGGGAAAATCTGACGAATCAGATTCGACTACGAAAATCCTTAGTTGAAGACAGCCCTAGTGTGTGTGTGTGTGTGTGTGTGTTTCACTGCACTGATGGGTTAAATGTGGAGATCACATGCCTCTGTGTGTACACTAGGGCTGTATTCAAGTACAAATTTTCGTAGTCGAATCTGATTCGTCAGATTTTCCCTATAGTCGACTGATAGTCGAATCAGTTAAAATTTCACCACAAGATGGCGCTATAAGCATAGAGTTTAAAAAAAGTTTTTTTATATATATATATTTTACTTGTTGGCGGCACGGTGGCTTAGTGGTTAGCACGTTCGCCTCTCAGCGCTAGGGATTCCCGGTTCGAATCCCCATCTGGGTGGAGTTTCCATGTTCTCCCCGTGTCCGTGTGGGTTTCCTCCGGGTTCTCCGGTTTCCTCCCACAGTCCAAAAACATGGATCAAGTTAATTGAGTTCTCTAAATTGCCCCATATAGAGTGTGTTTGAGTGTGTGAGTGTGTACCCAGTGATGGATTGGCGCCCTGTCCTGGGTGTATCTGCCCAGCGCCCGAGACTTTCTCCCCTGGATGGGCATGGGGAACCCCACCGCGACCCTAATAGAGGATAAAGCGGGAGATAATGAATGAATGAATTTTACTTGTTTTTCTAACAAAAGAAAACCTTTTTTTTTGTTTTTCTTTTTTTTTCTTCTAGAAATTATGATGATTTTATTTGACAAAAGGCTATATATATAACGAAAACAAAGACATTTCAGGTAAAAACTAATGCTTAGCAGCAGCCATGGGCGCCCCCATGTGGTCAAAATGGTACATTCGACTATGAGGTTCATAGTCGACTACGGTTCTCCGAATCGAATCGTCGAATCAGCGAATATTGCAGCTCACCCCTAGTGTACACACAGTAGGCAAACTAAATGACTTGATGACTTGATCATTAGGGTGGTGGATGCATCTCGGCAGACGGTGACCTTGTAGTGCTGCAGCGTGTTGAGCCTCTTCCAGTGACCGTGCACGACGGCCGTGACGTCGTCGTCAGACAGGGTCAGGTGACCCGCCTGACCGGATCTCCACTCTGGAGGAACAAGGCACATGTGAGTCAGTGAATGTGTACACTGCGGTTACCATGACGACAAGCTTAAGCAAAAAAAAAAAAACAAAAAAAAACAACAAGGCTAAATACCAACGCGCCGTAACGAGCATATGCACTCCTGATTACCACTTTATATTAATTAATTAATATATAAAAAAAAACATAAGAATTTAAAATGAAATGCAGGGATGGGTTGGATGACAGGACGGGGGGGTCCGAAATGGCATACCAAACTACAGGTAGTAGTAAATATGTCGTATATGATGAAAGAGGCCACGCCCCATTTTTTAAAGTTCATTCATTCATTCATTATCTTCCGCTTTATCCTCTATTAGGGTCGGGGGGGGGGGGGGGGGGGTTCCCCATGCCCATCCAGGGGAGAACATTTCAGGCACTGGGCAGATACACCCAGGACAGGACGCCAATCTATCGTTGGGCACACACTCACTCACACACACACACTCTATATGGGGCAATTTGGAGAACTCAATTGACTTGATCCATGTTTTTGGACTGTGGGAGGAAACCGGAGAACCCGGAGGAAACCCACGCGGACACGGGGAGAACATGGAAACTCCACCCAGATGGGGATTCAAACCGGGAATCCCTAGTGCTGAGAGGAGAACATGCTAAACCACTAAGCCACCGTGCCTCCCTTTGTTAAAGTTCCACTAGTTATTTATGATTATGTTATTTGATGCGGCACGGCGGCTTAGTGGTTTAGCATGTTCTCCTCTCAGCTCTAGGGATTCCCGGTTCGAATCCCAATCTGGGTGGAGTTTGCACGTTCTCCCCGTGTCCGCGTGGGTTTCCTCCGGGTTCTCCGGTTTCCTCCCACAGTCCATAAACATGGTTCAAGGTCAATTGAATTCTCCAAAAAGTGAGTGTGTGCCCAGTGATAGATTGCCCCCCTGTCCTGGGTGTATCTGCCCAGCGCCCGAAAACGTTCTCACCTGGATGGGCACGTGGAACCCCCCCACCCCCCCCACGACCCTAGTAGAGGATAAAGTGGATGATAATGATGATAATGGACGGATGGATGTCATTTGATGCTAAACATTTGATGTTTCATGCGGTTGCATCACGGGACAGGGCATGTCAGGACACATTTGGACATTTTAAGGTTTTGTCCATTTTAAGTGCATTACAGAATCACGACTAGAACACCGCTGAGACGAATTGGAAGGCCGATCATGAGCTGCCTCTTGCAGCACCTGACCTCAGAAGTGAAATTTCAATTAAGAAATGATTTAAAAATGTAGAAGCCCCGTTCGGTTTGTAAATGATGATGAGACGTGTCCTCATGCGGCGGGGTGCAGGGGGGTGCGC
>JAFMOC010000551.1:2500-15000 GCA_019802505.1 Corydoras sp. C115 | reverse complement strand
CGAGAAGTTCTGCTGCTCCTCCAGCGTGTGGATGAACTGCGGCGGCGGACACAACGCAAAGCCGATCACCATCACGGTACAAGAGCCGCGCAGAACCCGTGACGACGCCCGGCGGGAGTGGAACCCGGGACCCGGGTGCAGTGAGGATCTGTTTTTTTTTCTGTAAAAGCGCGTTTCAGAGCGGCGCCATCAATAAAACAGGAAGCTTCGCACCGCGGCTCAAACGCGCGAGCCGAACACGGGTTCCGTAACGTCAAGGAACGTTAAAAATGCATGAAGCCCTGAGATTCAGTTCTGCTGCTTTCATCATCAATCGCTCTCTGCTTCAGATGCCTTAGCGGTGAGGCGGCGCCACGGCAACTGACGGGATAGGACACACCGTTGGAGGAAAGCAATGGCAGCGTGGTGCTGACCACCTCATAACACCCACAACCAGAGAACCTCATAGAACCTCATAACACCCACAACCTCATAACGCCCACACCCAGAGAACCTCATAACGCCCACACCCAGAGAACCTCATAACACCCAGAGAACCTCATAACGCCCACACCCAGAGAACCTCATAACACCCAGAGAACCTCATAACGCCCACACCCAGAGAACCTCATAACACACAGAGAACCTCATAACACACAGAGAACCTCATAACACCCAGAGAACCTCATAACACCCAGAGAACCTCATAACACCCACAACCAGAGAACCTCATAACACCCACAACCAGACAACCTCATAGAACCTCATAACACCCACAACCTCATAACGCCCACACCCAGAGAACCTCATAACCCCCAGAGAACCTCATAACACCCAGAGAACCTCATAACACCCACATCCAGAGAACCTCATAACACCCACAACCAGACAACCTCATAGAACCTCATAACACCCACAACCTCATAACGCCCACACCCAGAGAACCTCATAACCCCCAGAGAACCTCATAACACCCAGAGAACCTCATAACACCCACATCCAGAGAACCTCATAACACCCACAACCTCATAACACCCACACCCAGAGAACCTCATAGAACCTCATAACATCCACAACCAGAGAGCCTTATAGAATCTCATAACACCCACAACCTCATAACGCTCACACCCAGAGAACCTCATAACACCCAGAGAACCTCATAACACTCACAACCAGAGAACCTCATAACACCCAGAGAACCTCATAACACCCAGAGAACCTCATAACACCCACAACCTCTTAACGCCAACAACCTCATAACACCTACAACCAGAGAACCTCATAACGCCCACAACCAGAGAACCTCAGAGAACCTCATAACACCCACAACCTCATAACGCCCACAACCAGAGAACCTCATAACACCCACAACCTCATAACACCCACACCCAGAGAACCTCATAACACCCAGAGAACCTCATAACACCCACAACCTCTTAACGCCCACAACCTCATAACACCTACAACCAGAGAACCTCATAACGCCCACAACCAGAGAACCTCAGAGAACCTCATAACACCCACAACCTCATAACGCCCACAACCAGAGAACCTCATAACACCCACAACCTCTTAACGCCCACAACCTCATAACACCTACAACCAGAGAACCTCATAATGCCCACAACCTGAGAACCTCATAACGCCCACGTTATGAGGTTGTGGGTGTTATGAGGTTCTCTGAACCCTACAGTAGAACCGAGGAGGACTGTGTGCGGTACTGACCCGTGTGAGGAAGAGCCGGTTGTTGAGGAGGTTGTTGAGCTGCACCAGGCCCTGCTCCACCGTCTGTCTGCGGGACTCGGGCAGGTCCAGGTTCTGACTCAGCGGCGCCCCTCGTTGGCCAGGGAAGAAAATGCGTTCAGCGTAGACGCGGTAGTCCAGGAAGGGAATCCCGGGACCGCCGACGTCACTGCTCAGGTCCATCATCTCCGTCATCAGGTCTGGAGGAGGAAAGGGGTTCACAGTCAACCGGAACAGAACCGGGACAGGACCGGGACAGGCCCCTAAATCTGGAACCATCCGGAACCAGGAACCAAACGCACCTGTGAACTCCTTCCTGCACTGGTCTCCTACGTTGATCTCCAGAGTTTCCAGCTGGACCAGAACCTTCTTATAGTCCCTCATCGCCTGCTTGCTCTTCCTCCTGCGCACACGCATCATCATCATCATCATCCTCCTCCTCCTCATCTTCATTATCATCATCATCATCATCATCCTTATCATCCTCATCATCCTCATCTTCATTATCATCATCATCATCATAATCATCATCCTCATCATCATCATCATCATCCTCATCCTCCTCATCTTCATTATCATCATCATCATCATAATCATCATCCTCATCATCATCATCATCATCCTCCTCCTCATCATCTTCATTATCATCATCATCATCATAATCATCATCCTCATCATCATCCTTATCATCCTCATCCTCATCATCTTCATTATCATCATCATCATCATAATCATCATCCTCATCATCATCCTTATCATCCTCATCCTCCTCATCTTCATTATCATCATCATCATCATAATCATCATCCTCATCATCATCCTCATCATCATCCTCATTATCATAATCATCAGCATCATCCTCATCCTCATCATCATCCTTATCATCCTCATCCTCCTCATCTTCATCATCATCATCATCATCATAATCATCATCCTCATCATCATCATAATCATCATCCTCATCATCATCCTTATCATCCTCATCCTCCTCATCTTCATTATCATCATCATCATCATAATCATCATCCTCATCATCATCATCCTCATCCTCCTCATCTTCATTATCATCATCATCATCATAATCATCATCCTCATCATCATCATCATCATCCTCATCCTCCTCATCTTCATTATCATCATCATCATCATAATCATCATCCTCATCATCATCCTTATCATCCTCATCCTCATTATCATAATCATCAGCATCATCCTCATCATCATCATCCTCATTATCATAATCATCAGCATCATCCTCATCCTCATTATTATAATCATCAGCATCATCCTCATTCTCAGCATCATCATCATCATCCTCATTATCATAATCATCAGCATCATCCTCATCCTCATTCTCAGCATCATCATCCTCATTATCATTATCATCATCATCATCCTCCTCCTCCTCCTCATCATCATCCTACTCATTATCATCATCATCCTCATTATCATCATCATCATCATCCTCCTCCTCATCATCATCCTCCTCATCATCATTCTCATCCTACTCATTATCATCATCATCCTCATTATCATCATCATCATCATCCTCCTCCTCATCATCATCCTCCTCATCATCATTCTCATCCTACTCATTATCATCATCATCCTCATTATCATCATCATCATCATCCTCATCCTCATCAGGATCCTAACAGAAGGACCAAAGGAACCGCCTCTCATTGGCTTTGTTTACCTGTACATGAGGATGATCACCAGAACCACCAGGACGACCACCGCAGCCCCGGCGCCGAGTCCCACCTGCGCCTCCAGAGGCACGGGGGAGTGAGTGCCGCTGTCATACTGCACCGTCCCCAAATTAAACTCCAAACTCCCCATCACCACCTGAGGGTCACACACACACACACACACACACACACACACAGTTTAGGGAAGGCCCCGGTTTGAGATGAAGCGGAACCTGGACTGTGAGGTTCTCACTTTGAGGCTGGGCAGATCGGCCTGGTCCACACTGAGGGGCTGCTCCTCGGGCGGTTCGCAGTACAGGTGGATGTCGTCCAGGGTCTTCAAATCACACTCCTTGTTCCCGAGCCAGGCCTCCACCTCGTCTTTGGTCATGGCCAGCGTCAGCCCCTTCCCCTGCGGCGGGAGACGCTAATTAAATCCCGCTCGGTCCGTCCCCCGCTCGGTCCGTCCCCCGCCTCGGTCCGTCCCCCGCTCGGTCCGTCCCCCGCTCGCTCCGTCCCCCGCAGACTGCGACCGATCGGGATCTGTTTACAGTTTGCACATGTGCTCCTCGTTTTGGGTAAAAAAAATAAATAGATAAAAGGCAATAAACGGCGTAATCAGATCAAAACCAGATGATGACGGATGTTATTGCATTTTCCTCGAGGCGAGGCCGCGGGGAACCGAAATCCGGTTACTGCCAGAAAATTAAATGTCGTTCTCGTTATGGTTCTTTAAAAGAAGCCAGTTAGGATGCAATCGACAGGAACGATCGCTTCACACCGCAAAGACACGACCGTAACGGACGGGACGTCCATGGGTCACGCACTCGGGTCAGAAGCGGCTCAGGCACAGGGAGGACATGCAGACTACACACAGACGGGACCCGGGTTTACATCCCCTGAAGTTTGAGAACGTAAAGGTCATGAAGTGAGATCTAATTCCCCTACGTCTATTTAAACAGAGGAACTATTCATTCGTTCATTATGTTCCGCTTAATTCTTTAATAAGGGTCACAGGGGAGAACGTTTGGGGCGCTGGGCAGACACGTCCAGGACAGGACGCCAATCTATCGCCGGGCACACACACTATATGGGGCAATTTAGAGCGTTCAATTTAACCATGAATCCATTATCTTCTGCTTTATCCTCTATTAGGGTCGCGGGGGGGGGGGGGGGGGGGGGGGGGGGGGGGGGTGGGGGTGGGGGGGGGGGGGGGGGGGGGGGGGGGGGTGGGGGGGGGGGGGGGGGAGGGGGGGGGGGGGGGGGGGGGGGGGGTGTTCCCCATGCCCATCCAGGGGAGAGAACGTTTGGGGCGCTGGGCAGATACACCCATGACAGGGGGGGCAATCTATCACTGGGCACACACTCACTCACACAGACACATACACATACACACACACACACACACTCACACACACTCTATATGGGGCAATTTGAGGAATTCAGTTCACCATGATCCATGTTTTCGGAACGTCTCGGGCGCTGGGCAGATAGACCCAGGACAGGGCGCCAATCCATCGCTGGGCACACACTCACTCACAGACACACTCTATATGGGGCAATTTGGAGAACTCAATTGACTTGATCCATGTTTTTGGACTGTGGGAGGAAACCGGAGAACCCGGAGGAAACCCACGCGGACACGGGGAGAACATGGAAACTTCACCCAGATTGGGATTCGAACCGGGAATCCCCAGCGCTGAGAGGAGAACATGCTAAACCACTAAGCCACCGTGCCGCCCTCGTTAATAAATAATTAAGTAAATAAATAAATAAATAAAAAGCTCACTGAGAGTTTGTTCGTTATAAAACGGCATTAACGAGCAGAACTGTGTGTTTAATTTAGGGTTCCTTTAATTACTCTAAACAGAACGTTAATATTGATGCTCCTCTGGAAGCGTGGCTGATCAGAGGCGAACGCGCCGTTAACATCGCTCACATTTAAAATGAATGAACCGCGTAAATATTTAAACGCGTTCTAGAGCCGCGCGCCCGAGAGCCGCCGTAACGACACGGGGATTCTGCCGTTGTAGCCTACCTGCCTCAAGGTTATACACACCATGTGGTGCATGGTGTGTATATATATATATATATATATATATATATATAAATTAGGGGTGAGCTGCAATATTCGCTGATTCGACGATTCGATTCGGAGAACCGTAGTCGACTATGAACCTCATAGTCGAATGTACCATTTTGACCACATGGGGGCGCCCCTGGCTGCTGCTAAGCATTAGTTTTTACATGAAATGTCTTTGTTTTCGTTATATATATAGCCTTTTGTCAAATAAAAAAAAAGAAAAAAGAAAAACAAAAAAAAAAGGTTTTCTTTTGTTAGAAAAACAAGTAAAATATATATTTAAAAAATCTTTTTAAAAAACTATGCTTATAGCGCCATCTTGTGGTGAAATTTTAACTGATTCGACTATCAGTCGACTATAGGGAAAATCTGACGAATCAGATACGACTACGAAAATTTGTAGTTGAATAGAGCCCTAATATATATATATATATAGTGTGAGTGTGAGTGTGGCGCCTCCTGTTGGCGCGGACTCCGCGGTTCTCACCTCGACGGCCAGGACTCCGCCCGGTTTGAAGCGGATGGGGGAGGCGGGGTCGTCGCGGTTCAGTCTGGACAGCGCGGGGTTGGGGTGGTACGTGAACTCGGCGCCCTTGATGCTGGTGAAGTCCAGATGCACGTTGTCCATCTCGAACCACACCCTGACCACGCGAGCGCCCGGCGGCACGGTGGGGCTGGGGCAGGTCATCTGCGCCGCCGTGACGTTGCTGCAGGGGACCGCGTTCTAAAAGCGAGAAGACGGTGAGACGGTGAGCGCCTCCTCGACCGCCGGACCGGCGCCGCTCACGGCGTGGTACGCACCGTCTCCATGGTGCTGTTGGGAAGAACGTTCCAGACCGAGGCGTGGCTGTGGCGCTTCGTCCGCACCGCCGTCTCGAAGCGCGCCGACATCATGGGCCTCTGCACCACGTCCAGGTTCCGTCCTCGGACCGTTATTCTGCGTCCGCCTCTGTGAGGACAGGGCAGAGGGTCAAACGCCGCGCCCCGCCCCGCCCCGCCACGCCCCGTCCCCGCGCTCACGTCTTAAACATCTCACCCGTAGAAGCTCTCCGCGGGAGACGCGTCCGTGATCATGGGATCCTCCAGGTAGCGGAACCGGACCCCGTCCGTGCTCCTGACCGCCGTCCCGAACAGGACTTTGACGGGTAGCTCGGCGGTTCGGTTGCAGTGGCTGGTGCGGCACACCAGCTGCGTGTCGTTCACTCTGTCCACACTGACACACACAGAGCACACGCCGGTTGATGTTCCGCGCGTTCAGAACCCGCCGGGGACTCGTCTGCGTTTAATTAACATTCGGAGAACAGAGGACGCAAACACAACCATTCACTCCTGTTTCTCACACAGCAGTGCGGGGGGGGAGGGGGGCCAGGCTCGCATCCCAATCCTGTTGGAGTTTGCATGTTCTGCTGCATCCACCTGGTTTTCCTCCCACAGTCCAAAAAACATGGATTCAAGGTGAAGTGACTGCTCCAAATTGCCCCTATATACAGTGTGTCTGTGGGAGTAAGTGTGTGCCCAGTGATGATAGATTGCCCCCCTATCTGCCCAGCGCCCAGTACTTTCTACATTGGTCCCCTGGATGGGCATGGAGAACCCCCCCCCCCCCCCCCCCCCGCGTGAACCCCCTGAGAACAGGGTAAATGCCATGTGGGGGGGGGGGGGTTGGTTCACAATGCCCATCCAGGGGAGAATGTTTTGGGCACTGGGCAGATACACCCAGGACAGGGGGGGCAATCTATCACTGGCCACACACTCACTCACACAAACACACTCTATATGGGGCAATTTATAGGGCAATCAGACTCACGCAATCTATAGAGGGGCGATTTAGAGCAGCCAATTCACCTTGAATGCATGTTTTTGGACTGTGGGAGGAAACCAGAGGAAACCCATGCGGACACGGGGAGATCGGGATTCGAACCTGGATCCCCAGCACTGACCGGTGAACAGGTTAACCCGTACTCAAGACGTTTGCACAGACGTGTGGCAGGGCGGCACTCACATGTGGCAGGGGTGCGAGCCCACGAAGGCCTGGAGGTCGGTGGGGTCCCCAGTGAGGAGCTGCGAGCCATGCACCGTGAGTCGGGTGCCCCCGGCCATGGGGCCCTTACTGGGCCCGATGCCGCCGAGTTGCGGGTTCTGGTAGGTGAAGTTCTGCCCGGATTGGTTCTTGGCCGCGTTGCCGACAATCACCACCACAGGTCCGCTTCTCACCTTCGGGGTGGACTGGAGTTCACAAATGATCCTGCAACACACACACACACACACACACACACACACACACACACACACACACACACACACACAGAGCATGTGTGATGACACGCAGCCACACCCACATTCACTATGTGTATAGTGTAGGGCTGTATTCAACTAAAGATTTTCATAGTCGAATCTGATTCGTCAGATTTTCCCTATAGTCGACTGATAGCCGAATCAGTCAAAATTTCACCACAAGATGGCGCTATAAGCGTAGATTTTAAAAAAGATTTTTTTTTTAAAATATTTTACTTGTTTTTCTAACAAAAGAAAACCTTTTTTTTTGTTTTTCTTTTTTCTTTTTTTTTGTTCTAGAAATTAGGATGATTTTATCAAATCTCAAAATTTTACAAAAGGCTATATATATATAACGAAAACAAAGACATTTCATGTAAAAACTAATGCTTAGCAGCAGCCATGGGCGCCCCCATGTGGTCAAAATGGTACATTCGACTATGAGGTTCGACTATGAGGTCGACTACGGTTCTCCGAATCGAATCGTCGAATCAGCGAATATTGCAGCTCACCCCTAGAATAGTGTATAGTGTATAGTGAATAGTGAATAGGGGGGGGGGCACGTACTGGGTCGATATGCGGTAGGCTTTGCGTATCGGCCTGCAGGCGACGCCCGCCGCCGTGACTCCTCCCTCGATGTCCTCGAAGCGCTGTCCCAGGTTGGAACCCAGGATATTGAGGACGATGCCGCCCTCTAATGGGCCGGTGAGAGGCCACACCTGATGACGTCACACACGAAATCGCCGGTCAGAACCACGGGCGTCCGGTTCTACATGATGAACTGCATATCGTGTGTGTGTGTGTGTGTGTGTGTGTGTGTGTACCTTGGTGATCCGGGGTGGAGGACAGGCTTCCTTGGTGGGGTTGGTGCAGGACTTGTTAAACACACAGCTGGCGGCGTGTCCTCCGCACCACACACAGCCGTACTGCTGCGGCACGGCGCGGCACTGACTGCAGTCAGATTGCCCCACTGAGCAGTTATACAGCTGCACTGTACACACACACACACACACAGGGTTACACACAGCCATCCATACAACCATACACTGTTTGCTTCATCGGTCAACAAGTGACATCATCACTGCGAAAAACGTCTTTGACCTTGGCTTGATTGTTGGCGCCAGACGGGCCGATCATTATATAACTATCATAACTATTATCAATAAGCGGCACGGTGGCTTAGTGGTTTGGCACGTTCTCCTCTCAGCACTAGGGATTCCCGGTTCGAATCCCCATCTGGGTGGAGTTTCCATGTCCTCCCCGTGTCCGCGTGGGTTTCCTCCGGGTTCTCCGGTTTCCTCCCACAGTCCAAAAACATGGATCGAGGTCAATTGAATTCTCAAAAAACTGCCCCATATAGAGTGTGTGTGTGTGAGTGAGTGTGTGCCCAGCGATGGATTGGTGTCCTGTCCTGGGTGTATCTGCCCAGCGCCCGAGACGTTCTCCCCTGGATGGGCATGAGGACCCCCCCCCCTGACCCTAATGAAGGATCAATTGGGAGAATGAATGAATGAACTGATTTCAATTAATTTATTTACCTAACTATCAAATCTAAGAATTTGCCCCCACAACACGCTCCACTCAGAGAAAACCGACGGGGTCAAACCTTGAGGCGGACGGGCTACTACATCGGGGGGGACAGGGATGTGTGGTTTAGTACAGTGAGCAGACGGAATGCATGCGGCGTGCACGTTTTCGCAGGACAAAAAGGTAAGAGGAAGGAGTCTGACCGGCTCATTTGAATATGCAAATGAGCGTGGACGACGGCGGCGCTCGTTTTAATTACAGCAGGTCAGAGTGATTAAAGACGCCGCTTCAGCCGCAGAATGCAAACTGAGAGTTAGGCGAGAAAGAAACAAAAAAAAACAAAAAAAAAAAAAAAAAAAACAAAAAAAAAAAAAACTAAACAAAGGCAGGGATAAATTGCCAGTCGCTATTTAAACGGTAATGCGGCCGGAGGGCGGAACAATGGCGTCCTGATGATGGGGCGCGGGATGATTAATCTGCGCGTGCAGACGAAGCGTTTGTGTGTAATTACTTCGGGCAGGACGCCTTCGCTCATTACGGCGACGGGGACGCGGATCCCATCGCATTGTGTGAGGAATTAAAGCTGCGGTATGTAACTCGACCAGATCCCACCGAGCCCCCGGGACCACCGACACCTCCTCCCCCACAGAGGGGCGTGGGCGGGGCCCAGGTACAACAGCTTGGCGGGGCTTTCGGAGTGCGACGGATGAGCCGTTTTCCTCCTGTCAATCACAAAGACGCTTGCCCGTAATTGGCATGTACACCGGAGTGGGCGGGACAAGGTCGAGGAGGCTGCTCGACCTAATCAACCAATCGCGTTCCTGCGTTCGCTCACGGCCCTGTGACGGGACCGGGGGGTGATTAGGGGTATGACCAATTAAAAACCCTAAGAATCGAGGATGGTGTAATGTGTGCAGCTATGATGTGACGTTTAGATGGCTGATACGCCGCCACCTTGTGGCGAGGTCGTTTGTGGGTTTAGGTGAAAGATTAAATAAAATTGATTAGATGTTGGCGGCACGGTGGCTTAGTGGTTTAGCATGTTCTCCTCTCAGCGCTAGGGATTCCCGGTTCGAATCCCAATCTGGGTGGAGTTTCCATGTCCTCCCCATGTCCGCGTGGGTTTCCTCCGGGTTCTCTGGTTTCCTCCCACAGTCCAAAAACATGGATCAAGTCAATTGTGTTCTCCAAATTGCCCCATATAGAGTGTGTCTGTGTGAGTGAGTGTGTGCCCAGCGATGGATTGGTGTCCTGTCCTGGGTGTATCTCCCCCCCCCCCCCACGGCACGACCCTAATAGAGGATAAAGTGGGAGATGATGAATGAATGAATGAATGATTAAATTTTCTGTGTCGGGCGGCACGGTGGCTTAGTGGTTTAGCATGTTCTCCTCTCAGCGCTAGGGATTCCCGGTTCGAATCCCCATCTGGGTGGAGTTTGCATGTCCTCCCCGCGTCCGTGTGGGTTTCCTCCGGGTTCTCCAGTTTCCTCCCACAGTCCAAAAACATGGATCAAGGTCAATGGAGTTCTCCAAATTGGCCCATATAGAGTGTGAGTGTGTGAGAGAGTGTGTCTCCAGAGATAGATTGCCCCCCCTGTCCTGGGTGTATCTGCCCAGCGCCCGAAACTAATACCCCCCCTAATAGAGGATAAAGCGGAGGATAACGGATGGATGGATAAATGTTCCGTGTCCCTGATCACATGACGGAGCAGCTTCCTTCCCCTCATTTCCGTTCTCCGTGCCGGAGGTCCTCATGAGTTGCACACCGCAGCTTTAATGCCTTTTAAAACGTCGTGACAGTGGACCGGAATCCCGGTGCGATGTGTCGACGAGTCGGCGACTCACGGCGCAGGTGTGGAGCCGAGTCGATTCGCTGAGCGCCGCGCTGCAGGTACACCGGCGCCAGGTACTCCATCTGCCTCACTGTGTACACGAACTGCACAGACGCACAACACAGACTGTTAGAACATCACACAATCCTCACAACACAACAGCGTTCCCGGTTCTGCGCTCCTCGTGATCCTGAGTGTGAGGTGGAGGCGGGGGCAACACGATGGTACCTGATGGACGGAGCATTTAAAGAGGTGTGTGCCAGTGTCCCCGCTCCTGTCCAGGGTGGCAGGTAGGAACGACTCCTGCCCCTCAATCACCACCACACACTTGTAGTCTTCCTTGTCCTGCACACACACACACACACACACACACACACCCTGAAATCAGTGCACACGGAGGCTCAGCTGCATAGAACAGCGGACGGATCCTGCCCGGCGTCACGCAGCAGATGCAGAGAGGTGGCTGGGGAGCCGAGTTTAAACGAATCGGTAAACAGACCTCGAATAGGTCCAGGTTCCTGCCCTGCAGCATCAGCTGTGTGTCCACTCCGACCGGAATGAGCGGAGAGCTTTCCAGGGCCCACACACAAGGGCATGCCTCCGCACCGCGGGGCTCGGACTGTTCCTGTTACACACACACGCGCACACACACACACACACACACACACACACACACACATTATATAATACACACATGCATTGCAGATTCCCCAACTCTAACCCTGTGACATGTCCCATTCTAACAGTACCGTTCCCAGCTGGTCTCTATTCATTACATCCCGTCCATATAGAACAACCTGAACCCCGACCCGGACCCGGACCTGGACCCAAACCCAGACCTAAACCCAGTCCCAAACCCAGACCCAGACCCAGACCCGGACCCGGACCCGGACCCAGACCCAGACCCGGACCCAAACCCAAACCCAAACCCGGACCCAAACCCAGTCCCAAACCCAGACCCAGACCCGGACCCGGACCCGGACCCGGACCCGGACCCAGACCCGGACCCAAACCCAAACCCAAACCCAGACCCAGACCCAGACCCGGACCCAGACCCAAACCCAAACCCAGACCTAAACCCAGTCCCAAACCCAGACCCAGACCCAAACCCGGACCCAAACCCAAACCCCGACCCAAACCCAGACCCAGACCCGGACCCAAACCCGAACCCAAACCCGAACCCAAACCCAGTCCCAAACCCGGACCCAAACCCAAACCCAGTCCCAAACCCAGACCCAAACCTAGACCCAAACCCGGACCCAAACCCAAACCCCGACCCAGGCCCAGACCCGGACCCAAACCCAAACCCCGACCCCGATCCTGATCCAAATCCAAACCCAGATCCCGACCCAGTCCCTGATCCAAACCCAGACC